>JAWWMU010000153.1:93526584-93538328 GCA_035048155.1 Cinnycerthia olivascens | reverse complement strand
AAGTATACATTTACATAAGTATAAAGAGAAAGAAAAAGTGAATTTTAGTAATAAGTTAGCTTTTATTTTTACACTGTCATTAGAAAATTGAAAAGGAATAAAGGGAGTCCCAAGGGTAGGCCAAAGATTTACAGAATATTTCAGGCTTAGTGCAAGAGGGTCAAAACCCTTCTGTTTGGTATACATTAACAGCTATTACTCTCTGATCATAATAATGCAATTTATATGCAATCTAATTTGTAATATTATTTATGATTGGCCAAGCTGCTTGGAAAAAAAAAAAGATGGTGTCATTTACATTATGAGACAGATTTTAATTCTGACAATAATGATCCAACAGCCACTAAAAAAGTCTGATTTTTCTCACACAGATGACCTTTAAAAATCAAGTTTAAAGTAGGTTATCCTAGAGAGTTTTATACAATTTTGTTTTCTTCCTCTACTCCTCTGTGGACAGAAAATAGCTTTTCTGTACAGGTCTATTTAATTTGTGATAAATAACACTGGTTTTTAATGTTTAAGAATAAGATAGGAAATTGTCGCAGTTCCATTCACATACAGAATTTTTTTAAGCCTCTTTATATTTCCTGAGGGAACCTTCACTGTTCAGTTCAGCCTCTAGCTTCATAATCACTGCATTTCCTATCTACTGATTTCTTCTTTCATGTATCTCTAAGATTCAGTATTAAAAAACACATTTTTGTCTTATTAGCCTTGGAAAAGAAATTATCTTATTTTCCTGGTAAAATATGTAGCACCTGGTACTTAAAAAAGTAATTTCTATTCAATTTTTTGAGAAAGTTGTCTTATACTCTAGGAATTCAAAAAAAGGGGAGGTGAAAATAAAGTAGTAAAAGATGCTACCATGTGAGTGTATATTTATTCTATTAAGAATGGACAGGCTTTACACTAATACTCTGTTTAAAAATATTTAATTGGTGTGGGGAAAAGGAAAGAAGTTATTGTTGAATTGCTTGAAAAAATACACTATTAATTTTCTTTTGGTTAAAAGCTCTCCCTCTGCTCCCTCTGGCATAAGCAATAGCATAATGAAAAATGTTCATCAGAAGTCAATTTTCTTAAAATGTTATTATTGACAAGCAAAAAGCTTAAATGAAATCTAAAAATTAATCTGGTGGGTTTTTGTTGTTTTTTTTTTATAAATGGGATTTTATGGATGGTAAAAATGAAACAAGCAGCATTCAAGACCTCATAACTTGCAAAAAGAAATGTCTAAATTATAAATTGGACATATATGGATAAGAATGGTGGACTATTCAGTGAACAAAGAATAGGCTAGGTTGATATAGGCAAAGAGTTGTGATCAATGGTTCTGTGTCCAGGGCGAGGCTGGTGACAAGGGGTGTCTCTCAGGGATCTCCTGTGATCTTTATATGCTCCTTAGATGTCATCATCAATGACATGAACAGTGAGATGAAGTGCACCCTCAGCAAGTTTGCCAATGACACCGAGTGATGCTCACAGAAGAGAGACCATCCAGGGGGGAATGTAGAAGTTTGAAAAGCAGGCCCAGAAGAACGTCATGAGTTTCAACAAGTGCAAAGTGGTGCACCTGGGTTGGGGTAAACTGGGAGAACTCATTGAGAGCAGCCCTGCAGAGGAGAATTTTGGGGTTCTGGTGGATAAAAAGCTAGACATGACCAGCAAAAAACACTTGGAGCCCAGAAAGCAACCACATAAAAAGAAGTGTGACCAGCAAGTAAGGGGAGGTGATTCTGCCCCTCTACTGTGCCGTCATGAGGCCCTGCTTGAAGCGCTGTGTTCAGCTCTGGGGACATGGACCTGTTAGATCAGGTCCAGTGGAGGAAGGCAAAGGTGATCAGAGGGCTGGAGCACCTCTCATAAAATGACACGTTGTGGGAGATGGGGTTCATCAGCCTGGAGCAGAGAAGGCTCCAGGGAGACCCTGGAGCCCCTTCCAGTTCCTAAAAGGGGGCCTGTGAGAAGACTCGAGACGAACTTTATATGAGGGCATGTAGTGATAGAACAAGAGAGGAATAGCTTCAGACTGGCAAAGGGTAGGTTTAGATCAGACATTAGGAAGAAATTCTTTACTGTGAGGGTGGTGAGACACTGGAACAGGTTGCCCAGAGAAGATATGAATGCCCCACGCTTGGAAGTGTTTAGGGCCAGGTTGGATGGAACTGTAAGCAACCTGGTCCAGTGAGTATCCCTGCACATGGCAGGGAGGTTGAAATGACATGATTTTTAAGGTCCCTTTAACCCAAACTGTTCCATGATCTATGATTAGTGCTATCAAAATTTCAGGCAAGAATTGAAAAACAAAACTGTTGATAAGTCCCCTTGCCAACACACCATAGAAGGCAGACATTGCTGGCTTTAGCATATTTTTCTTATACTTAGGACTATATTAAATATGAGTTTTGTCACATAGGTAAATTTTCAGTTGCTCCCCACAAAAGTGTTGGTTTTGAGCAGTGACATAGTATGATTGTCCCTTATTCAGGTAAAGTGCAAACCAACACTGACTAATGGGCAGGTGTTAGAAAGCCAGAAATTATCCCCCATAGTTTTCCCTATATTCCTACCCAGCCCCTGAATTCTCCAGCCTGTAATTCAATGGATGTCTTAGTCACATAAAGACTGTGCCAGTGTGGAACTTCACATTGTATTTATAGAGAATTTAGGTAAAAATTCTGTTAAAAATCCAGTGATGTCTTAATGCCTCAGTGCTAAGTTTGCAGGTCCCTTAGAAAATTCAGGGAACAGAAAGTTAAGTCTTCTGAAAAATTTATATCTGGAATAAATCCTTTTAGGATTTGTTTTACAAATCTTACAGAAATGGAATATTATTCCAAAACATTCTATTTTGGATTATTAGGTCATATGTACTTTTTTTTCATTCTACAAATGGAATAATATTTAAGCAATAATACATTTCAGTGAGTACAATAGGGTCTGGATATATTCAAACATGGTTTGTAGGGAAGGATAAGTTGGTTTTTTAATACTGAAGGAGGTATACCTAAAAGCTTTTATTTTGGTGGTTTTTTTTCCTGAATGCAACTGTTGATTTGGTTACCTCTGTAAGTAGACGCAACCTCCACTTATAATTTTTTTTTTTTTTGTCTAATACTTAGACAAGTTTATTAAAAAAAATCTTATCAAGCTCATTGAAATGAGCAAAGTAACCAGAAAGATAAATGGGTCTCATTTAATATTTCTTGTTCCAGAAGTTCAGGCTGATGCCTTTCATGCCTGCTTTAACTGTCAGGATTGGCACAATGAGGCTCATAGCACTCTCTGGTTATGTGGGTGGCCTCAGAGCTACAGTAAGCCAAAATTTTTATAAGAAATGAATTCAGCAGTGGAAAGCAGATGAGGAAAGCACTAGTACCAAGATGGTTATGTATATTTTTCCCACATTTAAATGGCAAATTCACTCAGTTAGGGATTTTAGGATATTCTTAATGTAGCCACAAAGGATGACAGCTAAGAATACTGTCTGAACAAGTAACATAACATATCCCCCAAGAGATGCATATGATTAAGACATAACTGCACTTTTACTACACCTGTACCATTTTCATTTTTGCTTTGAACAGTTTTAAGGTCTTCTGTTTTATTCACAAGAATAACACAGAATCACAGGATAATTTAGGGTGAAAAAGACCTCAGGAGGTTGATAGTCCAGCTTTCTGCTCAAAATAGGATTAACTATGAAATCAGACTGTTTTGCTCAGAACATAATCCAGTCATATTCTAAAAACCTCCAGGGGTGGAGACTACACAACTGCTCTGAGTAACTTGCTCCACTGCCAGACTGTCATCATGGACAAAGTGCTTCTCCTTATGCCCTGTCACAAGCTCTTCTATGACAATTTGTGCTTGCTGCCAAGGACCAAAGGGTCTGACTCCATCTTCCTAATAATCTTGTAGATGCTGCAGAGCTGCTCTCTCCTCGAGGCTGAATGTGTCCAAGTCCCTCAGCTTCTTCTCACAGGGCAAGTACTGCAGTGTCTGACCATCCCAGTGGTTCTACATTGAATTTTATCTTTTTTAGCAATATTTTTCCTGTACTATGGGACTTAAGTTGGATGTGGTACTACAGACATAGTCTCAAAACAGTGTCTATGTTTCTGTTATCTCCGCCCAGAATGCTGTTGGCCATCCCTGCTGCCAGGAGTCCCAGCTGGCTCAGCTCAGAATCTGCCCAGCAGGACCACAGGCCCTCTTCAGCAGAGCTGTTCTCCAGGCAGACAGGCCCCTGTTGCCAGAAGCTCTTCCTTCCCAGGTGCAGTACTTGGCATTTTTTACTCCTGGGTTTCCATTTCCCTTGTCCCATTCCTCCAGCCTCTCCAGGGCTATCTGCATGGCAGTCCTGTCCTCAAGAATATCAGCTGTGTTCCCCAGACTGTGTCCTCTGCCAGTGTGATCAGAGTGCTCCAGTGCCCACCCCATCTCTAGGTCACTGATGCCATCACACAGAACAAGTCCCAGGATGGACCTCTGAGCAATCCTACTGGTTAGACACCTCTGAGTATGACCTATGTGCTACTCTGGGATAAACAGGAAACGTTATATTTTACTTTTACAAAAAGTGAAGTAAAATTGAAGACAAAGGCTCTTTCAAGACTGCAGCCAGATCAGCCTCTGCAGGACTTTGTAAAACTAAGAAAGGTCTTTCTGCTTTCTCCATTGCTGTCTAGCTCTGCTGAATAAGCTGCTTGTAAAAACATGTGAAGTAAAAAAACCCAACCCAATCAACCAACCGACCAACCAACCAATCAACCTACCAAAAAAAACTCAAAGAAATCTAAAAATGCATCTTATATTTGAAAAAAAACCCACAAGTCCCCCTCTCCACCCCAGACAAAACCAAAACTAGTTATGGTCAATCTTTAACTATGAAGAAAAAAGTTAAAGTAGGCTGCAAGAAAGTACTGCTGTCCTCAACTTTATGTGAGTGCTACTCAAGTTTTGTGTTGAAAGGAAGTAATATCTACTGGACAGGATTAGAATTTGTGTTACTGATAGGTGATGTTTTATAAATTATTGGCTCTCACATGACTTTAGAGTGACCAAAACTCATTTATAACTGTACTAACTTGTCAAAGCCCACAACTTAATGATTTATCTGTATTGATAAATCACAGGCCTCTGCCTGTGAAGTAATTTTAACCTCACTTTGCATTTTCAAAAATCTCATATTCCTCTGGCAAGGCTGGGCACTTCTTTGTCAAAATATGTTTCTACTGTAATTTCAAGTTTCTCTCCATGCCATTTACTCCCTTCCCACTCAGTTTAATGAATGGAATCATTTCAAAAACACAGCACAGATTTCTATTATTCTGTTTCTTTTTAGTAGGGAAACTCATTTCAAATGAGTGTAAAGCACTGTAACTCAACACCTTGAAAAAAACTAACCAGCAACTTTCAAAGATATCCATTATTTGATCCATTTGCATAAAATATATCCAACGACATGTAAGACAGAATAGTATTCAGTAGAAGAGATGAGTGATCAAGGCTTAGAGTAATCAAGGGCAGGCAGAGTGTAAAAAGCTGTTGATTAGGGAAAAGTATGGGAAATGTAAAGTTAAAATGAAAGACTATTTGGCATCAGTGTAAAGCCCTTGCTAGGAAACAGCTCACCTGTCAGTGTGCCCACACTAAAGAAATCAAAGCGAAGGGGCAATATATGGTAAATGTTTTTGCAAAAGGCAGCGGCCAACAATGATGCTTGATTATCAAAGTGAATATTTTAAAGCTGCTTTAAAAATCAAAGAAAGGCAGTTTTAGTTTAGAGATGCAAAAAATATGCCTAAGTTGTAAGATTCAGGAACTATGAGAGAATGTATCTTAACTAAACAGATGAATTTCCAGAAAGGCACTGAGGTATCTATTTGTCATTTAAATGTCAGTTTAAAAGATTAGTTACTCCTGGGCAGACAATTATTTAAAGTGTCCATGAGATATCCCAAGACACCATGTCTGGTTTGAGAGAGAATGACCTTGTTCTCCCAGCTCACTCAGCTTTGGGTGCCCCAGACAATGATGATGCCAGCAGGGTAAGGCTTGAAGGGCTGGCTCTGCTACACCACCTTTGCCTTCCTGTGACACACAGGTCAGCTCAGCACAGAGATGCCAATGCAGGGAGAGAGATAACTGCTGCCTTCCCCCTGATAAATGGGCTCCTGAACACCATATATTAGGATTCTCTAGGAGGATTTTGCAGTGCCTACATGACTGGATGACATCCTGATTAGTCTGTTGTAATTATATTTTGGGCAGCTTTTTCTTGGTGCTTCCTCCTTAGCTTGAATTCAGACCTTCTGCTTCCTCCTCTGATTGTGAAGTAGAGAGATTTATCCTTGGTATAATTTTCTCAGCTGTTTCTACTAATCATTAAAAGACATATCATCCTATTAATTCTACTTTTGTGCTGTCTATTTTGATAACTGTCCATTTTTTTTATTACAGTGTTTGGAATATAATTTAAATCCCTCTCTCCTGTAATGATGCAATAACCTTGCTGCTCCTTTAAAATTATTAAGATATAGCAGATTACACTTAAGATATGCTGAATTGTTGTATGACAAAAAGGAGCATTTTGTTCAAAATGCCCCTAACATGTGATATTTCAAGGAATTTGGTCCTGATTTCCAAATGCTCAGTGTTGCCAATACTCTAAACATCTGATCAATCATGCAGGCTAAAAATATAAAACATTTTTAGAAAGAATTATGAGCTGTTAATTCTTGGGACGGATAATGTTTGATTGGTATTTCAGTTCAGGTCATTAGGTGGAGAAGCAGGTGCAAGTCATCAAAAAGCTCAGGTCATGCCTGTGGGTTAGTCCTTCACCTTTTTCTCTGTCTGTGTGTGTGCGTGTCTTCAAAGCAGATAGTGTGATAGCAGCAATCAATGAATATAAATGTTCCCCAGCCAAACTGTCAGAATCAGAATGTCGCAGTTTCAGGTATGTGATCTGTTCCTTCACAAGAGGTATGAGAGCTCGTGCAATTGACAGCAAGTGTGGCATTTTGACAAGATGTGAGAAATGCCTACCTTCTGTATCTGAACTATAGATGTGTGCCTTGTAAATAATGTGTGTGATAAACAACAAATAGCTTAAACTCTTGTTTCCAGTCAGAGCTAGCTCAGATCCATCTAGCAGCATTGAAAAGCAAAACAAAACAACACAACAAAACTCAAACAGATGAGACATTGTAGTTTTGATTCTGTTCTCATAAAAAATACAGCAAGAAAAGCAGAAAGGTAGAAAAAGATACAACAGCAATCCCTAGAGAATGAAGAAAGGACACAGATTTCCTTAGGCAAACTGTCTATTTTAAAAAGTACACAGTAGTGTAAAGAGTGACTCTTTTTTTTCTTTTCTTTTCTTATTTTTTTTTAAGAATAGCAAATTTTTGCAGCAGTTTATAATGCTGTTAAAATACAGTTTTTAATACAGTTCATAATGCTGGCATTCATGTCTAATTCTTCAGCACACTTCATGGCATCACAGAACATGATCAGGGTTACAGAGCTATTGCATAAATTTTAACAAAATGTTTTGCTGTGCATCAGTTTGCTAAATAAGGTGTCAAAATTAAAACCCTTAATTAACTAACCTAATTATCAGGAAATCATAAAATGGTTTGAATTGGAAGGGACTTGAAAAATAATTTAGTTCCAATCCCCTGCTATGGGCAGGGGACCTCCCACTAGACCAGGTTGCTCAAAGCCCCATCCAGCCTGGCCTTGAATGCTTCCAGGGATGGAGTATCCACAGCTTCTTTGGACAATCTGTTCCAGTGCCTCATCACTCTCACAGTAAAGAATTTCTTCCTAATATCTAGTCTTAACCTACTTTTTTTCAATTTAAAGCCATTTCACTTTGTCTTATCACTGCATGTCCTTGTAAAAAGCCTTTCTCTGTATTTCTCATTGGCCCTTTTTAGGTACTGGAAAGTGCTCTAAGGTCTAAATGACCTAATGCACCATACATTCTGGTACAGGACACTTTTGTTAGACAATATAGCTAATTACAGACTAATTCCCAGCTACCACTATTCTTACTGAAAATACGTATGTCAAAGACATTTTTTAAAATTTTTTTGTGAGAACACTGATAAAACAATACAGGACACTGTAATTGCATTCTGAAGCAAATAGGTTTTTTCTCAAATTTGCCAATTTTACTTTCATATTATTTACCCTTTTTATTTCAGTTACACATAACATTTACATGAAGAGATATCTGCCTAATACAGCAAACTAATTTTCAAAGGACTGTAAAAATGTGGTTTGAACAGAGGAATTGTTTTCTTAGAGTCTTACAGACTCTAAGACTCATCAGAAGGCAGAATCTCTGTCTTTGTAACTCATTCCTATACTACGATTTTTTTTCATTAAATCTACCAGGCCTTGGAGTAAAGAGCCTCAGAGTGTGACTCCTTCTGTATTTCTGTCATTGTGTTGAACAGGTGTGCTGGTTTTAGCTGGGGTAGAGTTAATTTTCTTCCTGAACCATGACAACAGGTCTATCACCAAGCTCATGGTACACAGCACCTTGCAGCCCTGGAATGACACCTACTTCTACAGCTGAAAGGAGGAGATCAGCTTTCTTTAGCTTACTCAGAAAAGGAATGTTATGTCATTAGCTTTTCCATTCCATGCACCATTGGAAAATGGTTTTGCTTTTGCTAATCATTATTTAATTGTTAGTTAAAACAGTTTCTTTTAACAAAAGGTGTTAAAATATTATCATTCAATGCTATTAATAATTTTTGTTTCCTTTGTCCCTCTGTATAAATAAATTGTTAAAATAGCTAACAATGTCTGTGTAACATCATGTATTTCTTTGACACTTATTACGACGGAACTTGGTAAAAATTCATACTACTGTTCCCAGTAGCCCTTCCCTCCACAAATACTAAATTATAATTTTTCACTTAAAATCTCCACTGAGAACCTAAATTTCTTCCATATCTTTAATAATCTCCAAGTTTCTTCAGTTACTTATAGGGATGTATATTGTCATTGACAGTGAACATTTCATTCATTTCATGGCTGAAGTAGCACAGAGTGTATGGTTGGGCTACTAACTTCTTCCAGGACTGCTTATATAGCCTGCATTCTTCCAAGTCAGTGATCTTCTGACCATAAACAATAACACTGGAGAGGTAGCCATCCTTAGACAACAACATGCTTTGATCGTACTTTATACCTGCTCAGTGACACTGTTGTCAGTTTTATGGTTTTAGTGTTCTGCAGCCTGAGCAAATTTGGCATTTCACAGGTATCTTGCAGGCCAAGGTTAGAGTCGTTGCTCTTCCATGGTAAAGAAGACTGGCTTTTGTATCAGTTTGAAACTAGACAACTTTTTCACTTTTGAAAGATCAGTCAAGCAATATAGAGTTTTTCAAATCAAAAAGGGAATTTTTGTGATCACTCCACTAAGTGCAGGTGAAGATTGGGTAAAGGAGTCTTCATTTGTTCAGGAAATTGGCTTGTGGAAATGACCTCTTCTCGAATTTTAATTACTCCATGACTTAATAGCTTATTCATTCAACTTGGCTTATTAGATTTCCCCTTTAGTGTTCCTCACTCAGAACTGTTTTCCGACTGAGGCTTTGGGAAGAACCTTAGGTTTCCTATTATACTACTGTCGAATTCCTTCATGCTCTCCTTCTGTACCACTTTCCAAACCCACTAGGAACTGAACATCTGTGATACAAAGATCTAGTCAGCAGGGCACAGGATGTTGGGGTTTGGGGCAATAGTGAGAATGAGAGTCTGGAACAGCAGATGTGTTGGGATTCTGTTCTCACTCTGTATCTTCTAGTTGCACCTATTTTGTAGCATCTATCTTTTTGCAATACCTGGAGTGTCCCCATCAGGATCTACAAAATAAGTGAGAGAACTTTTCACCTTTTTTATTATTCCACCTAAATGAAAGTTATGTCGGGTTCCACATGGGAAATAAGAGAACATAATTTGAGATAAGAGATAGATACCTTGTCCATCCTCCTACAATGTGGCAGAATGGACCTGATTCATTTTAGAATACAGGTGTCAGATGTCTTTACTAGATTGCACTTGTGTCCCTAGTGAAAGTTTTAAAACAAGTTTAGAAACTTGTTTTTCTGCTTGAAGCACTAATAAAGAGATTTCCACCCTCCCAACTCCCCCACTCCTGCAAAAATACATAACCTAAATGTAGCTGACTAAAGCTTGATATCACTGTTTCTGCTGCTGGCAGCTCAGTAACAGAAGTCTGTCTTTATGAGTAATTATTTCCTGTCTTTTGTCTCTCGTCTTCCATTCTCAATTGAATCTTCTCATGTCTCCCCACTTGTCCTACTTTCTAGATCATTTTATAGCATCTCAATTACAGTTCAGTGGCATATACACAGATCTTAGGTTTATAACCCCAAGGGAGAGAATATGAAATATGCTTTTGCTTCTATAGAAAAGGATAAAATTTCAAGTCTTTTAAAATATGAAAGTAAATGTATTGTTTTCCCCCAAAAGCATTTTTTCTTAGTAATAGAATTTGATTCTACTTTGCTAGTTAATAATTAGAGTGTTATTTGACCTTTGTAAAACTAACTAGGACCAAATGGCAGATATAACTTTATTTACCATCTCTATGCAACAATAATCAGGTGTCAGCAGCTTTGAACTCTAGTCATAGCTACATTCATTTGCCATTTGCCAACTGCTGGGATATAAGTTAAAGAACATGATTTTCAATCAACTACAAGGGTCAAGATTATGAAACAGAATGTGATAGTAAGAGTTAAGGAAAAATCATAGTTGCTAAAAAGCATATATTTTATTGTTCCCTATTTTTCAACTCATTATACTTCCATATTTTTTCTTTCATACTATGATACTAAGAGACTATACATAAATATTTTTATTTTTGATTTTATAATCCATTTTTAATCTTCTTTTGTAGTCTTATTTTGATGACATAGAATTTTTGTTCTATTCAGAAGTAATTAAAATAATTTAAGTATCTCAGTATTGATATGGAACTAAATAGATTGCACTTGAAGCAATGTCATGTAAACTTTGTTTGCAGATGGCATGAGGAGGGGAGAGCCATTCTCCACTAACAATATAGTCTAAAATTTAGTTATCTTTTAGGGTGCTGCTATCATAGAGTTGATACATAGGTTTGACAGTTGTCACGAATTAATGGCTTAGGTTGCCCAAAGGATCGCTGACAAAGGCATTAGCAAAAGTAGGTTTAATATAAATATGTGAAAGTACAACTTAATAAAGTTCACTGGCAAAATTCATTCTATTACAACATGGATGAAAAATATAAAGAAAAATCAGGTTAGAATCAATTAGAAAGCAAAGACACAAAAGGGTAAATGAGACCCTCCTGTTTAGTCACAAGGTTCACAGTGGACCCTTTGCCTAAAGGGTCTTAGGTGAGGCTAAATCCAGTCTTAGTCTCAGACTAGGCCAACATTTTACATCTAAAGGATTTAGCAGCACTTAATGATTAACTAATTTAACATTTACAAAGTGATTAAATAGGATTTAGTACAATTACAAGAGTGACTTAATTATAGATGTGGGATGGCAACATTCAGACTGTACTTGCTTGAAAGTGTTTAAATAATTCACACACAGTCATGCAGATAGACGTGTAGTTACACACATATACATATACATATACATATACATATACATATACATATACATATACATATACATATACATATACATATACA
>JAWWMU010000153.1:93506116-93522347 GCA_035048155.1 Cinnycerthia olivascens | reverse complement strand
TCACCTCATTTTATTAACATTATTATCATTTTTTGCATTCAGATCTAGATCATATTAGACAGGAAGACAGAAATATTTTTGGAGGGCTGATTACCCAAAGTGAAGACTTTGGTCTTTACTGATTATTGTAGGACCAGTGTTTCCTTGCAATAAGTTAAAAAATAATAACCCAGCCCCTAAAGTCCAGTCTGGAAAAGTCTGGGCTTTATTTCTATCCTACCTAATTTTTTATTTAGTCAAGTCATGAATTGCAAAATTCTCAAGTGTTTTGCACTTCAGGGGGAAGAAAAAAAAAAGAAAGATATTTTATAAAATAATATTCAGATTTGAAAACATTTTTTGAAGTATTACAGTAGAAAAAGCTAGTTCTAAATATCTTTAAAAATTTCTGTGCTTGAAAATGGGCATAATCAATCTCAGAAAAGGGAAAAGTTTCTGGCTAAATCTTGAGGTAATACAAATAGTTTGATTAAACACTGTTTGTTCATTTAGCTTTTTATAAGGCACAATAGGGATAGATAAAAAACTGTGAAGTTTATGTATATTTACAATGAAGTATCCCACTGAAGCAGAAAAAAAAATGTTATGGGCTAGGCTTTGATTCCCAACATGAATTTGCCTCTTCAGGATAGAAATTGGCTATATGTGCCTCCTACCTTCTTTTGAATCCCTCAACATAATCAGATTAATTCTTATTATACCACTTGTGGCCCCAAATCTGATGAAAATTTATTTCTCTCTACAAGTGACCCTTCATTGCAGTAGCCAAGATGCAACTGTGATCCAGCCATATTTCTTTCTCCAAGGTTCTGCTCCTCATGTGGTTATTCTAGTCTTAGTTGTCTTAAAAAGTTTTAATGCATGGCAAGGATTTATGAGGGGGAGTCACAATTTGTTCCAGGCTTCCTAGAAGTCTCTTTGCTATTTTTTTTGCCAGCTTCTTCTAAAAGTGTTTTTGCATCCTGATTCTAGAACTGTGACTTTACTTCCAAGCAAAGACTTGATAATATTTTTCTATCTCTCTGAGAAACATGACCTGCAATGTCTCATGCAATAATTTCTTTCCTTTTATATTGAAAAGGAGAGGCTGGAACTTTGCACTTTCTGTGAATAGAAGATTAACTGTATGTTCTCAGTTCCTAAGTTCCATTCTTCCTACTTCATTGTAGTGCATATTCTCTATTTCTCTGTTTTTCTTAGCTTATTCATATTCACCTACTCCTCCTGTTTGGATCCAAATAAACTGTGAAATTTCTACAACAAAGATAAAATTTGATTGGTCCTTTTCCAATTCTAAATTAAGGAATTCCAGCTATTCTTCACTCCTAGGACATCTGTAGTGTGCACATTCTTTTCTTACTATGCAGTGTTCTACTTGTATAGGCATTTTTATGTGCATGGCTTAGCTATTTATCAGACCTTAGGAAGAAAATTCAGGGAAAAAATTCTTATATAATTTATTGCACAGATGAAACATTCAGCCCTCATTCTACACAAATAAAAATACAAAACTTTGTTAAATAACCCTTCTTAATAGAGTTAATTTTTCACAGTTCTTCAACAAAGGGTGCAGAGAAACAGAGATGAATAGTGGTAGCAACAGAGAGGGATGTCATAATTTCAAGGTATGTTTATTTACATAATATTAAAGAATTTCAATAACTATATGCATGCAGACTTTACAGACTTTTGATGAATTTTAAGCTTATATTTTACAATTATACTTTTGAGTTTATAACCTCATGACTTAGAATTTTCAAGATTTCTGAAATATTTATGCTATTTTTGAAAAAAAAAAAAAAAAAGGTACTGCTTTTCCCCTGAATGCAGCCTATTGCATAGTTTCAACACTTCCAGGTACTGGGATTGAGCTATTAGACAGAATATTAGGTAAGAACAGAATGCTGCTGGCGATGCTAGCGAGGCAGACTTGAAAATTAAACCTCTCAGTTTTTCTCTGTGGCAAAGTTTGTGATTTTCTCAGGCATGACTGGTCTTTTGAATGCTTCATATTCATTTTTGAAATCTGAAAGTCGGAAATATGTGATTCCGTCACAAAAATTCCCAAAAAAAATTTCAAGACCAAACAAAATCCAAAACCAAGAGTCCAAAGTAAAAAGTTTTGTGCAGAAGCCTCTTGAAACATTAAATTCTAAAACACAGGGAAAAATTCCGAACATTCCTTTCAGAGTATTACTTCTTCCTACTCAGTAGGACTGAAAGAAAATCACAGTTTAAATTTCAGTGTTGTCTTTTGATAAATTTCAACAAAATCCATCCACCTCCACAAAGCTGTGAAGATTTATGTCAGCATTATATAGGTTTGATGTTAAAATTATGAACTTTATATCTCAGATACACATGCCTTAATAGATTTAACACTTATAAATCTTTTAGAATGTCACAAAAATGACATCATGATTATACAATTATATCTTCAAAGTCTGAGGATTTCTTCCTTAAAAAATAGCCCTTTGAGGCAAGATCTATAATTTTTAAAATTTTATTCAAATAATTTCCATATTAACTGGATTTGGAACTCATAAAACAACTAATATACTTCTGACTATTGTAAACTTTTGACGTATTTGCAAATTATTGCATATTTACATTTGCAATCGCATCCATATATATTTTAATTTTCTACCATGAAGTATGATTTACATGTTTTAATATAAAATCTATGTGTAAATCCAGAAACATATCAGAAGTCTTTTATAAGATACAAATTAAGTCCATGGTGACTATTTTTTTAGCATTAATATGATATTGTGGATGTGGCAAAATGAAATTAGCACTGCATACTGGTTGATAAGGCATAATTGCAATAACTCCACAGACTCATAAATAAATAAATTGTAAACAGGCATTTTGTTCCCTGATTAAATCTCAATAATGTTGTGAATGATCTTAAATCCATTTATATGCCTTTTAAAAGGTGTTGATTGCATTGGATAACCCTGTCTATTTTATCTGTCATTTTTGGTCTACTTTCATTTGCCTGAACTTTTTGGGTTCACTAATTGTTGTATTTTACAGACTCTTTGTTTTACTGTACTTCACCTGGGTTCATGTCAGTGTTTATGCTGTTCTAGTACAATATGCAGCACTTTTAAATGTTCTGCTCTCCATGACTAGTAGCTCCAACAACTGTGACTTTACAAACACATCTACAGAGACAGTTAAATGTTCAGCCACTAAAAGTCCATCATTACTGATGACAGATGGAATCTTTGTGCACTTGTGGTATTTTTCATGTGTCCATGAAGTTTTTTCCTTTAGCCTCTTCTGTTAAGGGTGAAGTTGTTTCATAAGGCATAAATTCATGGCATATCAGATACTGTAAAATGAATCTCAGTATGTAATGTGTATTAATAAATTAGAAGTTCTTTTTCAAACACAATACATAGTTTTTAAAAGAGACATCAGCTTCAATATTAGAGCTTACTAAATTAAAACCAACCACCTAAGAGCACAGTTTGGTCTTTTACTTTGGTCATTATACTGTCTATACCAAAGCATATCAACGTTTCCTTGCATTTTAGATATTTAATATGCTTTGTGCACATAAGCACAACTTGTTTCAACTAGATAGGATGCAGTTTAACTACTGTTTTAAATCTCAAATTTCAACTGAACAGCTATGCCTGTATTGCTATGATGAAGACTACTTCCAATTGGTTTGGTTTTCATAATTTCTTTTCTAGACAACTATCTGTGATTTATTTGTGTGATACCTCTGAGGAGAGTCTGATTTATAAACATCAAAATATAATACTGAATCTCATCATGGTTTGCAACTGCATTGAGGCAGAGCACAGCCTTGTTTGATGTGTAATTCTGGATGTCATATGGCTGCTGAAGTCACAGGATATAGATAACTGTATGCCATGAAATATAGTATCAGAGAGAAAAAGGATAACAACTTGGTTTTTCATCAGATCAACTTTATTGCCTTGTCACCTTCTTTATTATACTGACAAGGCAGGAACAATCTCTGGAATAAAGCAACATCTTACTTAAGGGGAGATGCACAACAGCTCTTTTTTTAATTAACTTGTTAAAAGAACTAAATATACATGCATTGTTTCTGAAAATTCTGGAAAAAGTTATGCTTTCAAAGCCTTTATTATATTTTTGACTAACATCAGCAATTACCCTTAGACATTCTATATTGCTCATACACGTTACTGAGAATGACAGAAAAGATTGGTATTGTGACAATATTAATTACAATCATTACTGGGAAGCATTTAAATACCACAAAAAGAAATTTGATATAAAACTTCAGAATGGCATTCAGTATGTGTGCATCACAATAATGAGACTTTTTTCAAAAAGGAACTGAGGATTTGTTAGTGTATTCAGATCTGAAGCAATGAACCATATGAAGCATATTAAGTTGTTTATGATTTAGATGAGTACCCAGAAGCATTTATAAATGGATTCCAAGAGGCATCTATGAATAATCTCTGCTAGTGTTGTGGTTGAATGAATCAAAGTAATCGGCATGACAGGTTCTCCCTATTTTCATGATTTCATTGTCATTTATTCCTCCCCACCCCAGTCTTGTTTTATCTTGAATATTTGTGGCAAAACTGAAAAATGACATTCAGTATCAGTGGTTTCTACTGACTTGAAAAGTTGACTTGGAGAATCACCATAAGAAAAGGAATTTTTTCTTAAATGCATTTTTCTTAATGACATCATCACTAAGAGTAACATTTGAGAATGCAGAGTGGTATTCTTCTCAAGTGACACAAGCGCATATTTAATATCTTTTCAACGTAGATGAATTCATAAGACATATTGATCTGATAATGAACAAGATGACTCTTACTTCATTTTCACCACTTAGCCAAAGTTGAAGGAGCTGGCATTCTCAGTCCATTATTTAAATAAAGTTTCACTACAAGTTACATATCAGGGATTCATCTTCATGACTTTTCAGTTGCTCACCCCTTACTGTCTGTCAAAAAACTCAAAGATTCCCTTGACTATAAACCAGATATATAAGAAATATTTCCAGTTCTCTCAAAGAAAGCAATTGAACTGCTATAGATCAGTCTGTCAGTTTCATCTCATGTAATGTATTTCAGAGTTCACACTTTCCTTATGTTTCACTTCGTTTTTGATAGATTTGCCATCTACTGGGTGTTGGTTTTGAATAGCATATTTGATGATTCACACTATGCTGAACTGGCAGGGATGTGGTGCTTGTCAGAGGCGCTTTTTACAAGGGCACATAATGACAGAACAAGGGTAAATCCATTCAAACTGAATGAGAGGAGGTTTAGATTAGATATTAAGAAAAAAAATTCTTTATTGTAAAGGTGGTGAGGCACAGCAACGGGTTGCCCAGAGAATCTGTGGATGCCCAATCCCTGGAAGTGTTCAAGGCCAGGTTGGATGGGGCTCTGAGCAGCCTGCTCTAATGAAAAGTGTCCCTGTTCACATGAAAGGGCTTGGAACTCTATGGTCTTTATGGTCCCTTCCAACCCAGGCAATCCTGTGAGTCTGTGATCTTAGACTGTAGTAGAAGAGAAAAAAATCTAGAGGAAAAAAATCAGTTTAAAGCAGACAGGGGGACTTATTTCTTCTTCTCCTTCTCCTTCCCTTCTAATGAAGTTAATATGAAATATATTTTAACTCATTTTGTTTTTAATAACAGTTTCTCTCATACAAATACTTTGGATAGAAAAAACTTCTTCCCATGTAGGATTGAAAAACAATTTAATTTCAAGAATTACCCATGGTAAGTGAAAACGTGACAGTGCATTAGAGTTTCAGACCATAAACATTTCATGTGAACAGAGAGTGGGCAAGGCTGGAAGGTGCAGAAGCTGGAAGGCTCAAATGATCATCGTGTCCAATCTCCTGTTCAAGGCAGTTGTCCAGGACCATGTTCAGTCACATTATTACTATCTCCAATGATGGAGACTCCACAATGTCTTTGGGCAAAGAAAAGCTTTTCCTTTCATGTAGACCAAACATCCTATGTTCCTACTTAAGAGGAATACATACTTTTCTCCTCGAAAACAGTGATTTCCCCTAAAAGAAAAAGAAATAGGTTCTCCCAGATAAACATGTTACAAACAGCCAGTTATTTCCTGGATGTACCTGATAAATACCATTTCTAACTTATGTGCATAGAATTGTTTTGTTTTGCTTTTTAGACATGGATGGAACTGAACAGAGAGATGTTCTGTTAATGGTAAGAAAAGTTGGTGTGCAGTTTTTCCAGAGAGAGAACTTTGGGTTTACTTACCTGTCCCAGACTGTCCAGTAAAAGTAATTGGAAAAATGAAACCATTGATGCATGAAATAAGCATATTTGCATATGCTTGCAGTTATTTGTACTAGATGAAGATTTTTGTTAAAATATTTTTCCCAAATTACTTTAATTCATGCAGAGAAAAAGGCAAATTGTACAAAATTTAAGTTGCTAGAAGGCAGTACACTGTTCTAAAACAGCGAAAGGATTGGAATATGAACAGGAATAGGCACAGGAACAGGAATAGGAATAGGAGTAGGCATGGAAACCTGAAAAGTGTGGAAATAAGGATGAGGAGGCAAAGATTCTCTAGGCATGAGACTATTTTATTCAGTAAGTCAATCAATACAAAACATGGATTCTGTCCATTTGTTTTGAATTTAATTTAATATTACCAGATGAAAAACCAAGAGACTTTGATAATCCAGGGAGTGTAAAATAAATTAACAGAAATGCACTGTCATGTCTGACTTTTTAATTAAGACAATTCCTTTAAAAGGTCCCCACTGTGTTTTCAATTATTTTTAACAAGAGAGATTTTGGGGTTTTTTCAGAATTGCATTATTAAACACATTATGAATTACAGTAATAACATTAAAATGTTTAAAAGCTGTAGGAATTGTCCCATATGGTTAGAAAAATAATCTTTTTCTACAGCAATGTGGAGTTAGAAGACAGTTTTATAGAAAACTGGACGTATATTATCAAAAGTCATAAGAAACAAACAAAAATTAATATAAATGCCAACATTATCAGAGAGTAAAGCAGGAGTTCTGCAATGAGTTCAACAGATGTTTGAGCAGATATGTGATGCTATGAAGGAATTGGGACAACTCACATGCTGAAAATGGAGCTCAGATATGATTGTTTGCAATGCTAAGACCTGCATTTTTTTCTTCTCAGCTTTCTCACCATACTTTAATAATGCTGAAAGAAATATTGTATATCCAGGTAATTTTCAGTCTAAAACTAGCCATGTTAATTATGGGCTCTGACACATTCAGATAAATATTTGTGGTACTTAAGGACATATGCCATGGCTGACATAGTTAAATATGGAACAAAATATGTAAAAGAAAAATAAAAGAAATTTTGCAGCAAATGCCAAAGAAGCAATATAAATACTTTCTTAGTAGGAAATAGGTAAAAATACATATTATCTGAGAGACCTTTAGGCAATAACATTACATGTCATCCCAGGAGCATCCCAAGCTTGCACTAGGAGTACGACATGTAAGAGAGAGCTTTGTTTTAGATTGAAAATAGCTCAGTTTAGAAAGCTGCATTCAAACAAAAATTCCCTGGGATTTTGATAAGAGTTTGCCTAAGAAAATAGTATGAAGTAGGAAAAAGTAAACAGGATAAAACAAAATCCTTTCTACATACTTCCTAACCATGTCTCATTCCCCATCTGAAATTAGTCAGAGCTGAATGCTACAGAGCATCCTTTTAAGCAGCCCCTTTGAGCTGGTATAGCTGGGACAAAGGGTAGGCAAAAGTGGTATCATGAGATAGGCAGGGACCAATAGAGACTGTCATGAGAAGCAGCAGAGTGGTGGTGAAGACACAGTAGCTCTCAGTTTTCCAGTCCCCAACACAAACTCCAAATGTCCCATCTGTGGGACTATAGAGTGCATGTTAAGGACTCCCACAAACCCCCCAAGACTTCCCCAGTCCTTGTCAGGGGATTTGTTGCTCTTAAGCGGTTTTTGTTTCATTTCATGTATTTCTGTGTTATTCCATTACACTGGAAAAGATTCCAGCCACACATTACTCTAGGGAGTTTCCTGACTTTCAGCACAGACTTTCACAGCAGCAGTGGGGGCTCAGTAGTGATTGCATTGAAAAGGGAGAGAGGAAGTCCACAGGCCGGTCTTTTGGGACCACAGTTGAAGAGATGCTCTGGATGGCAGAGACCTTCTCTATCCCTATTCAGACTTTTGGCTTTAGTATCTTCAAACCTTTTTGTTCTTCATCAAGCCAGTCCTCTGTAAGTACAAATTATGAGATCCATTATAAGCTCTGCTCAGAATGACCAAGAGGAAGAGAAATTCTGCTTGCTGCATTCCATATCTGTTTATACACTTTCAAAATTCTGTATGGTACCTCTCCTAGATCCCCTGCTACTTACATCATCATTCATAGCTACAATGTACATAGGCTCAATACCTCAAACGTATTTAATACACCACTTTGAACTAGCAGACATGAAGACTCTTCTAATCTTTCCCTGTTTCCCACTTTATAATTCACTCCACAGGAAAATTTACCATTCCTTACTCTCTGGGGTTTGACCCTCCATTTTTTTGAGTGAAAAATGAAGCGAAGAATTATTTCAGGCTGTCAGCTACAGTATCTGTCACTAGCTTCCCACTTATCTCTTAATGGCTCAAGTAATTCCTGACAGAGTTCTTGGATTTTTATATATTTAAGTAACCTGTCATGATTTATATTTAATTCCCTTGCAACACTGTTTATTCTTTTAATTCCCAATTTTGTCATTCTGCATTTCTGTTGCATATCTGACCACAAAGAAAGAATCGTGGACATTATCCTTAGAGATGCAAAAAATTAAAAAGTGGAAAGGGAAAAAAAAAAATAGAGGACAAGTGTAGTGAAGTGAAGTATGAAGTAAGAAATTAGGGTGATCAGAAACACTGATTTTATTCAGGTCCTTAGGCATTCCATGTTGACAGTAATGAGTGGAAAACGATTTCAGATAAAGTTGTCTCAAACTCTCATATATTTCAGCCTATTTTTGATTAATCTAGGGAGACACTTTCACAGATTTCTTGCAAATATTCTTCTTCACAATATCTTGCAAAATCCCTTCTTCTGAGCTTGATTTCAGTTCAGAAACTTTCAGCAGAGCTTTTTATTTAGTTTGCTGTAATGTATTCTACAGAACCCCTAAGTCTCTAAGAACTGTACTCTTCATAGCAAGGACTGACTTCACATCAATGCTTCACAGTCAGCTAGCACTTGTTCAACAAGGAATAGTCCTCCAAGCATTTCTCACATTATATCTCAAGGAATAGTCAATCTCCTTGTGTGAGTTTCACCTACCCAGGGTGTCCTCACTAAACCTTTAAATCAACAGTTTTCCCTCTGTTGCTGAGTTATATAGTTTTGTGGGAAGAAAAGATACAGTAATCTTAAAAAAAAAAAAAAGATTAAAAAATTGTAAATTAAAATAGAATCTGTGTAGATTTAGTGTGATTCAGTCTTCCCTTCTCTATGCATATTTGGAATATTTATTTCTTTGGAGGGTATTATTAAATGAAATGCTGGGGCCACAATAGTTTTTGGATTCCTCATTATTTTTCTCAGTTATAATCATGTACATCATGTTACTTCTTGACAGATCTGCTCTCCACTTTTCATAAATGGATACATATATTGAATTATAAAGCTATAGAAAATTATATATAATCATATGATTCTAGAATGGCCTGGATTGAAAGAGAAAAAGATTGCCTTGTTCCGAACCCCCTGTTGTGGACAGGGACATCTTTCACCAGATCAGGTCACTCAAGTCCCCATCCAATCTGGCCTTGAACACTTGCAGGGATTGAACATCCACAGCATCTCTGGGCAACCTGTTCCAGCACCTCGCAGTAAAAAATGTCTTGCTAATATCTAACCTAAACCTACTCTTATTTTGAAGCCATTCTCCCTTGTCCTGTCACTACATGCCCTTGTAAAAAGGTTTTCTCCATCTTTGTTGTAAGATCCCTTCAGGTACTGAAGGGTTTTAATTAGGTCACCACCCCAGCTCATGAAAGACACAAACTTGTTGGATTAGGTCCAGAGGGGGGTCATCAACATGATCAGAGGATTGGAACATCTTTCCTGTGAGAACAGGTTGGCAAAATTTGGGATTGTTCAGCCTGGAGAAGAGCTGGCTCCAGGGAGGCATTTTTGTGCCCTTTCAGTACTTAAAGGGGCCTACAAAAAAACTGAACAAATTCTTACAAGAGCATGTAGTGAAAGGACAAGGGAGGATGGTTTTAAACTAGAAGAGCACAGATTCGGCCTAGATATATGGAAGAAGTTTTCATAATGAGGGTAATGAAACCCTGGAACAGATTGTCCAGAGAGGTCCAGAGATTTCCCTGTCCTGGAAATATTCAAGGTCAGATTGGATAGGAATTTGAGAAAACTGATGTAGATGAAGATGCTCCTGCTTATTGCTTTGGGCTTGAACTAGAGGATTTTAAAATTTTCTTTTCAAAACAAATGGTTTCATGATTCTGTTTTTAAAAATTTCTCTGAAAACCCATCACGGGTGTCAGACCAGAGACTGTATCACAGACTATGGTGAGCTCTGATACTCACTGGAAAAAACCTTCATAGCTGCAAATGAATGTTTTTGCTTTGTTTTTTTTTTTTAATATAAAAATATAAAAGATTTTTGGCTGAAAGCTGAAATATAATACTAGAAATAGTAATCTATTTGTTGAAAACTGATTTTGGAAGCCAGACTAGACCATGGCAGTTGAAAAACCTGTACAATTTTAACACTGACTGCAATGTATTTCTACATGCTCTTTTGTTATTTATGTTA
The DNA here is from genome assembly GCA_035048155.1 of Cinnycerthia olivascens. Lineage (NCBI taxonomy): Eukaryota > Metazoa > Chordata > Aves > Passeriformes > Certhiidae > Cinnycerthia > Cinnycerthia olivascens. The sequence goes on along the minus strand of JAWWMU010000153.1, from coordinate 93,511,506 downwards.
GTTCCACCCACACAATCATCTGGGCAAGGGAAAAATACTTATCCTTTTTTTTTTTTTTTTAATTATTTATCAGTATGTAAATGATATATTACTCCAGCTCTTATGGCCATTCAAAGACTGGTGGAAACTGTCTGTTCAGTTTTAATTTGAGTTAGAGTAATTTTGTGGTATCTGCACAGAGAATAGAAATAGAAGATATTATGTCTGGTAGATTTTTTTTAAGGTATTGAAGCATCTAAGTTAGGAGGTGAGTTACTTGCCTCAGTTCTCTGCAGGTTCAAGGAAGGGGAAGGTGAATTCCCTCTATTAATACAGAGAATATTAGTGAAACACTATTCCAAGATAACTCATTTTTGGTTCCTTTGAGTGTATGTCCAACTGTAGATTCTGCTCTGGCTTTTAGGTGAATACTCTTTTCATTAACTGCATGGGAGTCTGATACCACCTTTGGATTTCAGACCATTAAGAATTTATCTACCCCATGCTGCGTACTGAGTCTTCTTCTTACCTTTTCAATTTCTTTAATGAGGTTTTTTCTTTAAAATAACAATTAAAAAATAACACATAATGATCCGCAACATGTAAAAATCTTCTCTTAGCCTCTATTTTAAATAGTTTCTTTAGTGTGAAAGCACACTAATAGGATGAAACCACCTGACAAATAATTTTTTTCTTTACTTTTAGGAGTTCTCAAAAAAAACCCAAAAAACAGCACACCACCCTTGTCTGTAGAGACTCTGGCTTATTTTTAACTTTTATATTAAAATTATTTTGATCATGATACCATATCAAATTAGTGTTTAACTTCCATCATAGAAATATTATTTCTTTTCATGTACTGAGAGGTCTCCCACAGAGAGACATTTGTAAATTAAGAGTGACATTCATTGCAAGAAATCTACAGATGCAAATAGAATCAGTCTGTGTTGCTATTCCATAAATATGCTCTTTTTTTCTTCAGCAGAAATATTGTACTGGGAACAACCATGTAATACAATGAAATAATGAGGAGAAATTAAACATTTTTTCATTTTCAGATGATAAAGTTTTATAAGGGCATACATTCTTCCTTGATGACAATTAAAGGATATTATGAAGTTCTGTGAAATAGAAATATATAGATGAATATATTTTGGAAGGTTGTTTTATTTTGAAGCTGGTTTTTATTTTCAATGTAGTGTAGAGAAGGAAAGGAAGAGACCATCTTGCTAACCCTAATTGAATTACTAATTGATGTGCAATATGGGGGGCAGGTTTGCCAGAGTATCATGAAGAAAACAGAAATTGAAATAGTTGTCTCAGCTTTAATTCCATTGACATTCAACACCATCCATACTGGTGCTTCTAAAACTATGTAATTCACGTCACTCTTTCCTACAAAGTTTAAAAGGTTTGATGTTAATAAGAGTAATGAATAATGAGAATGAATAAAGAGAATGAAAAGTAAGCAGTATGAGAAATATATTCTTCTTCATAATAACAATTTATTACAAAAAGAAAGGAAACTTCTGCAGTCAATTTAAGCATTGAAGGGAATTGCTCTGGTCTTTGTTTGCAGTCAGTATAAAGATATAGACACTCAGAAGCAGTTTTATCTCCTAATAGGAGAGATATCTTATGCAGTTCCAAATATTAAATACATTTTAGATAATTAAAAGTTAATTGAGCTTAAATTCATTGTTTGAAAATAATATTTTAATTAAATTTCAGTTTTTGTGAGCACCATATAGACTAATTTAATGCACCCTGAAAATAGTATTTTCTGACCTGATAATTAGAAGAAACACAATTATTTACAAAATTTATATTTGTTTGGATTTTTTTTTTATTTATCACCAGCTTCAATTGTATTTGATCAGCAGTTTTAAAATTTTAGATTTATTGAAATAACATATGACATCTTTTACATAATGTGAGAACAATATATACATAAATACTAATTGTGAGTTATCTATTGACAGGATTTTAGATAAGCTCTCTTCATGTAATCTATGAGTAGTATTTACCAGATTTAATGCTGTGGAGTCCCCATCTCCAAGTGCTGATAATGTGAGCTGTTTTGTACTAGTGAAGAAACCAAATCTTACAAGCTGAGTTGGTGCCTAGTGAAGTTCTTTGATGGCTCCCAGGATCAAATCTCAAATTTCAGCCATGCTGGAAGACCTGAACAGCTACAAATTACCTGGGAGTTGCTTGTTAGGCTTCTTCCCATTCTTTAACATCTATTGCTCAAGGACAGGATAGAAGGTTGTGTCCCTATCCTCTGTCACAAGCAATGACTCCACTTCTTCTCTGGGAAGTTCAGACATGCTACTGCCCAAAGAAAAAAATCAATTTTCAGATCTGACTTGAGAACCAGGCACTGAGTAAAATCCATGATGTTGTACCCTCTTTCCAAGAAAACCATATATTAATGAAAAGACTGATGAAAACTCACTAAGTCTATTTTTTTTTATATCATCATTAAAAAATTATATCCAATCAGTAATTTTTATTTAATTTTTGATCCATTTGTTGGTATTTTCTACAAAGATGAAGAATCCTTCCTTAAAGTATCGTTCAGAAAATTCTGGTATTCATCTCATATATAAATTTGTTACTAATAAATGAAACAAATAAACTCAGAAACCAATATTGCAACTGTGAAAATAAGGAAAAATATTTTACAATGAAGAAAAAGAATCTGAAATGTGTGAGAGTTTAACTAGTTAAACTGAATTTTTTTATTTGCAATCTATTTAAATAAAATTTTAATCAGTTCAGGAAAAACTAACACCAACTTGCAAAGGACTAATATAGGATAAAAAATAAAGAAAATTAAGGGATTATTAGACACAGCAGGAAACTGATGATGCCACCTCAAAACAGGAGGCCAGTGGCAGCAGACAAACTGCCAGGAGAAAGTAAAAAATAAACACTATGAAAACAGAGAGAAGACTGAAGGTCAGATATTTTTATTGATTAGTGGTCAGAAATACCTATTTACGTCAATGCAGATTTCTGCTTGGAACAGGACAGACCCTGAATAGCTGAAGCCCAACTCTCACTGTGGTGCTGCTCCACTGAGGGACTTGCTCCATGAAGTTACAGATTGTTGACGTATGAGATCACCAATCATCCCTGTACTCTGGCACACAGGCTGATGAAAGATACAACCAAGGTCATCCTTACAGCTCTGAGAACAGTATTTTTCAGCTCTCCAACCTCCAAATGTGCAGCAAGGTCCTTGCAAGTTTTTAAAGCTGAGTACAAAGTCCTTCCTGAAGCTTTTTAAATGAGAAGACTTAATACCTACCTTATTTTGGAAATGAAACCTGATATTTTGACAGCTGTTTGCCTGGTTGCAGGAGATATCTGCCCTGATGTAAATGTAATTATTATGTTCTCCATTTGCAAGCCTCTGAACAATCTCTGTTTACATAAGCATAGTAGTAATAGGTTTAATGTCAGCTGAAAGTCGAATTCTCTAATAAATTTTTCCACTAATTGTTTACACAATGACAAGAAAATGCTTGAACAAGGAATAACATTATATGGTGAAAATGGATGATTAGCAGGAGACAGAGAGTGGATAAGGTAAGTACGTGGACAGATGGAAGCGGTGAGAGCAGAATCACAGAACAGGCTAGTGTGACAATGAGTAGGTTTTTAAAAATTCCCTAATAAATATTTATCTTAAGCATTTATTCAAATGCCTTGCACACTCTTGTAAAGCTTCATTAAGAAGTCAAAACATGTTTGTAATATAATCTTTTTCACTTACAGTGCGTATGAAGAGATTGCATAATGTGACACACTTTTCATTTTTGCTAAATCTTTTTTTTTTGTTTGTTTGTTTTTTTTTGTTCTACTGCTGTGGTAAATGACTTTTGCACCAAAGCTATGACTAGAATCTCAAAATTATTTTCCATTATATTGATTAGATATTTTCCATCTCATTTGAGCATTCTGCTAAATACAGAGTACAATTACAATGGAAAGATACAAATAATAATGAAAATAAATATATTTAGGCTTACTAATATGGAAGGCTTTTTTTTATCTCTGGTGAAGTATATTCTGGTAACTTGGACAAGAGTTCAATTCCATGATTAGTGGAAATAAAATATTTCTACTAGGTATTCCTTTGAAGAAATGAATAAAGAATACAACAGAGAATGAAATCTTGGAAAGGAAGGAAAAGTAGGAGAAAGAGCCTATGAGAAGTATAGATTTCAGTACACTGCTGCTTCAGGGAGGCTGATTAAACAAGCAAGGTGGAGGATTTGACATAGATCAAGTAATTGTGTAAAGCAGAAAAAGTAAATGAAAGTAGAATATAAGGTAAAAATATTCTCTTCTGTGTAGGGTGCGAAAAAAAAGGAAGAAAAAAGATAGTAAAGGTAGAGTAAAAACTCAGGGTCTTATCTCCTGCTAAGTAGCAAAAAACCCATTTATATTAATGAGGACTTCTGCTTAAAAATTGATGGCATTGTCTTGCCCACAGTAAAAATTGTTAAAGTACCATCAATAGCAAAGAACAAAAAGAGATTAGATCATCACTCAAGAGGTTACTCTAGATCTGTCTCAACCTTTTTCAATGGTGAGTGGCAGAATCTCTTCACACTCAGCCATGAAGAATTGGAATTATTGCAAACCTCTGCAGATGGCTTTCACTTCAAAATTTATGTTTTTGACAACCTGCATCACTTACAGGCTTTGCAGAAATATGATCTATGGGTTCTTTTCTTTCCATCCACCACTTTTGCAAAATCTTAGAATCATGGAATAATTCAATCTAGATGGAGCCCCAGGAAACCACTAAATTCAACCTGCTCTTCACTTTGTTATTTTTTATATTTAAATATAGGCTACCATTTAAAAATACTATGAAAGTTGCCCAAAAATAGCCAACACGTCAAATTCACTGAGCACCACTGGCAGTATATATATAAGACATTAAAGAAAATTCTACTGCAATACACATAGTACATGGCTTGAAACTGATTCTACGATTATACTAGAAAATTTGGGTTAATTCTGAATAGTCTAAAAATGTAAAGTTTTATCTAATTACATAAATAGACAAAAACCTTATCTGAACTAGGTCTACAAGAAACAAAAAGCCTAATAAGGTTTTCTCTATCAACAGGGTATATTTCTGTCTATTGGGTATAATCCTACTTCTTACATATCTCCTACTGCCACAGAGGGATGGAGAATGAATTTAATCATCTCCTTCATGGGCTGTTCTTCAGGCCACATTCACCTGCTCCTGTGTGTGATCCAGCATGGGCTGTGGGTGGATCTCTGCATTCTCTGTGGATCCCCACAGGCTGTGGGTGGATCTCTGCATCCCCCGTGGATCCCCAGGGGCTGTGGGTGGATCTCTGCATCCCCCGTGGATCCCC
>JAWWMU010000153.1:93479172-93498559 GCA_035048155.1 Cinnycerthia olivascens | reverse complement strand
TATATCAACTGAATATAACAGCGAGACCTTGATATAAAAGTATATAAATAATCATTGAACATACACACCACCACAATTTGATCAGAAACAGAGTTTTAATTTTCTACTAAGATTAGCTGTGTGCCTAAAACTACCCTTAGGATCTATTTCCTGTTGATCAATTACAGTTTGAGCTGGCAAGTTGTTTCTCTTCTACATAAAGAATGTGCAGAAGGTATGTTACTGAAGGCAAATCAGTTAAGGTCTGCTAATATTTGACTGTAGATTTATTAAGACACTCAATATAGATGCATTCTTACTATTTGAAGCAAATATATTTATAATAGTCACTTTGAATGAATAATTTATTGGGAAAAATAATCCAGCAAGCAATTTCATATCATATCATAGAAGTTTGGAATGGTTTGAGTTAAAAGGGACATTAAAGGTCATCTACAACTCCTCTGCCATGAGCAGACACATATATCAAGATTAGGTTGCTCAAACTCCCATCCAACCTGGTCTTGAACACTTCCAGGGATGAGGCATTCACAGATTCTGTGGGCAACCTGTTCCAGTGTCTCATCACTCTCACAGTAAAGAATTTCTTCCTAATTCCTAATCTAAGCCAGTCCTCTTTCAGTTTAAAGCCATTTCACCTTGTCCTATCACTACATGGCCTTGTAAAAGATCCCTCTCCAGCTCTCTAGCAGCCCCCTTTAGGGGCTGGAAGATTCTTTAAGATCTCCCCAGAGCCTATTCTTCTCCAGGCTGAACAATCCCAGCTGTCCCACCCTGTCTTCCCATGAAAGGTGCTCCAGCCCTGCTGTGATGACCCTCATGTCTCTCCTTTGAGCTCACTCCTGCAGGTCCATGTCTTTCATATATTGGAGACCCCACCAGTGCCCCAGGTGGCATCCCATGAGAGCAAAGTAGAGGTGCAGAATCACATCCCCAGATGTGATGGCCACATTGCTTTTGATGCAGCATAGGACAAGATTGGCTTTTTGGCTGCAAGTGCACTTTGCCAGCTCATGTTGAGCTTCTCATCCATCAACACTCCCAAACTGTTGGAAGTTACCCTCAACATATTCCAGGACACTCAAGAACCGCTTATGCCCTGCTGTGTTGTCTCTCCAACAGATGTCAGCGTGGTTGAGTGTCCCATGAAGACCAGGGTTTATGAACCTAGGTCTGCTCCTACCTGTCCTGCAGAGGGCCATCCACTCTTTCTTCCTGTCGGGTGGCCTGCAGCAGATCCCCAGTATAGTGTCCTCTGTCCATGTGCTCCCTTTAATCCAGATTTATAAGCTCTTGGATGGCTTCTCGTTCATCCCCAGGCAGAGCTCCATGCACTCCAGCCAGTCATTGACATAAAGGGCTACACTGCCTCCTTGTCTCTCATGCTTATCCTTTCTAATAAAGCTACATCAATAAAATAAGACTGATCTTCTAAAACTTCTAATTTAAATAATTTTTTAATGCTAATTTATACAAATACAATCAATGAAATCCACATCAAATTTAAAATTTTAAGGACTGCATTTCACAGTAGTTCTAGTGGAATAGATTTTATTTGAATAAACAACCTGGAATCTGACACAGGTTTGGTGAGTTGGAAATAAAAAAGGAAAGAAGAGGAATATAATACTGGGATGATTATCAGGATGAAGTGAATCTCTGAAATAAGTTATTGTCTTATTGGAAGGCAGAGGGATAAACAAAAGCTTGGTTTGTATTGCATTTATTTTATGATAAGCAATAGCAAAGATACTATCTAGATGACAAGGTGTTAGCTTGTGTCTTTCAGGCTTAGAAACAGCAGCCAATTTCAGTCTCTTTCACACAGTTTATAGACTCACAGAATTATGTAAAACGAGAAGGGCCTCTGGAGGTCATCCAATCCATATCCCTGCTTGAAGCAGACTCAATGGGCCGGGTTGCTCAGGACATTACTCAGCTGACTTTTGAGTATCTCCAATGATGTAAACTCCACAATGCCTCTGGGCAGGCTGCTCCAATATTTTGCTGCTCACTTGGTAAAGTCTTTCTTTATATCTAAGTGATTTTCCTTGCTCAAAATTGTAGTTTTTTACCTTTTCTCCTGTTACTGTGTGCTTGCAAGAAAAGTCCAGCTCCATTTCCTGTTCCCTCCCATTAGGTAGCTGAGGACAGCAATAATCAAGACAAATTATTTTTCCTTTTATGACCTTGTGTGTTTGCCAGCCATGCAGAACTCGAGTACCTTGATCCTTGCCTAGACATTGCAGTGCATGACATGGAAGCACATGCTTTAAGGTGATTTTAATTCTGGGTAAACCTGAACAGAACTTCGGGTGTATGTCCTGTTACCTAGCAAAGACTGCATGACTAGCAGTGTGCACAGGGTGCCCACCATGCATTTGCAGACAACTCACACGAAAAGCAAACAGAGCAGATTAAACACTCTGCAGATCTGTGGATCAGCTTGTACAGGCAAGAAACAGTTGCCTAGGATTTCTGGGAGCCATGCAGCACATTCAAAATTATTATTACTGTAAATGAGCTGTTTGGCATTGAGAAATCCTGGACAGGCAGACCGTATCAAGCAGGATCAATGAGAGAGCTATATCCATTTAGTTCCACTTCACTACATCTTCATCTGCCACCTATCATTGCTATGGGTGATTAAAGCTGAAAGGAGCAATGAAAAATAATATCACATGATTTACAGTTGTTTTTTAATTCTATGCAGATGCTTCATCTCAATTACATCCTTCTGGGATGTATATATTTGCCTATATCTGCCTATATTTCTGGATGAAATTTGTCTATATTTGTTTTATATTCTGAATCCTGTGTGTGTTGCTTTAGTTTCCTAAGAACTTGCTTATTTCATGCATAAAACAGAGAATGGACAATATAGCATCTCATATAATACTGGAAAAATACATTTTATAGTCAATATATGGGCACATAACATTTCCAAGCTAAATAGCTTTTCACCTGTGATTTAAGCACCTGTTTTATACCTGCCCATTGTGATTTTATTGCATTACAAATTTTCAAATCATCATGAAGCCCATAGATAACCCTGAACATTGATAATTCCAGCACAGACAGTTCACATACCAAAGAAACAGAGCATTCAGAGTGGAGAGGACTATTCCATATAAACAACGTTGATACAAATCACATCATGGGACAATATAAGCATATTTTATCCTGTGGAACAAGAAAGAGACAATAAATATGTGTTTTTGATAATGTGGCAAAAATTGTGATAATGCAGGACTTACACAAAGCCTTTGAATGACAGCAATATATATGTTATGTTTCAATTTTCTGTTATGTTTACATATACATATATAAAAGCAGTTATTGCTACAATATTGTCAGCGTTGTGCTTTGGTGTTTGTTGTCATTTGGTTTTTGTGATACACTTACTTTGTATCCCACATAAGGAACTTAAGGTTAGTTCTTTGGGCTCTTTTACATGCTCTAGAGGTGAAGTCATGTCACCGACAGGTACCGGAGCCATATCTTCCAAGAGGAACGTTTCAGATGCATTTCTTCCAGCTTTTCTGGGCATGTCCACATAGGCAGCAGAAGTAGTGGCAGGACCAGCCAGCAAGTTTTTCCTTTACAGAGGGATGGTGTTAATTCTGTTGATTCATTCCTCCAGTTATAATCTTAAATACCCGCAATTTTTAAACTGAGAATAATTGACCTTTTTTATTTCAATGTACATTCAGTAAAAACACTGGCTTTGTTTTTTGATTCAGGTTTTTATTTTTCACTAGTCCTCTCCTAATGAAGTTTAGCATTTAGTCTTTGTTTCTGGCCATCATTGAGCCCTGAACTAGCATTTCAATAGAAACACCAATTACAATAACAAGATTTCATTTCCGAGTTTGCAGGACCATCGCTTTGTGGATGAAGTTTACTTTATTTTTTCACCCATTCGCTCTGTTTTGCATTTAGTGTATGCTAGATTATTCTATCAGTTACTCAGTATTCAAAGGTCCTTTTCTCTGTTGTACCCAGGAAGTAGATTAGACTCGTTCTCCATATTATCTGTGAATCCATTCAATGGTTCATGCTATGTTTTCCTTATCAGATGTAAAGAGAACTTTAAATGGATAGCTTAGCCTTGGAAAATTTTATTTTAATCAAATTCTATGCCTTCAGAAGGGTTCTCTTACCTTTCAAAATTCAAGAAATTAGAAATTCAGCTCTGTGAAATGGTCTATTTCAAACCTAAAAAATCATCAGGTTTCATTAATACTCAGTTTAATATCTGAGTTTTATATTAATGAGTGCACTGAAACTATCTAAGAGCAGAGTAGAAAGGCTGCCTGCCCTTTGTCTTTAATACCTGTTCTAGATGCATCCTTTCAAAATAAAAGAACAAGTTTTATAATTTTATTTATTTTAGGAGGGTATTTTCTACTTTCACTCTCTGAGGTGTCTTTTTTGTTTTATTTTCTTCTATTTTTTTAAAACCTTGGCTAGAGTTGTGTCAAAGCTTCACTGTATTGAACCATGTTAAGCCAAGCTGAAGATGCTTTTGCAGCACTTCTTCTGTGGCTAGGGTCCATGTGAATTATTTGCAGGGTATCCAATCAAAAAACCCTATGCCCTTCCAGCTAACTAAATCAGGTGCTCAGAGAATGACTGACAGAGAGGCTGAGGAGAGACAAGGATTTTTGCTAGCAAGTATAAGCACAAAAACTTTCTATCATAGTCTTCTATCGTAGAAGAATAGTGAAAACCTTAGAGAGATTATAACACATAATTTTGAAGAAAGAAGAAAACCCAGAAGTTCCCTTGTTTAGAAATTAAGACTATCTTTCTAAATAGTTTTGTGCTGAAAGGAATTCTTATTTCTCTCAAGACCAAATTCACAAGGTGTATCTGCCTGTCAGTTTCCTTTCTGGTTCATCCCACAAATATTCAAATAGTCAGCTGTAATCAAAACATTGCCAAAGCCATCACAACTGCAAAAAGTCTCAGAGGAAACATTTCAGACTACATGGCTGAGCTTCCATTCAGACTTTGCCCTAGCAGTCTGCACCTTGGGAAGAGGATCCTATTGTTCCAGTTATGAACAAATAAAAACTCATTTAATTGCTTCTTAACTTAATATGAAAGCAGAGGAAAAGCATTAGTGTATCTGAGATTTCTATACATTTATTAACGTGTTTTCTGGAAGATTTATCCCTTCCAAAATAACAGTTACATCTTAGGTGTGCAGGCAAAAGATGTTTTTTCAGTCAAAATTCAGCCTCCTCAATCACTTATATAACACTATCAAAATTCCTATATACTTTTGCTAATAAGAAAATGACAATTGATACAAAAAAATAGCCTAAATTACTGCATTATTTATATATTAAATTAATTCCCTTTCTCTTGCCAACTTAATTCTTGATAGTGGAAGGAATTAAATTGCCAGAACCTGGTGAACTTGTCTCTGAAGGGCTGCTGAAGAAACTTAAAGTCCTTGTGAGATTTCAAGCTCTGCTCCTAGCAGAGTAGCTAAGCCTTTCAGTTGCTTTCACCAGACTCTTAGGGTCCAGCAGAATTCTACCACTATGTACTTTTGTCTTGGGTTCCATTACAGCAAATTTACTTTTTGCCAGGTTGATTTATTGGAAAAACTACATTTATTATCTATTGTATGGTAATTTTTATCAGTTAAACACAAGAATTTTTATAGAGACAAACTACATATCTCTGAGATGTTGTAGACTTACAAAGAGTGTGGATTTGTGTACACTGAATTGCTCAGAGATTACACAGAAAAATTCATTGGCCCTAATTCTGTGCCCCAAATATCTTCTAAATAAAAGGCAGAGAAATAATTATTTTGACAAAAGAGCTCCATTAGCCATTTTAGCATCCTGAAAGGCATGTGGAATGGAAGATATTAGTGGTGAATCACACATTGACAGCTCTCTCCATCCTAAAAGGAGGAGCAGAAAAAGGGAGATGTTCAGAAGGAACACTTCTTTCAGCAGCTGGTCATAACACTGATTTCCTGTGCCTGGTCTTTTTGTAAACTACTGAGGAAGGTGGAAGGGAGCTCATAAATCTCTTGCCTTTTTACTTTGCAACAGTTTAAAGGCTCTGAGTCAGAACTTAGAGTTGAATTGAGTTGCTTCTTTAACACTTGCTGCTCATGTAAAGGAGATTATGTGCACGTGTTTTTGCTGGTGCTTTTACTGTGGAGGACAATTAGGCTTATGTCCCTTAGAAGCAATATCTGTATGTTGTTGTATGTAGGCATAAATAGTATTACACTGATGCAGTGTAAAAACTGACTTGTCTCCAGGCATTACAGCACCAGTAATTTGGTCAGCAGCTAGGTAGTAATAATGAGAGAAATGGAAAAGCCTAATGCATGGTTTCACATATTTTGTGTTCATATATCAAATACTTTTTCTCTTGAAGTTTTGTCTCTTTGGCCAGCTCAATCTTCTTGTGTCTTTGCAGATATGAGGGAGCTCTCAACTAATAAAACTTTATTGAAGCTTTATTTTTTTCTGCTTGCGTACTTTCCTGGCTGGACTGTGCAAGAGAGTACTTGCAAATTGTCTGTGTTTGATAGACGGAAAATAGAAAGTTACATATAAAAAATAATATTTTTAATGTGATTTATAGGCATTTTAACTTTCAGATGAAGCATATTTAACTGGCTTACTTAAAATAAACATGCAGAAAAAGAAATAGCAAATTGGTGTCTAAATTACTATAGAAAGAACTGAACACCGAAAAAAGCTGCCAATTATTTATCTACATAGGGAAACTATGGTAGAATAAGTGATAAATGTATCTTTGCATTTCTGTCTAAATTCACTGTAGAATAGGTTGATGTGAGTTTAAGCCTCTTTTAAATATTTTAAGAGTAAGTTGTGTAAAAGCTCAAATCTAGAGGATTATCACAATATCTGGAAAAGACTGACTGTTAAGGGTTCTGAAACCAAATAAAATATCTTGATGAGCATATATGAGATATGCAGACATTTGCAGGGAAAAGCAAGTTCAAAATCTTGCTCAATTTTATGGCTTCTATTTATTGGTATTGTATTCTGGTTTGCATTCTAGAACACTCCTTTGTGGCTGATAAGTAGCCCTGCTCATATTCTGCTGATTTCAATATCAAGTATTCATAATGTCTAATTCACAATAGATAAAAGATTCATTGTTTTCCCTTTACAGCTCTCTAACACGTGCCCTAGACTTCACAGTATAAATTTATCTTGAATTTTAACTTTAGCAAGCATGCTGGTTTTTGATTCACATAAAGTTAAGACACTTTGGAGGAGGTTACTGGATAAAACCAATGGGTTAAACTAGGATAAAACCAGCAATCAGATTATTCAAAATGATTTAAAATAGTTTTTCCTCAAAAAGACATGGCATTTGGCATTTAATTTTGAAAGAGTTAAAATTCTTCTGAAAAGGTATGGTCATATCTAGGTTACAGTAGAGAACTAAAATATTATATGGTGCCTAAATTATGTTTCTGAATCAATAAAGTAACAGTTGTTTCAGAAGGAACCACTAGATGCAGCTGTTCAGATTTTAAAATCTCTAGGTTGCTCCAGATTTTTTAAAAATTTATTTACCTCATTTATCTTAATTGGTTCTTTAGCCACTGGGTACTACAATACACAAATAATGACAACTAGGATGCAAGATTTTCTGTTTTGTTTAATTGTGTTATTATTTTTTTTCAACATCTTCAAAAAGGATGAAAGATTTGTCTTCATTATGCAGTAATTGAGAGCTTCCTCACTTTTTTAGAATTAGCTGACACGTAAACATGGGAGTTGTATGAGACTATTTCTGGGTGAAAATTATCAGTGTTGAAAGAGGCTGGTAATATAAATATGATGTTTACAAATAACCTGTCTCCCAATACACATAGGAAATTGCAGGAAAGTATAAATTAAAGGAAGGTAGAGAGGTAATATGTGAAGTTTTCAGGTAATCATATAGATCTCAGGAGAGTTCTTTGCATAAACATTTCTAAAAAACTAATGAAAATGTGCCATTTGCAGTTTTGTGAAAGATGCATTTTAGAAATGGCAGCATTTTAACAGCAGAGAGTAACCTTACAGTGTGTACTTTCTACCTAAGCAGGACAATAAATGCATGGACATAAGAAAATAAATTATTGCAGTACAGGCATCACAACCCATTGAATCATTAGTAATTGTATGGCCTTAAAACTTCCATGATGGGTTGATTATACTTCCCCAGCTTGAAGATATATGCTAAAACAATAGCATTTCTGTGGTGCCTTTTTATGAGAAGGATCATGTTAACCATTCAACTGGATGGTGGCTTGCATCCTAAAAATATGATATGACCATGTTTTAAGATGGGTCTTTCTAAGCAGCAAATGTTATGTAAATATTTTTGTGTGCAAAATTTAACAAACATTGGTAAGAAGCAAATACGGGCAAGCATGTTTCCTTTTCTTTCAAACTTACTAGGAAATTTGGAAACACATAATTAATATTTATCTGTTTTCAGATTTATAATAGTCATAATGAACTAAACAGCAACCTTCTGCATTAAAATCTTAGTGGCTTGTCTGAGGTTTGGGGGAATTTTTACCCATAGCTGTAGAATGGGCAAAGAAGGATACAGGTATAGAGAGAAACTTAAAATCTGCAACACTCTGGAAGCAAATTTGATACTGGCAACCTTTAATGCTTTGTGAGGCAGGTAAGAGAAAGCCAAAGCTAATTTTAAATATTGTAAGATAAATATGACAAAGATGCAACATTATCTCATTACATATTGGACTGAAACTTAATCAAAGAAACAATTTTTCACTTCAGCTCTGTTTTTTTTTTTAGACAACCATTTCAGAGATCATTTGAGTGGTAACAAAGACAGGACACAAAGAATACTAAGGTAAAAAAACAATTTTATGCTGTTTTTAGAGACTTAAATATGCATTGCTTTTACTTCAGATAAGGAAAAGTTTGAGAAATATTTATGAAGGGGCACATTGAATGAAAAACCTGTAGGGAAAGCTGGGGAAAGAAAAATTAAAACTAGGAAAAAGTAAAAAGGAGCCTGAAGTTGCTTTACATTATATTCCTAACAGTTTTGTCCTAATGGCCTGCTAAAAGACGGCCACTCCCAGATACTGCCATTAATAATATTTGCACTTATTTTTTTCCCTTCTGAAGACAAAATAATTTGAGGATAGGAAATTATGCAACTTGCAAACATATAGGAAATGGCCTATAGCAGGGTTGTGGCTTAAGCACAATCACGTGTCTTACAAAATTCAGTGCTCTTAAGTTACCATTTGTTTTGATTTGGCTGCAGAATAAGCAACATAATGCAAAGTCTACCTATGAGCTATAAACATGGCAAAAAAACAATATACACTACTGAGTTAGAGTGGATCTATCTTTTTTAATTTATACATTTAAAAGTTAGACAATGAAGACTACAGCTGTAGAGAAAAATGACCACCTTTGCATGGTGATTCATCTCATGCTTCCATGTCTGGATCACACAGCAGGATTTGTCCTTCAGAGCACAAAGGGATCCAAGGGTGCCTAGCTGAAATTCAGATATTTCACTTTTGAATATCTAAGGATAGCTGAGGTTATTTCTGTCTATTATACAATCAGTATGAAAAGGCTATCCTACAGCATAATGGTGTATAGTCAGATAAGTAAATCTCTTCACTTTTTGGAAGAAAAAGAGATTAGCTGAAGTACCAGGAATTCTTACGGTAATATTTTAGGACAAATAATTTTTCATTTTGACCTTGCAGGCATAATATGTGTCTTCATTGCACAAGGTAATATATTTTTATTTTTTTGTACTTTTTATTTTATTAAAATGACACTGTATATTTTTTTAAATTTAAACTGTTATGGTTTGGGCTTCATTAACATTCTCAGGTACTTTACAGTGGGTGTCAGATAAACCATTAGCTGTCCTGAGAGAAGAATCCTCCTCTTACTTCCACAAAACAATAATTATTTCCATTAATTATTTGTTAAGTGTCAGCTTATGTTTGTATTTAAAGTCATACTCATGAATTTTTGTAACTTTAGGGGCTACTTTTTTGAGTTTTTCTGTATGTGCTGTACATTAAGTTTTCCTTCAGTTGGGAGAGAGATTTTTATCAACCAAACTTTTACACAAGAAGGACACATTTGTATTGAGGCGTTAAGTCCCAAACCAGACATCGTGCCCCAGATGTGAAACCATTGTGACTTTGTAAAGTAGTGGTGAACAACACATTCTTATTTCGATGATTGGTAATAGAATTCTTTTCAGCTGAACCTACCACTAAGTGTACCACAATGCTTTCTCACATGTGGTCTAAGAAGTGAACTTAGACCATCAATCTAGGACACAAAAAAAAGGCTAAAAATTGTTCAGTGCTCACCTAGGGTGGTTGAAACTGTGTCATAAGTTGAAAGTACCACATATCCAATTATATATCCCTTGAGACATTTGAGGGACTGCTGTTATTTTGACAGACAAATGTATTTCACCTGTTACATTTCAGTCACAAAGACTTCAGAGCAATGAAAAAGTCTTGCACTGTTAGGGAGTTTGTAACATTGTTGGCGAAAGTAAGCATTCAGAAGGGAAGACTGAACGCTTCTAAAGAGCAAAAAATGCCTTGTACATATAAATAAAAACATGGTCAGTTAAGATAATGATTGGACCTTGTTTTAAATAACTTATGAGTATTTTTCACATCAATGCCAGATGGTGTGATTGACAATAAAAGATTAAAGGATTAAAAGGAAATATCTCAGTTCTGTGGAATAACTATAGGATTTAAAAGAATTCAGAGAGGGCAGGACATTGCACAAAGGATAAAGCATAAAACCTGAGAAAGCTATTCACAAGAAATAGAGAAAAATCTGTTAAAAATATATTCCAGGGGAGGAAACATCAAAACACTGTCTCTTTGCACCTTGTCAGGAAGTTCTTGATTGAGTTATACACAGTGGGTACATAAGAATTTGTTTTCTAGAGAATAATGCTTTGAGCAGTAGGTATTAGAAAAACCCTTTCAACCTTAAACATCACAGCATTACCTTTGTAATTGACATCCATGCTCATTGAGAGTATGTGGAGGAAAGACAAAAACAACCTCCAACTCCTTTTGAATTTCAGATGTTTTTGTAGCCTTTGATTTTTCTGCAGATTCTCTGAATTAGGATTTGCTGTGGTTTTATGTTAATCTGTCAGAGCAAAATATTTTGTTTACTAAGTATTTTAATCAAGATAGCAGATAAAAATAATTCTTTATTCTTATTTAGGTTTCAAGTATTTTATTTTGGTCTCAAGTCTCTCTTCAACTGTAGAGACTATAGGAAGGTTCTGTACACAGCTGTAGTTTGATTACCAAAGAACAGCATTAGTATAAAATTTTTTATACCCTTATTATGACAGTGAATACACCAGTCAAAAGGTTTAGGCAGTCAAGAGCTGTGGGTTTATTCTAAATCTAAGTTTAGTTTAATAAAAAAGTGTGTGTTTATTCTGATGGACTTTGAACCAGACCTTTTCCACACTGCTCCCACTCTATCAGTTCATCACTGGATGATGAATGGATTAGAAGCAGCCCAGAAGAGAAGGACTTTAGGATATTGTTGTGAAAATTGGATATGAGCCAGCAATCTGCACATGCAGCCCAGGACAACAATATTCTGGTCTGCAGAAAAAGAAGAAGGTCAAGGGATGTGATTCTGCCCCTCTACTCTGCTCTTGTGAGACCCTACCTTCAGTGCCGCCTCCAGCTCCAAGATTCTCAGTACAGGAAAGACTTGGACCTGTTGGAAATTTGCTGAAAAAATAGTCAAAGAACTGGAACATTCTTCCTGTATGAAAAGGCTGAGGGAGCTTGGGTTTTTCAGCTCTCAGAAGAAAAGACTTAAAAGGAGGCTTATAAGAAAGATAAAGAGGGCCCTTTTATACGGACCTGTAGCAACAGAACAGAAGGTACAGGTTTTAAACTGGAAGAGGATAGATTTGGATGACATATAAGGAAGCAGTTCTTTGAGATGATGGTGATGAGCCATTGGAATGAATTGTCCAGAGAAGGTGTGGATCCCCAATCCCTGGAAATGTTCAAGGTCAGTTTGGGTGGAGCCTTGAACTTCCTGATGTAGAAAGATGTCCCTGATCATGGCAGGGGTTTGGATTTGATGATCTTTGAACACTCCTCCCAGTCCAAATCTTTCTATTGTACTATATGATAAATCTCAGCCAATACTCACTCTTTCTTTTAACTAGAAATCTTACTCAGTTCTTGTCTAACATCTTGCAACTCATTGTCTAGTAGTGAATTTCCACCACAATAGGAAAGGGATGGGCATTGCATCCAAACTTATGATGGCCATCTTGTTGTAAGGCTGAAAAATGATAAGGAAACTGGATACACATCAGAGAGTTTAGTATAATCTTTTTCTACAACTATAAAAATCCCAGGAGTAGCTGCCTATTCTTTTTCTTTTCTTTTTGTCATCTATTATTAAAATAGACACAGGATGTACTGGTAGCTTTCTGTAAAACCATGTGAGAATTCCCAAAGGACTGATGCAGTATCCAAGCAGTGTCATCCAAATGTTAAGATAAATATAAGAAAACTCTTCCCAAAAGTGCATTTTCCATAATGAATATTGCATCAGACATGATGTAAAGAAGACAAAGAAGAAACAAGTAAATCAGAAGGTTTGATTTTTGGTTGGTCTGTTTTTGTTTTTGTTGTTGTTTTGGGGTTGTTTTGTTTGTTTGTTTGTTTGTTAGCTTGTTATTTACATGAGTAGAAAAACATTCGTAGGATAAATAGTTCCCCACATTGGATGTTGAAATCATAGGATTTTTAACTTTGAGTGTTGACATGGAAAATTAATTAAAGGAGCCAGAAGTTGCCATAAATTTTCTCTGCTACCAAGCATAAAGTAAAACAGACAAAAGTAGATGATGAAGCTTTCTGGCCAGGAAAATTGTTACCAGCCCTTTGAGGACAGTTTTATTGTTCCCTTGTGTCTAAAGGTTGAGACATCAGGAAGAATGGGCTGTCACTGAAGGGTTATCACTGATTAAATGGGAAAAATGCCTGTGTTAATAGTTTTCCAAATATAGAGTATTTGAATCCATGAGATTTTTCTTTTGTTTTGGTTTGGTTTGGGAGGTTTGGTGTTCTTCTTGGTAAAGAATCAAGCTAAAGAAACCTTTCAACAGAGAGCTTTACTTTTCTAGAACTGCCAAGCTGGTCTTGCTTATTCTTCCCACCACAAATTTATTTCTAAGGCTGCTTTAGATCATGCTGTAATTACAATTATTTTTTCACTTGAAATATTCAAATTGTATTAAAGAACACAATGACATTTTTATTAAGTATTAGATATAATGTCTAAGGATGAAAAAAAACCCTGTTTAAATATTTTTCTGAAAGCTTCGTGCTTGAAATGGGAAATATTCCAAAAACTTAACTATAAGATAATTTACAGAAGAAATCAGTCTATATAGATTACAACTGCTCTTGCTGTCTTCATTATCTGTGCAACTATCAAATTGATGAAGGTACAAATATTTGTTGCCTTTTTATTTTTTTTTTTAAATATTTGAGGCTCAAGGCACACATATATAAGTGTCTTCAAAAATCACTTTCAAATGAACAAATTGCAGTAGAATTTCTGGTATTCTGGGCACTATTCACTCTGCCTTTAGAATATATACAATGGTAAATTCTACAAGGTAAACCTCTATTTTCATTATGTGTCCTGTAGGACAGGATGCTTGATTAGATAGGTGAGTGCACTGATCTAGAATGGCAAACCCAATGTTCCTAGATTCCTTCACTGGTTTTTTTTTATTAAAGACTAAACTTCCATGTACAAAGAAACTTGGCAAATGCCCTCAGTGAAGAGATGAAATTTTGAGACACAAGTTTTAAGAAGATGGATGTTGCAGCACTGTGCAGGTAACATCAAAGGAGATTTACAATAGAAGCACTAGATCAGTGTTAATTACCTTTTATAGTTTTTCTAGTTTACACAGAGAAATTTGTCATCTGTTCTCAGTTGTGGAAGAGTAGAAGAGCTGCTTATGGCAAGAAAAAAGAGCTTGATTCAGCATTTTGTCCTTTTTTTCTTAAAAGATTACAGGATGGCCTGGAGTAGTTTTATAATGAAGCATGTTACTTTTAAGGGAATAATGCAGCATGTCCTATGCCTCCAAATCTCAGGGGGGGTAAGAACTATTTCTCATGACTGCTACCTATCAGGTACAGTTCTAAAAGGAATTTTTTTATATATCTCATGCCAAAACTACCTCTTTAGGCTATAAACTAAAAACTCACTTTGCTTTGCTAGAATATTTCATGTTCCTATTCATCTTATCACATATTTTTGGCACAGAACATTAGACATCTCCTCATGATATTATTTCCTCCACATGAGCATAAGCCATGAAAAAAACAATAATGGAATTAGAACAAGGTATCATGAACAACATATTTTTATGGACCTTTGCCATTAAATTTTGAAACACTGGTGTTGGACTGATCAATCCTGGTATTAGATAACCATAACCATTCCCAGAGGTAGTACATCTAAAAAGATCACAAAAACTCCAAAAACATCTGAACCAAAAAACAATTAAAGAAGACAGCTCAAAAGGGAGATCAGAAGGCTTCAATTCTTTCAGATTATCAAGATGAAAAAATGACTTGATTAAAGAAAAAAATTATTTCACAAAGCAGAAATATTTAATACTGTAATAGCAATAATATATTGATAGTCTATAATAAGAATATGGATAATAAAAATTTCAAATAAAAATAAAGTGTTCATTTTAGTGGTATAAACCACTAGAAAAAAAGTACTAAGGAGAATAGAAATTTTTTTTATATTGATGTTGCAACTTGAAGTTTTAGGATTTTTGGAGAATGCATGTAGTTAATGGTTTTGGAAGCTAAAACATGCCCATAGGTTAATTCTGTTTGACTGTGTGCATATTATGTAGTACTTTACATTAATCTTTATTTAAATGGTCAATTTTTTAAATTATAAAAATATTTCCTTAAAATATTTAAAGTAGGTTTATAATCTGAAAAAATAAAATAAGGCCTTAGGTGGCTACAGTTTGCCCTTCGATTGACATAGGAGACAATAGATATGCAATTTTATCAGCCTCTAGAAACTACCCTAAGATATATTTCTTCTAGATAAAGTATTAACAGAGTAGAAAAAAGGTGTGTGAAAGTTTTCCCTGCAGAAGAAACTTTAAGCAACACAGCTATTCAGCAGAGGATTTACATTCTGAATGAAGTATAGGAGGGAAAGGCATCATACTGAAGAACTGTCTTAAAAGATATCATGCTGACACATTTGACTTTGGTGGGAGGTTTTTCTCCTTTTCCTACAACTTATCAGAGAAATGACCACTTGATGACTACATTTATTTTTAAAATTTGGAAAATGCCTCAAAATAACCTTTATTCTGAATCATTGCAGGTTAGGGTAGTTGGGGGAAAGTTCATAGAATGATTGAAGGACAAAAAAGCTGTGAAATCTGTCTTGAGAATTAAATTTATCTTTTTGTATTTTTGATTTAGTTAATATTTCAAAATTATTTTAAAATTAGGATTTTTGTCCATTTTAAATTGCATATGTTGGATTCTTTTTTACAGCTCTCTGAAAGTGTCACATTTGGCAAACCAAAGGCATACACTGTTTTCTTTCCTACTATCAGAGTGAGCATAAAAGGATCATCCTTTGTTGGTCCTGAGCTACCACTAATTTCATTGTTCTGATCAAATTCTGCATCTATAAGAAAAGATTGATTGAAACTCAATCTGTTGCCTATAACTTCTCCTGAACTTAAAAACTGCAGTGATATTTAGATATTGTAAGGCTGTTTGAGCACCTGCAGCATGTGAACTAAAGCTTAAGTCACTCAGGATGAAGTCACAAAATAAAAGCAACTCTTTTCCTTCTATATCCGCAGAAGTAGAGGTTTGAGAAACCAACATTCTACTCTCTAGTGTGATTTGATGGTTTGTAGCAGACAGCATCATCTAGTATCTACTATATTATACTTCCTGTATACTTCTATCATCATATACTGGAATACACAAGTATTGAAGGAGGTTCCTTCTGTGTTGTAAATTATTTGGAAACAGGTAATGTCATATGTGACGTAAAATGACTCTTCCAAACTTTTTAAAGACTTTATACAAAGAATCACACAGAATGTTCTGAGTTGGAAGAGAATCACAAGGGTCTCCTGGCCCTGCACAGGGAGGCATCAAGAATGACCCCACGTGCCTGAGAGTATTGTTTAAATGCTTTTTGGGTTTTTTTGAAATCTTTTGGGTTTGTTTTAGTTTTTTTTAGTCTTGTGCCTTTTAGTGCCTCTTAATTTTGTTTTCCACACCTTGAACTTACGCTAAGCATTTGTCCACCTGTTTAACACAAAACAAATAATGGTTTGATCAGAGACAAGTTACTGACTTCATTAAAGAGAAAACAGATGAAATGTAATGGTTTCTCATGCATATGTAGTATGTAATGATCTCTTTGGATCATGACCTCTGTGAGTAACCAGGATAATAGCCACCCATTTTCTGTATAGAAAGTCAATCCAATTAACCTTCACTCAGCTCCTCACTGTCATTTCTTTCTGTGGCTCAAGTGAATTTTCTTGATGTGTTAGTCATAGCAGAAGCAGTTTGCTAACATCTCCTGTGAGAGTTATGTTGTTTTAACCTTATTTTGCTCTGTGCCCTGCATTGCAGCCCATATTGAGAACTCCTGCTACAACTAGTGTGCGTACACAGAGTGAGAGAAATGCTGTGAGATGAAGACATAGCTACAGCCAGCCGTCTGACCATGGGGCTAAAGGATCCAGAAATCACAGGACAGAGTCTGCTGACTCTATCTCTATAAAATCGAAGCCAAGAAAAAAATTTTTTTGAACTTCCAAGAATAGCAACTCTTTCACAGCAGCTATTTTATAAAAACTCTTACTCAGAAAGTTGTAAATACATAAATCATTAAATTCCTAGTTCCTAGCAAAATAGAATAATAGAGAAACTTAATCTGTAATATTTATGAGGAAATAAACCAGTGGTGATACTTGCTCTCAATCCAGTAACTCTCACAGAAATTTATCTGAAAGCCTCCATGATTTTTTTTAGAATCCTGATAAATAGGATGGATTAGTGAATTTCTTCTTACTGTGTATTTACTGTGAACACTAAGTGCTATTAATATATATCATCAATTCAGAAGTTCAGTCTTCTGAGCAAACAAGCTACTTTGAACTTCAACATTTTTCTGTGTTGACAGCACTGACCTTTATCAAGAAAAGCAACTTCATTAAAATTAAAATTAAATATTTGAGATGTTACACTCACAGCGAAAGGAGCCTGACTTACTGAGGACAAATCACCTTTGATTTCAGGTCTTTGTTGGTGGTGATCATTTTATGTTGTTGATAAACAAAACAAAAGGTTTTTTGAGCAGAGATGCATGCAGAGAGAAGGAACATGGCTCAGCCCAGCACTGGAAAACCACTGCTGGTTCAGCTAAGGAATCCAGCAACCTGCAGCAAGGTCTACATCCTGTAGTTTACAGCAACAGTCAGGAACCTGTGCAGCATCACACTGCCTGATCTTTACCATGGCAGTAAAATGGTGTGTGCCCTTCACTGACCTGTGTCCATTGCTGTGCTCACCCACTGAAGAGGTTGAGAGATATTCAAGAACCATCTGGACATAAACCTGTGCAATGTTCTCTAGGATGACCCTGATTGAGCATAAAGGGTGAAACAGATGATCCCACTGCAGTTCCTTCCAATCTCACCCATTCTGTGATTCTGAGATTATTCACTGACCTGGGGATCATGCTTCCCCTCTGCTTGTAGGCCTGGGAATGCTGCACACCACACGTCCTGGCTCAAGACTGGAGCCCAAACATACAGAGCTTGTGACTTTTATGTTTTCTTGTGAAATGCTCTTCTGTCATTCACTTCCTGCCCTACTCATCTACTCCACAGAGGGGCCTTGGAGTGCCCTGGAGAAGGCCAAGGGAAAGAGGGTTAGAAGCCAGCAAGTAATGCTAAGGCTCATTTCATGAAGCTGCCCACTGGGATGGTCAGAATCACAAGCCAGAGCAGCTCACTGATTCAAGTGAAGGACAGAGGAGCTCCCAAAGTATTGCCTACTTAGGTCATGCACGTCATGTTTTGGTGGGTCTGAGTAAGCCTGAGAGCAGGATGTCTGGGGTCACCCTAAAATTATCCACACACACACAATGGTGATCGCTGCAGGGAGCTGAACCAGAGATCTGCAATGACTCTGTGTGTGCACCTGCACAGGTGGGAGGATAATTTCAGGGGAATAAGGTCATCTCCAAAGTCCTTTTCCAAAGGGAGCATGAGTTTTGCAGGAACAGAAACTTGTGTTTGGAAATATGTAATTTAGTGAGTTTCACTGAGGAAACATGAATTCTTCTGATGACAGAGTTATTTGTTAGCACTTTCTCTTTGCCTGCAGAGCTTCAGACTTTGGGTATGAAAAGGGGGACAGAAATTATTTGCTAGCACTTAGCACCAGAGGGGCAGTGAAGTACAGAAGGGCAGAACAGGTAAAAGATACACAGTAGATTGCTATTTGCAAGCATTTTAATGTACAGTCTATAAAATGACTTTCACAAGCACAACATAATTTGTAAATATTCTTGCTCAGGTTCAAAATGGTATATAATTTGAACATCCATGAAGAGTTGCATGCTGTCCAAATATTTCCAGAAGATTAAAGTTCCAGCTTAATCTAAGGTCCAAGTGAACAAGAGATTTCTTTAATTTTTTTTTTTTTTTTTTGGGGGGGGGGATTTAAAGGGTCCAGCGCTTCCCGGGAATTCCCCTCCCCCTCCCCAAAATGGGTGGGATTTTGGGGGGATACTCCCCAAAATGTGAGTGGGGGGCGGTAGGACCCCCCAAAAATGGGTGCAATAGGGTGGAACCCCCCCCCCAAATAAGGGTGAGGTGGGAGGGGGCGCATTGACCCCCCCAAATATTTGGGGGAGGGGGATATGGAGGGAGGGGGGTCTCCCCTTTTCTGCATTTAATTTTGGGGGGGGGGTCTTCACAGAGACCATCCCCCCCCCCGTGCTCAGACCCCCCCCCCCTCTTTATTTGGGATTCAACTCGTGGGGACCCCCCCCAAATTGGGGTGAGACCCCCCCCCTCATTTTTAAAGCCGCTTTTTGAGTTGGGGGCTCCTCTAAAAAGGATAAGAGACCCCCCCCCCGAAAATAATTAATTAATTAATTAATTAATCTGCTTGCAGAGACCCCCCCCCCCACACTTTTTTTTTTTTTAAGGGGGTGAACCCCCCCCCCCCAAAATT
>JAWWMU010000153.1:93428901-93464802 GCA_035048155.1 Cinnycerthia olivascens | reverse complement strand
GTGGTCATCCAAAATGTTGATTCATGGCCCAGTCCTGCTGGTTTCCTGTGCAACACTTGCAAGGAAGCATTGAGGCTCACAAGAATCTGCTAACTTAAAATGTTGACTAACCTTACAGAAATCAAAACAAAGAAAACAGAATAAGAGCATCTTGATCTCTGTATATTTCTACATCACAAGTTATATTGGGAGCCACTTCAGATATGTAGCCCTGAACTGTGTCAATGAATGTCACTCCATATTTTTCCATTTGCCTCAAAAATTTATTTCAGTAATATCAAATCCAAGAGTTTCTTCTGCTTCGAATATGTTATAACCACCTGGCTAAAAATCAAGCTCATCTTTTCTTTGATTATTTAAGAATTTAAATATTTTATAGTGTTAAATGGACTGGTTCTCCACAGGAAATCAGAAAGTGATTTAAATTACGGGCATAGCTGTGGCACTCTGAAGAAGTAGCTTAAAATGAAATTCTCTCAAACAGAAGTAGAATTCAATTTCAGTTCTCCTATGTTTTAAAGGCTATTTTAAAAACCACACTCTTTAGCACTCAGGTTCATGGGATGCCTGTTTTTTTTAATTTAGGTAGAGTTTATTTGGAATGCAAGACAGAAACTGCATTTTAAGATGAAAATGGTGTTCCATTAAAAAAAAAATCTTTGTTAATTTATTAATATTTTCATGGTATGTTAGGAAAGATCTCTGATAATTGTACTTGGATAAAAATTCTGGATGTTTCTGTCAATTAGCTGCAAATATAAAAAGCACATAACCTGTAGTGAATTAATTCCTGTGATGAGCTGGTAAATCTTCAGTATTAAATATTGTAAATTCAAGGCATGTTCAGCAGGGACTGTAGAAAGCAACTAAGTCCCTTTGTTTGTAGTGTAGGGTTCCCAGAGATATTGAATAATTGTAATTTCTGTTTCAAATCAAATTTAAAATATTTCAAATTTGAGGTTTCTAGTCTTTTCTCAATCAGTTGTAATCATCAGCTCAGAATTGAAATGGAACTGCAATTAGAATTCTGAAAAGAGCCTAATTTAGAGAGAATTTATATTTAGCTGGACTTTTCCCATTAGATTTTGGTAGTTTATACCAGGCTCTCAAAGAAAGGTTCACAAACTTGCCAGCAAGCAAAAAAGAACAGAGACAAAACTGAAAGAAATTTGTTTTAATCTTTAGATCGAGTGCAATTAATTGAATTGCGCTATATGCAATGTCATGATAGAAGTGCTTGGAAATAGTGGAACTTTTATTTTCTTTTCTAAAAATAAAAGTTGGGTAATTATACAGTCAAGCATCTGTAAAGTTTTGCCTTTAAGCTTATGAAAGGCAGTCATTTATGTGTAAAGTGTTCGTATTGGTGTAGTTTGACATCTGTGAGCTTAAGAAGAAATCAGAGCTAGAGTCCAACTTCATCTAAAACCCTTTGACGCTCTCAGAAGTGTAGAGGGAACTGGAATGGGCAAACTCTTAAATTCCCTTGACTATCCATATATATTCAAAATTTCATGAGAACCATAACATTGCTGTTTCATGTTTGCTTTCATCATTCTTTCAAGTAATTTAGCCTTACTGGCAGGAAAATGTATAAAAGTAAGAATCAAGTTCAAAGACTTGAAAACTCAAGCAATACAATATAAGATATAATAACAACTCCTAAGAACAAATCAATAAAACATCTAATTTCTCTTAATTACTTCTATTGCGCTACTGACACTGAAATAAATTTAACAAAAAAATTGTTAAATATTTTGAGTGTTAATCACAGTTCAGATATTTGCCACCAGCGGAAATAAAAAGTTCATTGAATTTTGGCATTATGACTATATATTTAGCATCAGTTGGTCCTGTGAATATGTTCCTTTCCTCCTGGCTTCAACCAGAAAAATATTTAAGAAATTTGATTTATTGACAGAAATAGCTGCTTCTCTTGCCCTCTGCATAACCAGATGAGTCTTCTTTAAAGAATATGCTTTTCATAAAGTTTTGGGAAAAATTTGAAGTCTTAATGTCCTGTTTTCAGGTGATGTAAAGTGAATTGTCTTCCTAGCAGCTAGTACAGATCTGTGTTTTGAATTTATTTTGAGAATAATGTTTGTAATACGCTGATGTTTTCTTTGTTGTTAAGCAGTGCTCACCCTCAAAATCAAGGACTTTAGTTTCCCATGCTCCGCCTGTGAGGCAAAAAGCTGGAAGGGAACATGGCTGGGAGAGCTTACACAAACTGGTCAAAGGGATATTCCATATAAAATAGTGCTATTATTATGTTTTATTTTAGTTCCATTATTAAACTTTCATATCTTGACTCACAGGTTTTACCATTGTTCCTCCCCATCCCACCAGAGGGAGGAAAGGCAGCGGCTGCACGGAAGCTCGGTGATGTTTGAGGTTAAACTGTCACAGCTGGGATGCTGTAATTCATGGAAATACAAACCAAGGGAGTAATTCAGATTTTTATTGCTCCAGGCTCTTCTAAGACATTTTTAACTGGTTTTGATACCTGTAATGTATGAAGCTAAAGATTCTATGATGTTTACATGCTTTCATTAATACCCAGTGCTGTGGGGGGAAAGCAAAAGTAGTTATTGAAATTAATTAATGGAATAGCCTGGATTTTTTCATAATTTTAAAGTATACTTAATCATATCTATATAAAAAATAATTTTAAACACTAGATAAACTCTGCAGTTGTACTTTAAATGATAATTTTCTTGTGGGGAAAAAATTAGATGAGGAGAGAACAAATTTACAAACATTTTTAAGACTCTTATTATTTGCTGTGTTATATAGTGTTTCAAAGATTTAATGTAAAGTACACTTTTCCTGCTGCTATTTTTTTCTATATATACTTAAAAATCAATAAAGTATTTATGACAATAAAGATGCTTGGGTCAAGGACTGTATTTGTGAAACAAATATTTATACAATTTATTAGTTTACATGTATACAAAAACAAATAATGTTTGAGTTAGCATAGTACACACACACACACATACACATGCTCATAATGTAGAGCTGACTCATCAGGTAATTTTACATTACATATTGAATCAATATCTTACATGATAAAATATTAAAAAGCAGAATTTGTTTTATATGAAAAGAGATGCTAGGATAAGATTCCAGAAAAATAAACAAAATAAATGAATAAATAAAAACTAATAACAGGTACAAAACCTAGATGTTCAACAGGAAAACAGAATAATTTTGCTCACTCTATTTCAAGCCCTTCTAATACAGAATTTTTTTCCCCAAGTTTTTTCCATTTGTGTTTCAAATCCAAATTCAGATCTTGTACCATAAGATCCATTGCCACTGTCATGAGGCTGCTGAGGAAAAGAGACAGCAAATTCAATTCCAGATTAATTCTTTATATTTGTTACTTGAAATGTGAAAACCTTCTTGTTCATCTGTCAATTTTCACAGTCAAAACTAGACAAGATGAAAATAAAGGTCAATAATAGTAACAAAATTCACATACAATTTCACTCAAAAACTCAGCTTGCCACAAATATAATTGATATGCATCACAATGCATCTTTGGAGGAAAAATGATAAAATACTAACCTTTCATATCCTTTTTATCTCCCACAGATCATTAAGGTAACTATTTTTGGTATAATACTCGACAATTACTGCAAAGTACTGTATGTAATTGATTCCATGTGACTGCACTTATATTACATCACGGAATGTGTCCTTATCTTTTGAGGTTTATGCCTGACATGCAGTCCAATGACTCTACCCCATTATATCTTGTTGGCTACTAAATTGTCAAAACAAAAATTTTAGTTAAACTTAATGTCTTGACACATCATCAAATTTATTACTCAGTTTATACTAGCCAATAGACACTATAGTCTTCTATTAACTAGCAAAATGTCTGCCTTTCAAAATCTGATACACTTTAAATAGTTATAATAAAAACAAATTTATCAATTTAAAATACTTACTCCTAGAAAATATTTCCTCAATCACCCACTATTGAGCCTTCTCCAGATCTTTCTTTTCTTTGGAGGGAATACTAATATCTCCAGGTCTTTCAGATGCATCTTCTGAGATTGGCTTTTCACTTCCATACCATTCACATCTGTTGGGGCAGTTCAAAAGGCAACAATTTTTGATAGCATTTTATAAGACTGTCAAAAAGAAATGACTGCTCCAGGAAAATATCTGTGAGTTTCTTTTAGTTTTTTTCTGGGTTTTTGTTGTTTTATTTTTTCAGAAGTAGAAGGTGGTCTTGTAGGTTATGGTACCTTTGGACTGGAGCAATATTTGCTTTGATGCTGCCCCAGCCCGTATTTCAGATCCTGACTATCTGTCAATGCCAATCTTATCTCAATTTTCATCCTGAATTCTTGTCCTCATGTAAATGGCAATCCCATCCTCCATTAATAAGTATAGCTGCTAAAAACAATGTATTTGTGCACTCAACTAATTCAGTTTATCATAATCTATCCTCCTTCTTAATTTTTTATCTCTTTTATTTATACACTACAGAAACAACAGCTCCTTTGCTGAATATTTCGCTTACTATACTTGAGCAAGCTGCATCAAAATAATCCTGTTATAAACTACTAATGCATGTAATCTCTAGTTCTAGAAAGACTTATGCAAGTGTTCTATTTCACATGATGTAAGCGGTACTGTTTACACCAGTGGGAAGAGTTGCTGTGCAAAAAAAGATAATCCCATAGGAAGCTCTTTAGTAATTTCAAACCAAGAGTAAGGAAAAGGACTTTGACCTGCTGGGATCTAAGAGTCCTTGAAGTGCTTAGTGTTCTCATTGCCTCTGCTGAACTTTCCTCCCACTACGTATTGAACATAGCTTGGACCTCAGAACTTTTTATAAAGGCCCCCCATTCAAAAGTGTACACTTCTTGCCTGTTATAAAGACTTAGTATCAAATATTGTCTCATTTTTAACTGATTTAATTCAGTGGAGGTACTTTGAGTGGCAGTCATCCATGGCAGGCAGACTTCAGATCTCTCTTCTATTCACCTGCTGAAAACTGATTACCTTTTATTCTTCAGACAATATATATGCTAGTAACTATGAGTGCTTCCACATTTGTATTTCCTGTACTGGATATAGACACAATAATTTTTTTTGTGACTTTAAGACAGTATGAAAGCTATCCTGGAGGTCCACCTGAGTTTCTCTACAACATAAATCCAAACTCTTTTCAATCAATTGCTGTACTTGAGCAGTTATCTCCAGGAGTATGAGTCCAGAAAAGCCTAATGCCAGTGATAAACAAAGCATAGGGACATACTTTTGATTTCATAGAATTAAATTGAGACATAAGTCATCCTACAAGAAACAAGAGAAAAGAACAATTTCTAAGAGAGCAGACAAAGAGTACTATATTAATTCTGTTTGTTTCATAACTGATGTATGTTAACAGAAATTTGACAGTTTTCTACACTGAAACTTGGCTTAAAAGAACAGTGGGTATTTACACTGAGTAATCCAGTGTAAAATACCTGGTGTAAAATCTGCTGTAAAATACCACTTACATCTAATCCCAAAAAAGCATTATTTTTCACAGTATTTCCTATTCCATCTTTCTAAATAAAATTATTTTCATGGGAGCCTTCCCAGATGAAAGCAGCAATGTACACAACTACATTCCAGCAGTTTCTGCACTAGAAAATATCAGTAGATAAAAACATATTGAATGACATAAGAATCAGACTGGAATGGACAAGGATGTAAACCGAATTCATAAGATTGTAAGAAAATGTGACAGAGACAACTCTGCAGACACAAACATCAGTGCAGAAGGAAGGGAAGGAAACACAGGAGCAACGGCTCCCCTGCAACCCATGGGACAGAGCACAGTGAGGCAGCTCTGTCCTGCCCCTATATCACTTGAAAAGTTTTGATTTTCTTATTGTCTCATGTTGGGAATTTCTGTGGGATCTGCACCCATGGGTGGCACCTGCACCACAGCAGTTCTTGAAGAGCTGCAGCCTAGTGAGAAGAGCCCATACTAGTCCTTGTAGGATTGTCCTGTGGGAAGACCCCACACTGGAGCAGAGAAACCATGTGAGAAGGAAGGAGAGGTGGAAATGAAGTGTTTAAGACTGGTTAAACCCTCTCTTCCCAATCCCTTTTGTGGTGCTTGAGGAGGGAACTAGGTAGAAGATTTGACAGTGAAGTTGAGCCAAGAAGGAAATGAGAAACTGTGAGAAGGTGTTTTGTAGTTTTGTAGTTTTACATTTGTTTCTCACTATCTGACTCTATTTATAAAAAACAAACAAAAAAAACCCCAAAATATTAAATAAAACTTTGCCCAGATGAGTTTGTTTTGCTGGTGATAGTAATGCTCACCCTATCTTCATCTTGACACATGAACTTTTTCATCTTAATTTCTCTCATTATTGTGTTGAGGAGTGTGAGAGTGGCTGGGAGGGGATCTCGTTGCCAGGTAAGGGTAATCTGCCACAAGGCATATGTGTCTCAGTCAGGAACTGTTTAATGGCCCCATTTTAGGCACAGGCATTGCATTTATACTTTAGAAATTCCCAACATGAGACAATAAGAAAATCAAACTTTTCAAGTGATATGGAGAAGATAAAGGGGGGGAAAAAAATCCCTGAGGACTAAGAAATACTCACAAAGCCATCAAGGACTGAAAGGCACTTCATTTATGCTTTTATTACTACAGATGCAGAAAACCGATGCTGTGTTTTGCACAATGCAGCCTGTTCTGATCATATTTGTCATATATGGTAACCCTCTTCTGTGGTGTTCCGTGGTTTTTCCTGACTTGAATTCTTACCCCAAGAGGTACTCTGATTTTGCCAAGACTGATTTATGCATTCCTCCAGAAGATACTGGGGTGATTGTTCCTCTAGTAAAATCCTGGTCACCCCTTTTAGCATCATGAAACTGAGTTCTCTTTGCAGCTCTTGCCTAAGAGTCACTGAAGGACTTGATCCATAATTAGATGAATTGCTGATATATTTATAAAACACAGTATTTTTACCAAAAGAATTACTGTAATTACTGTAGAGAAATTAGGGATTTTATTTGATCAGTGAGTTAATACATCAATACATTCAAAATGTTTATAAAATGAAATAAAAGGAAAACTTGTGCACAGAAGGATGAGAAATACTATCAGTTCAGAGGCACGTTCAGATCAGCACCGAAGAATTTGTACTTCACAAGTCTGAAGGGATGGTTAAAATGAAGCCACATTTTTCTAAATTTTCCAAACTGGAATCCAGTGAGTTGCTTTGATTAACTGATGAGCTCTCAGGTTTGTTGCTGGCAGAGTTTTGAAAAATGGAAGTACTGTGAAAGAAACTGAATTGTGCCTTTCCATTAAACAGATAACTGTAGTGTAATCCCTCATCTTTGCTAAAAAAGGTCCACAAGGAAGCAGTTCTGGGATCTGCAGCTTCCAATGAATTTCATCCCAGTCTTCCTGGGACTCGGACAAAGGGTTTCCTCCAAACTCATTCTAATATTCGTAAGAGTTTCTGAAACTGAAGGTGTTTCAGAATAAACATGCTTAGTTCTATGAACTGAGATTTTTTAAATATAGTTAATTTGTCAGAAAGATTTTTAACAACTCTGTGTTTCATATCTTGCATATAGTGCTCAGTATGGAAAGGACAAATACATGGATGTGAAACTCTTCTGTGTTGGGGCTTTCTTTTTGTCCTTAAAAAAGCACAGCAAAAGATAAAATAGAACTACAGATTACCAAAATAACCTTTTTGGTTTTAAAAGTAGAGAAGTCATCAGGGACACTCACTAATAAACATCTTTGCTAACTATATAGCTTGAATTATAGAAGTATTTCACTTTTGTACCGTTTAATTCTTTACTAAAGGCAGAGTAAAATGCTCCAGACATAAAATAGGTACTCTTTTATAAATAATAGTTATTTTTTCCAGTTCCTAGTGTCATGGATGAAAATAAATAATTTTTTTTTTTCCTTAGAATTTGTGCTGAAAAACAGGTAGAGGGACAATGCCATTAACCAAGCAGGTATCCCATCCATGAAGACAGCTCAGGATTAAGAGGCTTAATTCCAGTAGATAATTTTAGATGAATGCATAAACTTTTCAGTGGGGATGAAACCTTGTGAGAGAAATCCACTTCACCATTAATTTCAGCTAAAACTCAGATCTGACTGTGATTTCATGTGTGACAACCATAAGAGCCGACCAGCAATGATCCTTAAAATTTCTACCCATTTTCAGTCTTGTACCATACCTGATATATGTTGAGTAGAATTTCCCACTGGAAGAAACATTTTTATCATGACAATAGCAAAGTTACCATACCATGAAAAGAAAAGGAGAATATTCCTAATTCATTTGGTACCTTGTGTAATTTTTGATGGAACATTTAGCATTGTGAATGTGTGTCATGAATCACTTCAACCCTAGGCGTGGATTTCTGCTTCTTGAAAATCACTTCTGCATCAGACAGCACTAAAGTAGAGGTAGATAATTAATCTTTAGAAACCCTAGAATTAACCAAGATAAAGCACTGCACTGTTTAGAGGTAGATATATAAAGCAGTAAGTACACTTTATGTTGTCTATGTGTTTCACTTAGATAACAAACTGTAACCATGTTGATATATTT
This sequence comes from Cinnycerthia olivascens, assembly GCA_035048155.1. NCBI lineage: Eukaryota > Metazoa > Chordata > Aves > Passeriformes > Certhiidae > Cinnycerthia > Cinnycerthia olivascens. The sequence continues at coordinate 93,456,184 of JAWWMU010000153.1, read as the reverse complement.
GCTGAAATATATTTGTAGGGCAAGATCCACAGGTTGGATATTGCTTTTCTTGAGGGAAATCTGGATGGTGGGATGCATCAGTCTCTGTATGACCATTTTCTCTACATTAACTCTCAGACATTTGTCCTTGCTGCTCCACAGCTCTCTGGTCCTTCATCACTTTTTCAAAATGTCAGTTTGTAACATCGTGCCTGCAGGATTGTTGACTTCCCCTCCCCAGCCTAAGTGCTAATGTCTCTGTCTAGACAATAAATAGAAAGTGCTAACATCACTCCCAATATCTACACTTAAGGAAATCATTGACTCCTTCTGAGTTAACTACTTACAAGTTCATGCAAGCATAATATTCATATAATACCTTGACAATCACGCTTTGTAAAGTCATGTGTGTGCAGCTCATCAGATCCTCTTTGAGAATGAACATAGCAGTGAAAAAACTCTTTTGGGAGTGGTGACTCTTTTTGGAGTGTTTGCAACTTTAGATTTGAGCTATACGTTGATCTTTACGTTTCTATGATCCATAAAGAATTAAGGTTGGAATATTTTTTTCATGAGCAAAGAAAGTACTCAGGAGTACTAATGTAATACCTTAGGACCATTTTCAGAGTTTAACATCAATTTGCCTGAAATAAGGTTAATTTATAAGTGGTCATTTTCCAAATATCAGAAGTTTTGAAATTACTATTTTAACATGAATTTTTTAATGAAAAACTTCAAATTACTGTGGGTCAATGCATCCTTAAATGTGAAATATGAAACAAAAGTAGACTAATACATCATTTTCTTGCATGAAGAGCTCTTGTAAAATATAACAATGTATACCAAATTTGCTATTTTAGCCAAGCCAGTGTGTTAAAAAAGGGATAAAAAATTAAAGCTTTAAGGCTGGAATATATTCAGAAGTGTGAGTTTCTGAAGTAGGGCAAAAGTTTTACCCAGGACTCCTTTTTAAGGCCACTAGGGAGCTGGAGCTAGAGAGGGCAGTGCTCCCCCTTCCCTGAGAAACCCTGGTTGGATGGGCTCAGCCCCTTCTCTGGGCAAAGGGCTCCTCCAGACACCAGGAGACGAGGAGTCACAGCATAAGGGCAGCAGCTCCAGCACAATGAACAAAGAGCCAAGAGCAAGACATTGATGCCAACCCTGACATGGGCTTCATTTGTCAGGATTGGCAGGTGTCAGTGGGAAACCTGAACTTCTGAAGTGGGTATCAAACTTCAGAGGCTGGGAGGGCTGCACAAGCCAAGTGGCTCTGTCATTATTCACATATGGGTGGGCATGTGCAGTCACAAGCAGAAATGTTTGCTTAATGTATGTGTTCCATTCTGTTTACCCATCCTGTGTACATAACACACAGAGAAATTTCTGCCAATTAATAAATGAGTGGCAATAAAATGCTGTGTGGGCACAAAATTTCACTATTATTTCTTCAAAACCTTCAGAACCTGGAGACCCAGAGACTTCAAGAGTTCCAGCTGCCTTCAGCACCATTTTTTGCAAAGCTTTTCTAAATGCTGGCAAACAAACAAACAGACAAAAAACCCCACAAAAAAATAAAACCCAAAAAACCTAACAAACAAAGAAAAGAAGCCCAAAACAAAAACAAAACAAAAACAAAAAAGGGCCTTCCTAGAAGCTGCTGGATACTGCCACAGTGGTCACAGAAGCAGCAGTGAGCAGGATGAAGGGTGGTCCATCCTGACAAACACTGCAGATCCATTATTGTTGCTTCATCCCTGGGCCAGTGAACTTCAGCTCTGGATGCCACTCATGCCATAAACATGGAAGCAGATAAAATAAATTTTCAAAAATAATCCCTCTGTCATTTGATCTACTTAACAGGAAAAAAGGAACCTATTGTCCCTGGTTGAGATGTTTCTATTAATTGCTGCATTGTGTGACACGAAAATATGGTTCTCTGAAGTCTGTTTCGAATCCAAGCAATTATAATTTTGAAAATGTAATGCATTAATTTACAACAGAGTCTGTTAATGTTCTTTTTTTCAGAGTGATACTTAGAACAGAATGACTCTTCAAATGAGAGCAGCTTTTGTCAAACACAAAAAGCTCAAGTTGGTCTCAGTAAAATTATTTATGAAGAGAAAAATACAAAAAAATCTATAAATACTCATATCTATGTATTTCATATGTAAGTATATAATATACAAGCTTGCATATACAGACAACAGATTTGCTAAATAAACTGTATTAATAATTTGGAAAAAAAAATACAAAAAAAAGTTTTTTAATTAGTAGACAGGAATTAAGTAGACTGGCATTTGGTTTAAAAATACCTTTTTCAAGAAAATTATAGTTTTGAAATATACTCAGCATTACATTTAATATGATACAGTCTTTTAATAATGTTGAGATCTCATCATAAAAAAAAAAATTGGTCTCTGAATTTTCTCTTCATAGACCATCAATAATTTCTAAATTCTTGCTGAAGAACACCTGTATCAATTTAATTATTAGACTTATTATAATTTATCTCTGATTTTACTTGAAAATGAAAACACATTACTGGTTTTATGGCAAGAAACATGCACTATACACCCCTTCAATCAACAGAACAATGACAAAACAGGACAAACTGGCCAAGAGACCAAAAGCCAGTAGAAAAATATAACTTTAAATGACATTACCAGATGACTTGTTCTTAATATCTGTCAAGGACTGGGTGGTTTTTAGCATAATAAAGTAATAGTAGTAGTAGTAGTAGAAGTAGTAGTAGTAATAATAATAATAATAATAACAATTTTGAAAGCTGTTCTAATTTGAATTCCACTTTCTACCCTCCAAAGCTTCAGCAAAGACCTTTTAATCATGTCTAATTGCCCCTCAAAAACCCCTTCTGTGATGAACATATGAATTGCGTCAGGTAAAGTCTTGTATTGAAAAAATATTAGGAAGAGAGAGATGTGATTACAGAAAAAGCGAAAATCTATATAGGGATGCAGTTGCAGGTAAGCTGATTCAGGCCACAGTGTATATCATATGTTTTGCAACAGTATTTTTCTTAAAACTTAGGGAGATTATATCTCAGGAATTATGCAATTTTCTAGAAGAAATTTAATACAGCATAATGCCAGAACAATAAATGGTTTGGAAAATTTCTCAATGTTATACCTTCATTGATAGCTTTTTTTCAACTGTGTGCAGAGGACTATATTCAAGCAGCAACATAAATATTAGCTTATTATTAATAGCAATCAAGGTTTTAAAAACAGATGATTCTTTTAAGTTATATTACATCCCTGTAAAGTGCTGAGAAATGAAATCCCATTAAACTGAAAAAACATGTCCTGTTTCAACACCAGTGGGAAAAAGAAGTGGAATTCAATTAGATGTCTTATGTGGGAGTCTTCAGCAATAAATCAGGCAATGTTTATTAATCTACAGTAAGTAATAAAAAAAATCTATAGAGCAAAAGAACAGAAGGCAATTGTAGCTCTGTGTTTGGAAACAGCCCACAGGAAATCCCATGTGCATGCATACTGTGTGGAATTCAGTCAAAAAGAGAATAGTTTCAAGAAAACAAGTCCATGAGCACCATTTTGGGAATCAGTTTCCCATCTTACTTGCACAGACTATGGAAATCGTTTAATCTGAGGTCTCTATAGGAGTGATTTTCTCATGGTGGTCAAAATCCTCCCCCCCACTATGTTTTGGCTCTTGTTGGGATGTCCATTCTGTCTATGCTGCTGGTGCTTTGAGGTTTTGAAAATATATTGTGCTTATGACATAGTGAGAGTCACGTTTTTCAAACTGTGCTCTCCAAGGGCTGATGGCCAGGTCGAGGCTGCACTTTCTCCAGTGGGCCCTTCAGTCTCACTCCTACCAGGATTGGGAGATCTGCCACCATGTGGCTGCCTCCTGGCCCACGTGCTCAGTGTTATAGTTTTTTTTTCTTCCTACAATATTTGGAATCCATTTCTTCTCCCAAGACCATTCCTGATTGAAATAGCCCGTTAAATCCTCTTATCCTTCAGATTAAGGTGACCGAGTCCTAATGGTTGATTGGTAAGGACAAACAAAGACATAAGGAAAGGAACACAAAAGGGCACCTAAAATAGAAGGCAGAGGAATTACTGTCTGAAGAAGAGAGACCAGACAAGTCTGAAGACTGTGCAAGTGAGATTTAAAAAATCCTAAAGAGTGAGTATGAATATATAACTAGATCACAACCCTTAAATTATACAACTAGAGAGCAGTCATTAAAGCTGGTAGCATAGTAGCTTAAATGAAGTTTAAAAGTTACTGTTTCATTCACTGCACATTGAATTTCCTGCATTCATTGGCACAGGAGGTTGTGAAGGTAGATAGTATCTGCAAATTCAAAGAAAATCAGAAATTTAATGACTAATAGGTCTCTAAACAGACAGAAATATAAACCTTACAAAACTTCTAATATAAAGATTGTGGATGCTAGAGAAATTATGAAATAAATTGTCTAAAAATATCATTCCGGTTTGCTTACTTCTTTCATCTCATTTTGATTTTTTTGAAACAGAATACTGTGTGAATGAATCACTCTGAGCCAGCCAGGCATTTCTGATGCCCCCACATCATTGTTCAACCTCTGGTAGTTACTGTACCATTCTCTGGGCTAGACTATGATAGCCACCATCAAAAAATTTGTCAAGTAAAACATAGAAATTCCAGAAGCAAAGTTCCCTGGCTATGTATAATTTATTAGTACAGACACAGTAAAATGAAACAGTATTTAGAACTTGAAAAAAAAATAACATTCCATATTTAATTCACTTTGCAGTCATAAACTAAAACTTTTACTTTCAAGTTGTAGTTCATTTAGAAGATAACATTATAAAAATTTGTTATGTAAATGTGGATTTCTCTTCAATTATTTGATCCATTTACTGTTTTAGATCCCTATGCTTTGCTAATGTACTGTAAACTTTCTCTTCCAAAATTAGGTATATTGTTTAGATATAAAGAATGAAATACATCTATATCAACGTTCACTTTCAATACAATAGACTAGGAAAGTCTGTCAGTAAATTAATATGAAAAAGTGACATTCATTATCCATATTGTTGCTTGATAAAATCTTATTTTGCCTAGTTATTTTTAAAGATTGAAATACTTACATCTAATTTGATTTTGATAGTTTAATTAATAAAGGAGCTTGTAATAATCACAGAACCACATAATCAGAGATTATGACACAATATTATAACAATATAATTAATTAACTTATGGTTCTCTTGCCTGATGAATATTTCAAATCCACTAAAATAATTCCCCAAGGTCTTTGATGTTGTCATGCATCTTTGTTGTCTCTAGTAATCATTCACCCCATTTATATGAGATTTTTTTTAAATCTTACAATTTCCTATAATCCTCATAATAAATTTCCATTCCATTTCATTTCTTTAGGAAAAACAGACTTCAGTAACACAAGGAATAGTTTCAGGCTTTACCAGAAATCTCTCCATGCACATTGTCACTCTCCTCTTGGTGTAAAAACAGTCTTCCTCTTCAAGTGCCCTGACACTCACAGAGATTCTACATAAAGTAAAACCAAATCTCATTTGTTAGTATTTTCCCATATTGACTTTAAAGACGACAGGTTAGGTAAACAAAATGAAAATATACACTTAAGTCTTCTTTAAACTCTAAAGATATCACAAGGTACTTTGAACAATGATAAAAATCTTTTAATTTATCTTAATTAGGACCCATTTTCCCTCAAATTCTGTACACAAACAGGGAAGTGTGCCATTTTCATTCAGTATCTCATTATACTGGAACACTAGATTTGGTTCTATTTATTACTTTTTGTATATAATAGCATGCATATGGCCGGTATGTTCCCTGTATAAAAAAGCCCCACCAAGAGGGTTTTACTTTTCAGTGTTCTTAGATGATATCAAAGGAGCAAGAAATCAGAGTCAAATGGGCTCTGAAAGTAAAGAACCAGGAGAAATGCAATTAGACAGGAGGTAGCCTGGGGAGCACCCCTGGAGAGACTTTTTGCCCAGGCTGGAATAAAGGACTCCTTCAAGTAGGTCATCAAGTGTATGAAACATCTTGTGTAGAATGATGGAAATAGCACTGAGATGATAGCAATCAGAGCACAGAGCATCTGCACAGAAAATGAGACACATGTAAGCAGGGGCAACATCAATGCAAGCCCCAAGAGAGAGCCTAAAATGTTTGTGATGGCTCATAAGCCAGGAAGCTTGGTGGAAGACAGTTATAAAAGCAGGAGAGAAAGAAGTTGCTAGCATGGAACAGTGACATGCAGGAAAGGGTGAAGCTTGCTGAAGGCAAAAAGGCCAAAGTGAAAAAGAAAAACGTCCAAGTGGTAGCACAGGAGAGACAGGTGGAGGGGTGTTACCAGCTGCAGGGTGAGAGGCAAGGACACAGGAGCTCCTGCATTTCCCTCAGTGACAGTGTGCTTCCTGCAGAGCTGAGCTCCCCATGCAGGACAGAGTACAGCAAGGATAGGCAAAGGGGACAGAGGCACACAGAGCTTAAATGGGATTGGAAACTTTAATCAACCTTTATTAAGTCTGGACTAAGAAAGAGGCAACTTACAGCTAAGGAGGTTAAATACTAGAAGAGAAAAGCAGAAAAGTGAAAATCACAAAAGTAGGAATCAAAGTGTTCAGGGGAAAACTAAAATTTTCTTAAAATTTTCATAAAATTTTGCTATAGTACTCTTACTGCTTCTGGAAATCATAGTCTCTCTGTGCCTGAGAGTGGAATGATACATCATCCCCAGAATAATCAAGCAAAAACTTTTGGATAAAATAGAACTATAACATCAGTAAATTCTAGGAGAACATAATAAAGAAGGAATGCCAGTGGTGTCTTCCTCATGTGAGTTACAGTATGAGGCATGAGGAAGAGAGACATCCAGCTATGGGAGATGTGTGGTGTTTTCATGGCATCAAGCAGAAAATGTGTGCCACTCACTATATAGTTGTATAATTTAAGCAGTTAACATGGATTTTTTTAGGAAAATATAAAGCTTTTATTCGTGAAGGGTGATGCTGTGATGAAAAAAAAAGAATCAAGCTAGCAGCAAGAATACCACTTTTATGCCATAAGTGTTACCAGTCACATAATATGTATCTAACAGGTACATGGCTGTCTACCCTGCCGCATTTCCTTGAGCAGTCTACAGCTGAATTGGCTTTTTTAGCCTTCATCACTATTTTTTACTCTTGACAAGACAGGAAAAGGGAAAAAAAATTAAACTTTGGTTAAACTAGGCTTATTTCCTTTCAGCTACAGACTGATAATAAGAAGGAAAGAAATGACTAGCAGATACAGACTGTTTTCTGTGAAACTAGAAATCTACATTCAAGAATTCTTATTTAATGATTGCACCAATGGCTGAATTTCAAGGCTGCTTTGCTTTGGCCCCATCTTTGACGGCAGAGAAATGGTATGCTCTCCCAAAGTATATTGAAGACACTTATAAAGATATATTTCCTATTTATAAAAACACATGTGTCTTTTTTCGGATAGTTTTTCATACTAGACCGTGTCTTTACATGACTTTTCCCACCCTGTCTTATAGGCAGCTTTTAAGGTTTTGCAAAAAGGAAGTTGTTCAATGAAGAAACACTCTTGAGGGCCTAATTCTGATTTCACATTCAACTACACAAATGAGGAGCATCTGTGCTGAAACCAAAGTAAAACTACTGTCAGCTATCATCAATTGTACACCCTGCAACTTAAATTTCAAAACCAGTGCACTAACAAAGTTAAAGAGTTCTACTTCAGTTGAAATGGGTCATTTTTGTGTTGTATTATCTAAGAAATGGAGAGTAATCAACAGTGAGGAGCATCAGCAGTGCTATTTCATGACATAATATAAAATTAATATTTTAAACAGTTTATTTTTCAGCAGGTTTCTTGTTTTCAGTACTTAGTCAGCAAACAGTAATTTGCAATAATCTACCCATGGCAAACATCAGAGGAACAAGAAAGCTGGGATATGCAACCTACCTCTCACAAATACTGCCTGGTGCTGCCACCTCCCATGTCATGTGCTTGCAAGGCTATGTTGAGAATTAGCTCAGACATAAGAAAACCAAAGCTACACCAAACTCAGGAGTATTATGCTGGTATCACTGTCTCCTGTCTGTGTTATGGTGATCAGAGGAGGATCAGGTGCACCCTGACACAAGATCAGCTGCATTTGATGGCAGGCACTGCCAGTAAGACCAAAAATGCTCCAGCAATTAACAGGACCCTTACAAAGTGTTTCTTTAAAATTGAAGCCCTGGGAATCTTCACAGAAGACTCATGAGGTAACAAGCCCTATTTTCTTTGAAGGACTTAATAGAATACAAGAAATTTTTAATGTTTCCTTAAATTAAATTATATTATAAATTCTTAATTTATATACTCTTCCTAACCCTTCATGTCCAGTGTCTCAAAGACTATTTTTTTAGTTATTTAACCAATTTCATGGTCTACACTGAAAAAAGTGTGATGAAATCAATCACTAACATGATAAAGATAAGGAACATTAAGAAGATACCCATAAATAATGTTGTGCACAGAGAAAACACTGACATTAGAGTCTCTTATCATAGCAAAAAAAAAAATCAAATGAAGATAATGAATAAGACAAAATCTGATTCTCAAATTCTTATCTAATGATATTGAAAGACAAAGACTAAAACCAAACCTACTTTGACTTTGATTGTTTTTCTATAAATGAAAATGTTACTTATGATTGTTGAAATATTAAAATTTCCTACCAAGTTTTACGGCTATGAGAGACATTTTTTCTGTAGCAAGAGATGAAATATTTGAGATGGGTTTATGAATTGTATAAAGCCATCTGTGTACATTTCCTATTAGATCTTTACTTATTATTTACACTTATTTAGAATTGTAATGTATTAATACATTGGTACTTAATGATCTTTTCTCAGATATTGCTAGATGATTCTTCAGTTAAAAGAATGACGATGCTGAAAGATTGAGGAGCTGCAGAGTGTCAGCACAAAAGGACAAAAAAATCCCATGTGTTATATGCAGCATCTTTGTGTTTGAGAGACTGAATTGAATAAAAGGACATGGATCTCCAGCCACTGAACTTTCTCATAAGGTTACCAGACATAGCAGAACTTCCCTTCATTAGCTGAGAGACTATGAAGAAAGAGGTCAAAAAAGTCACCTCCTCATAAAGGTTAAATTCACCTGCTCTGTAAATTATCCATTATGTTGAATACTTGATAATACCAACAATCCTGTAGGAAACTTCTTACTCTACAGAATGAATTCCTGTGAATATCTGTAATCTACTGTAAAAGTAAGACTTTCTGTATAAGCTGTCTGAATATTAGGAGTTCAGAACAATATCAAATTACTACTTTCTATATGTGTTCTACAGACTGCAGAAGAATATTCTTGCAAAGGTGTATCATAGGACTTTGATTCTGAATGTATAATCTTATTTTACCATTTGCAAGTTGATATTGCTGTCATCACTTTATCAGCCTGGGACAATAGAAATGCTGCAGGCAGAAGCATCTCATCTGTATCCTACATTACACTACAGAAACAGAACTGTGCAGAAGCCACCCCATGAACACCACACAAGTGTGTAGGAGGCAATTTGTAACACTTTTTGTAGAGTTGACTTAGATTATTTCCTCTCTGCTGCTACCAACTTTCAACTCCAGAGACATGAAGAGGTTGGTACTGTATGTTCTATTGTCAATACTCAGTAAATAAAGATGCAAAGATTCATGGTGTAGCATCAGCCCTAGACACAACAGGAAATTAATAAACAACTAAAGGATAAAAGAGATTTTGTGGGAAATAAACCTTTACAAATCTGACTATGTGGCTGGAAACTATTAGTTTTTCTGAAAAAATAAATGAAAATAGTCAGACATTTGAAAAACACTGACTTAGTAAAACATGGCATTATGATAAAGAATTGACACTATATGCTATATTTAAGAACAGACTACATAATTTCCAATATTACTGCAAATGGTACAATTACATCCATTTCAAAAGAGAGATTTCCAAGAGGACTGCTTTAGTCTTGATTCTGTCCAATATTGTCATCAGTGACAGAGAAACTAATATAAAAATTACTGCTGTTTTCCAGATGGTAAACACTTGTAAAATGATAAAACACGGATGCATACAATGCTAATATGTTTGTTTAAGTACTTTGGAATGCTGAATCTTTTGGTAAACAGAATTAATTCAAACAGACTCACTTTAGCATCACCATCTATAACTGTTTTAGGCACAGCAAGAAAGAAAATACACTACTTTTTGTGTGTGCACATGTATAAATGCAGTTTATACCAAATTTCTGTGTCCACTGTGATTAGTTTGAATTTATCAGGTGGCATTAGAGATACTCTAGCTTTAAAAGGGGAGAAATTGGCAGACTAGTTTTGGTCCTTTTAATAATATCCATAGCTCTACTGAGTTTTATTCTGATCCATTAGTTCAGCTACATTCCCACCATGAAACAGATGTAGAGGGGCTTGAGAGAGTCCAGAAAAGGGACACAGAGAGGATCAAAAGACTGGCAAGCTTGATATTTGAGGAAAGGCTGATAGAACTTTGTCTGTTCATCCTTGAAAAAAGAAGATTTAGAGGATATCTATCACTGTGTTCCAGTATTTAAAAGTATCTAAAAGGTGCTTACAAAGAAGATGGAGACCTTTTTTGCAAAAAGTTGTGGAAAAGGAAAGGAGCAATGGGTATAGATTAGTTCTGGGGAGTTTTTGACTGGACAAAGGAGGAAAAATCTTTCCACAGGAACAAACAGACATGGAATAATCTCCCTAGGGAACTGATGGATTCCTCAGAGCTGGAGAAATAGCTTGACAGCTAAACTGTGCTTTTGCCAAGAAAAGTTGGACCATATGATATTAGAGGTGTCTTCCAACCTGGTATTCAATGATTCTATGAAACCTAAAGATATATAAAAATTTTTTCATCTATCCCAGCACATGCGTGAGGCTTACCAGTACAAATAGTTGATTGGTTACAATATCTTGATCAAATCTATCATCTAGTACATGATCAATTTCAAAACGGGCAAGGAGCTTCAAAATTTGAAATAGAACAGTGTGAACTTGCTTTCCAAGCTTGAGAAGTTCTGCTCTTTAGGGAAGAATGACCCCACACAGGAGCACATGAAACCAGCTTGGCAAAGCAGCCTCTTGGGTCCTGGTAAACAGCAATTAGAATGTGACCAAGGGATGTTCATGGGTGACAAGGAAGAACAACAGCAACGTGGACTATGTTGGGGGCAGTGCTACCAGCAGGGCAAGGGACCTTTTCCCTCTCTTCAGCATTGATGAGGACACACCTACAGTTCTGTTTCCAGTTCTGGGCTCCTCAGTACAAGGGAGACAGGAACATCCTGGAGAGACACCTCCCTGAGAAGGCCCATGAGGATGAACACAGGAATAGAGCATTTCCTCCTATGAGGAATGCTGGGACTGTTCTGCCTGGTGATGGCTAAAAAGTCAAGTCAAACCCAATATTAGTTTCCTGATCTTTTTTTCTTTGAAACTCAGGAAGGAATCATACAATAATTGAACATAAGAATACTGTTTGTACAGGTTTGCAGTGCTAGGTTGCAGACTGATGTCATTGGTGGCTGCCCTATGATTCACAGCAACAGGAAGACCATATCAAAAATGAAATAGGGATTTAGGTCCATATATTCAATATGGACTATGTAAGTACTTCAACATGAGCAAAGATTCTGGATTGTTGATAACTGCAGCATAGAGAAAGAAGGATAAAAAGGCAGGGATAACAATAGACACAAAACTGGCAGAAATATTTCTATATGAAAAGGAAAAACAATAATGTAAACTTTAAGCTATTATATTTTGCATGATAAAAATAAGTTTTCTACTTTTTAATTTTATTTTTCTCTGTCAAAGTTTGCATGTATTGCTGTATTATTTCTAGTTGGAATATCTTCTTAGGTTAGATTTTCAGGAAAACCTAAAGGCACTTGAAATAAAGGTTAATTGGATTTAGGTGTCTAGGTACATTTAAATCCCATTGTAATCTTTAACAACACTTGTAAAATAGTTTCCTACAAAGGAAATTGGTAGAAAGTTAAGGAAATGTATAGCCAAGATGAATCTTACAGGCTCCCTGGCTGCATATTCATATTTTGTTCTCTGGTGGCCAGATTCTCAATGATCTATTGTGCTGGTTTTGACTGGGATAGAATTCATTTTCTTGTATGTTGATATGAGACTGTGTTTTGGATTTGTTCTGAAAATACTTCTAAAACACAGGGATGCTTCAGTTACTGCTGAGCAGTGCTTATATGGCATCAAGGACTTTTCTGTTCCTCACCCCACCCCAGCAGTGAACAGTTTGGGGCTGCACAAGGAGCTGGGAGGGAACACATCCAGGACAGCTGAAATATGAGTGGCAAACAATTTAAATCATAATGTATTTTTGAAAACTGAGCAGTGGAGCTGCTCAGTTATTGGCTAGAAAAGAACTAATTTTACCACAAACTCTACTGGATAGTAGGGCAAGAGAAGACTTTCACTCCTATTTTGATTTTATACAATATCCACCTTTCATGAAAAACATTTCAGTGAAGTAATTCTGGGGTAGAGTCCTTGTGTTGTCAAGCACCAAAAATCCCAGTGTCATAAATCTCCTGTGGGTAACTGATAACTGTATTTTGCACTTGGTACATTAATATTGAATGGTAAAAAAAAGGAAAGTAGAAAAAAAGATCAACAGAAAAAAAAATGAATGAACTTAAGCTTCTAGACCGTTCCTCGTGAAATCCTAGATGTTGAGAGTCTAAAAAACCTTACTGAAGCCAAGGTAGAGTTTTGTTTAGCAATATTAAATATTCTACATCCATGAAAGATAAAAAGAGAAAATAGTAGGCACACATAATGACAAATTTCAATCGTTTATATTACTTTCTTTGTAGAGTTTTAATGACAAAATTACTGGATATTTTCTAATATTAATGCTATGAGAAATATAAAAGCTAGTCAGTTTACTTTTACTCCCTTCAGACTATAAAGTTTTCTTGCCTGAAGAAAATAAAAAGATTTCTTGCTTATAAAAAATGCTGACTCACTGAACTGAAAAAATGACCCCCAAACCTTCAGAATAAGAAATTAAGTGTGAAACACCCAAACTTAGTCCTTTTTTCCATCCACAACTTTTCTGAAAGACCGAAACCTTATCTTGCCGATGGGCTGGTACATTATAGAATGAATTCAGGGTACCCTTTAGATATCCAGTATCTAAAGGAAAGTCAGATTATCTATGTTATTCTCTCTTAAACTCCAAAACAACAGTTTAAATGATATCTCACAGAGTCTGAGTGCCTTTCTGACTGGTTGGTCATAGACCAGCACCTCCTGCTACAAACAAATCTCTCTACCTTTTCCACTCTAAGATGGGAGATTATACAGCAGCAAGAACCAGACTCTTCCTTGAGGCACATGGTGAGAGGATGTGGTAAAATACTGCTCACATGTTAGAACAAGAGGTCACAACTTGCAGGAAGGAAAATTGCAGCCAGGCTTACCAATGCAGCTTTCCACCATGAGAATGGTGAAGTCCTGAAGCAGCCTTCTAAAAGAAACTTTAGGATAACAACTGGATGCTTCCAGAACTGAATTACATGAGCCCCATGGCAAACTGATCTAGTTTTGAAATCAACTTAATTTTGAAATGACCTGCAGACCTCTCATCTGAATTTTCCAATGATTTTTTGCACTCCTACACATCTGGGATGCAATTCAGTTTGAATAAGCCAAGAAGATCTGTTAATTTGTAAAAAAAAAAAAATTATTTCTATCAGTAAATCAATCAATTTTTTCTTGTTCATTATTTGCTTTTTTTATAGGTTGTGTGTTTCCTCTTTCTACACTCAACTATGTGAACAAACACCTAGAAATAATTGGTTTCATTCTTACAGACAGAGACCATAATATCTACACTGTTATAGAAACAAACAACCAAACAAAAGCTTGTCTGGTGTTCTGACAAGTTTATGTTCCTTTTTACAAAGTCTCTTTATGGAGTGGTAGAAAATTTTAAATATAAAATATTTTGGGAGGTTGTATAACCACAATAGGAAAAGAAATTTGGAAAGAAAATATATAGTGTTGTACTGTATTTCATAACAGCAATGTACGAGAATTCTAGAATACAAAGGACTGGCTGTGTCTAGTCCAATTTCCTGTTATTTTAAGCAAAACATTGGATAATGTCTCATAATGCTTCTAGTATCTCTCCCCAAATTGCTTGTGTTTCATCTTTGTTTCAGTTTAATTCTCTCTCCTCAGAGCTCCCGTTGAGAGGTTTTCCTCAGACTGTAAAATACATTCAAGATACAGGTGAATTACAATATGTTACTGATCCTAATCTTTGTTTGACATTACTCTATGAAAATCATCAGAAGGATGAGTTTTCTCAGTCTCTCCATGAGTTAAAAACTAAGGGACAAACTGAGCATTTTATGAGGCTGCTCTGTAAGGCAGTGGGTAGAACTCATAGAATATTATATCAATATTGTATGATTTTGGAGCACCACAGAAACAGCAGGATAGAATTTAATTTAAAATCTTGTGGGAAGCCATTACCATGAGGAACTATATTACTGAGCACATAGCCTGCAGCATTATGTAGCAGTCTGGTCAGCCTCTGCCCAACAGCCATTATGCTATATTGTTGAGAGGTTAACAAAAAAGAAAGCGTAGATCATTTTATATTCAAGTATTTGGTACATAAAACACTTTTATACTGTAGTCCCAAAGAGTCTAAATAATGACAAGCTCCCTTGGTCCAATATAGATTGAAAAGATGGTCCCTAACTTTGAGAATTTCCAGTGAGAGCAGAAAATATATGCTTTGTGTGATGGGAAAGTACAACAGGAATAAAATTCAGCAAATATGATGCCGGCATTTAGATTTCTACATATATATGTCAACAGATTGCATCATGTGTGATGGCACTCATCCAGTACTTAGCAATCCAAACAAAAGCATCTGGTGTACTTTCTGGTTCCAGTTCATTGGCAGATATTTTCCCCTGGGCTTCAGTTGTTTCTGTAGAATGGATTTTAGTAAATTGTGTGTCAAACAGCATTTCTTTCTCCATGTACCCTTCTCTCTACAGGAAGCTGTTGAGAACAATGTTGTAACCCCTCAGTTGCCTTTTCTCCAAAGTGGCCTCTCTTCATAGGATTTATCTTCCAGCCCTTTCACCAGCTTTGCTGTCTTCTTCTGGGTGCATCCAAGGACCTTCACATCCTTCTTAAATGGTGGGGTCCAGAACTCCATCCAGTGCTGAAGGTGAGGCTGCACCAGCTCTGAACACAGCAGGACAATCACCTCTTTTGACTGGCTGGCCATGCTGGATTGGATGATCCCAGGATGGGCTTTGCCTTCTGGCTGCTGGGCACTGCTGACCCACACGGAGCCTGCTGTCACCCAGCACCACAGATCCCTTTCTGCTCTCCAGCCACTGCCCTCCAAATGTATACATAATTGCTGTATCCAAAGCACAGAATCCAGCACTTAGACTTGTTTAATTTCATCCCATTAATGGTGCTCCAATGCTTCATTTTGTCTAGATCCTCCAAGGCATCTTGTCCTTCAAGAGAGTTAACAGCACCTGCCAGTTTGGTATTGTCAATAAACCTTTTAACAGAATACTCAAATTCTATGTCCAGTGCTTCTGGGATGTTTGTTGTTGCTGTTGCTAGAAAAATTTTGCAGTTGCAAACTTGGGCGATGCAGATAGACACAAATGACTATCTGTGTCTGTAAGCCTCCAAATCCCCAAAGTTTCTGGCTAACAGGACAAGAATTGTCCATGAGCCAGCAGGCCAATGGTAACCTGGGTGCATTAGGGAGGGCACTAACAACAGCTTGAGGGAGGTGATCCTGCCCCTCTATTCAGCCCCAGTGAGGCAACACCTGGAGTGCTGGGTCCAGTTCTGGGCTCCCCTGTCCAGGACAAACATGGAAATTCCCATCCCTGGAAGTCCTCAAGACTAGATTTCATGGGGCTTGGAGCAACCTGGTCTAGTGGAAGGTGTCTTTGCCCATGGTAAGAGGTTGAAACTGGATATCTTTAAGGTCCCTTCCAACTGAAAACAGTTTTTGAATCTAAATACTACCAGCAGCAGCATGCTAAATACTACCACCAGCACAGAGTCTCGACCTCTCTTCTTTTTGTAGAAGAGTTAATGCTTTTTAGAAGTCTGTTAACTGTAATATGCACACATGGAAAAGTTCTGGCATTAAATGACACATAAAGAAGAAGTAATATGTCTCTTATATATTGCTTAAATGTATTAGAACTAAACTTGTGTTTCTTTTAAGTCTATAGTCAAGCCAATGTGAACATTGCTTTCTACTTCAGCGTCTGCTGTGTTTCACTTAGATCTTAAAATAATAACAGAGTTTATAGGATGTTGAAATTTTAGACTAAAACAATCTCCCCCAGAATACAAAAGTGAATCTTAGCAGTATTCATTTCACACTTTTCAAGAAACAGGTACTAAATTTATCTAAATTGGTTGTTTTGTTTATCTCCATGATTGCTTCATCTATTATAACTGGCTTTTAATGTTTTGATTTTTGTTAGTAAAGTAGTTATCACTGAATTTTTGATAACAAAGAAACAGCAGTAAACAGCCCAGAGTGATGAGGAATACTGCTGTTTTGAGTATAAATAATTGAGCAGCATGTGTGAGAAATGAATCTTTTGCCTACTCTGGACAAAAAAAAATGCATACAAAAATAAAAAGATAACTGGATGGATGTCTCTGGTAGCAAGAAATGTCCCCCTCGAAGGCTGCAAAAGCATTACAGTTTATTCCTTCTCATAACAGATGTGATCTGATTAGAATAATCAGTGGGATAGATTTGGATATTACTTACATGAGTGGTAGAAGAGTAAATATTGCTGCATTATGCTTATTTGTTGATTATCCTGCAGCAAAGGCAATTTCTTTCTCAAAAAGCTTCAAATGTAGATCAGATAAAAATATTAACATAAAATGTACATACAGGGATAAATTAAACTGAACAATTCTTGTATTGTTTCGTTTTGTCTTTTTTTTTGTATTTCATCTCTGAAAGTCCAGCTAAGCAAGAGCTATTCCTCGACTTAAAGCCCTGTGTGCTCCATGGAAAAAACTCGTGCTGGAAGCAAGGATCTTTTTGTGGAATCCTAAATTCTTTTTTTCTTCCTTGGAAAAAAAATAAAAAATTAATGACCTCAACTTCCCTATGCTCTTATAAATCCCCTAAAAATCAAAAAGAAAAACAAACTAGGAATGAAATATATTAAGACTATTTTAAATGAATTTTAAACTTTCTACAGAAGATAAAAGTCCCAAACCACTCTGCACTTTTTTCCTTTTTGCAATGGCCCAATAGGTTATGCAAAAGTCCTAAAAATGCAAGTATTTTTCACCAGAAGAAAATGGCAGAAGGTGCTATATTATATATATTATATCCTTCAGAATTTGTCTTGATATCAGTATAAAGTTTAGAAGTACTGAAGTTTTATTGTGAAAGGTTTTGCTGTTGGGGCAGTATGCTAACTTTGTGTGGCAAAAATGCTGCCACGTTCCTTTCTATGTGCTGTGTCTAAGCAGTTATTTTGTATGTTTAATAATAAGAAACCTAAGTGAAAATCAAGTTTCAGGATGCCATACTTGAATTGCTGTGATACCATTGAGTGGTTGAATCTGTATTCAGTAATAATGCAGAGCAGATCATTCTCGAAAATATGCTAAGGAACATGGAAAATATGAATGGGATTGGTGATAGCCAACATGGCTTCAGTAGTAGTAAAACATGCTTAAAAAATGTGGTGGCCTTTTCCAATAGAGTTAAATTGGTGAAAAAGTGAAGTAAAATGGCCCAAAGCACTAGCTACAGCATCAGGAGATATCCTGTGCAACCAGTTCTTTCTGCAAACACATGTGGCTTCCATACTGTTTGAATTATATAAACTATCTTCTTTTTTGTATGTAGCATAGGTTCCAAGTTAATTGTTGCATTACAAAATGCAAGATAATTATATACTCTCTAGTGTGTCAGGAAAGAAATTTTTTAACAAAACAGTAAAAATATCTCTCATGTGAGTTATAATTAATATTTCCCAACAGGAAAACAAAATTTATATGTTCCACCACTATGAATAAACTAATTGGTACAAACTGTTACTAAAGCTGATTTATAATCATTCGGGAAAAAAGATGGGATTAACCTAATGCAAATTATGGACATTGTAAAATGAAGCTGTGGTTCCCAAAGTTTGTAGATATTTGATGCCCTTAGTGGGGAAATTAAAAATATAGGTTTCACCATTTTACAGGAACAAATAACATTAGACTAGAAGAAAAACCACAGGATAGGAAAAAAAGAGAACAAAAAGCAACAGAAAGCAGGGAGAAAACCTTATAGATATTAAAGGGTAAATTGGTTAAAACTTTAAAATATCTTAATAGTATTCTCTTTTAGTTGTTTGTTTAAGCATTAACCAGACTTCCAATTCCCTGTGCATCATAAACTGTGCAAAAACCAAAGCAAAGAGACTATGAATGCAACCCACTCCTTTCTAAGAATAAAATAGTGTATGTGAGTTATGAATGTGCAACAGAAAATGTTTCAAAAGAAAAAATGGGTAACTTAATTGCATAAAACCCATAGAGCTGGAAAATAATGTGTGGAGTATGTTGATGAAAATGAGAAGTTCTACTTGTATTTATTCAGTCAGGAACTCCTATTTGTTGTTACTGCTCAAATAAAATTTTATTGACATCTGTATTGTAATATATCTGAGCTACATAATGATTTTGACCCTCTATATTTGTCTGTTGGTATCAGAATTTGTTTTTCCAGTAAAAAGAGCACTGGACTTACACTGAAGTGTTACTCAGGTCTAAGTGATGAGAGTTACCCACAACCAAATGCAAATATCAACCTCACATTTTTCAGAAAATGTAATGCAACAGTATAAATCTCCTACCTTATGGTCCTTCAAAAGTTGTGCCTGTATAATAATAATGATAATAGTAATAGTAATAACAATAACAAAAATAATAATGAAAAATGACAAAATGAGAGAGAACTAAAACCCAAAAAAAACCAAGTGTTGGAAGTGAAAAGCAATTATTCACCACCAGCTGACTGATATTCAACCTGTCCACCAGGCAGTGGTCCACCAGGCAGTTTTGCTCTTTATTTATATACTGAACATAATTCCATATGGTCTGGCATATTCCTGTTGGAGTCAGCTGTGCTGGCTGTGTCTCCTCCCAGCTTCTTCCCATGCACCTCCAGCATCTCCAGTGATGGGACAGCATGAGAAGCTGAAAAGTCCTCGAGTTTGGGTAACCAACCCTTGCTTAGAAACAATGAAAACATCAGTGTGTTATCAACATGATTCTCATCCTAAATCCAAAATACAACACTGTACCAGCTACTATGAAGAAAATGATCTCTACTTCAGCCAAAACCAGGTTGCATTTCCAGATGTTTTATTGAATGCATGTACTTTAACCATTAATGTTTTATTTAGGAATCTCAAATTTGCTGTTAGAAGATGGACAATATCCATGTAATCTTGCCATCTGACGGTTCAGTCTCTGACATAAATAGAAAATATGCAGACAATCAAAAGGGTGTAATTTGTAGATGTGGAAATGGTTACAAATAAAATTATTTTCTCTCTATAAAAGTCACATTCTAAATTTAGTCACATTCTAAATGAGTGGGAGAAAACCATTCATTACTATTCTTGAAAATGTAAAATTATATAATGCATGCACTTCTGTCACTGTAGCCTATTTGTTGATGTTTTATCATAAAATGAAAAAAAACCCCACTCTGATGTGACTTTAAAAGCTAGAATGTATGGAAAGGCAGGGCAAGGGAGATAAAAGAAGGGTAAGAGAAAAGAGATAACATGAGACTGAGCATCTCCATTCTTCAGCTTTACTTTCTGGGTTTGACTTTTCAATTCCAATGTATACCAAAGTATCCACTATACGATTTATAACCCCCAAGCCATTGTCCTGACAAATACAAATTACTCTGCAAAAACACGCTGTAATGCTAAAAAGACTAAAAGCCAAACTAGGTGGGGAGAGGTGGTTTTGGGGGGAGGGGTGTAGGGCTGAGATAAAAACCCAAGAAATAAAGCTATAGGAGTTATCTGGACAGCATTTTCTCTTAAAATTTCTAAATTTTTAAAGCCATCTTTTGAACGTCAATATCTGTGTGAAGCAGTTCCCCCAGTGTAATAAACAAATATAGGCTGCAGGAATTGATACTTTTATTTTGTACTCCTTTTTTGGCCCTATATTAGAGAGCCCTGTATTAAGTTATTTTCCACATAGGAAGTGGGAAAAAAATATAAAGGAGATTTAAAACAAGCCACTTACTTGAGGCAAAGCACTTTCTACTTCTTAGGTTACTTGATTGACTTTTTTCAGGCGAATGACTCATGGTGTTCTTACAATACAATGGTTTATGACATTGATCATTCTGTAACATCCTTTTTTCCTTCTCCTCCTCCTTTTTCTGCAGAACATATAGACACTGTATTCTTCTGTTTTGAATGAGGGCATGCACCTTGACATCCAAAACTTGTGAGTCCCCAACAGCAAAAGAAAATACCTATTGAATAAATGACTACATAGTGCAAGAGTTATTCTCCATCATGTTAGTCATTATTTCATCTGAGCCTATTAATGCTCTCAGGATGATATGCTACTCATTACCAAGACTCTTACTTTTGACCAGGAGAGTACTTAAGTATGCATTATTAGCACCAGTAAGGCATTAGGTAAAATAATTAATCATTCAAATTCTCATTTATTGGCCTAATTAATGGCTTCTTTCTGAGCACTTGGAATACAGTCCAAATGCTACAAATATAAGGGTCCTGATGTAGTTCAATGTAATGATGAAGATCAGTCCATTTACAGTTGCCCTCAGCACTGCAGTACCTGCCCACTGAGCCGTTTGACACATACCTGTAGCCACCAGGACAGTGGCATTAATGTGTTTTCTAATTCCTGTTGTCACAGCCCTGCTCCCCACTATTGATGTTAAATCCAATATTACCAGGAGGTTGTGCCTGAGCTGGCTGGCCCTTGCTGTTTGCCTGTCTGGCAGCTCTGTGGTGTTTTCACCCCAGTGGTACCTCAGGCTCACTGGATGTTGCAGTTGGGCACTTGGAGACAAGTCCAGGCATGCAGGAGCTCAGGTTTGCCTTTTGACGGAGAGCCTTAAAGGCAAAAGCAAAGGAAAGGAGTCAGTTCTGATGGAGGGTTTCAATTCAGAGTTTATTCCTGGCCCAAAGGTCTGTGAATCCTGCAACAGCTCCACCAGAACTCCCACAGCATGGCTGTTGGCCCTTTTAACCAGGGGAGAAGGGGGAGGGAAGGAACACAGGTAACCACCAACCAGGTATGGGGGGAAGTCCTAAGGGACAGAGGACACTTGGATGGCCCAATGTCTTTCCAGGGGTGAGAAGCATCTTTTGAATTCTGCCAACCACTGGACGCCAGTCTGGAATGCCAGGGTTGACAGGCAGCACTCATCAGGGGTCAGGACGTGGAAAGGAGGAATGATTGGTAAACCTGGCAGAGAATCATTTGGGAGGGGCCTGGGATATCTGAGACAAATCATGACATCAGACCACAATACCCCACCAGCTGCATGGTGACTGGGCAGTGAGACAGAGCAGATGAAGAAGGAGACGTGTCCCTTGCTGTAGCAGTGGCAAGTCACAGCATCATCTCTTACCTCGATGAGGCTTCTGTGACAGATCAGTCCCTGGATGTCTGGGGAGCTCTTCTGCAGACACCTGATCCTAGGAGATGGCCCATTTCATGGATCTGTGTCTTTCGTGACGGAAAACTAGTGATCACTCCCTATTACAGGGACAGAAGACTACATCCACCCTCAATTTGAGATATTTATCCTCCTCAAGTCATTGTGAAGTCAGAAATTGCTATGAGTTTACACATGAAAGTGAAACAATTATTTGAATGTGACTTAAGTCATTCTAGCACACTGGGGATTCCAGCCAGGGGCTTTGTCTGCACTGCCAAAGGGCACAAAGACCCAGTGTAGCAGGACATGTTACCCATCCCAAAAGCCTGTCTATTCTTTGTTAACTGATCAAATAACTCAAGCTATACAAACTGTATCATAGTGAGTTATTTTGGCACCATGGGGTTAACTCTGGTCTGGCATCCACTAGCTGCCAAAACATCATACTTTTGAAATCAGATTTGACAATATAAGACAAATTTTTGACTGACAGCCACTTTATAACTATAAAAGTCATACCAAACTTCCACAAAGCAGAAATCTTCCATACACTTTCCTGGATATGTGTGGAGTTCCTCCTGTGAATAGGACGCCTATTTCAGTCACTCCCCAGAGGCAAATGAAGGAATCTGTGTACATTATCTTCATTCTGGTGGTAAGTTACCTTCAGCTTCTAATGAATATTCCTTCTTTTGCTGGCTTGAGTGAGAGTGCACTTGATGTAGTGCACTGCTTCATGTTATTTTGTAATCTACTAGTAGTTCTTTTAGTTTTATACTGTGTAGTATTTCTGATTAAGATCTTTCATCTGTTATATATAATATGTTCATTTGTCTTACAAGGGGATTCAGTTATACCTCCATAACACTTTCTATTGTGAGTTGTTCCTTAACAAACCTTCTACAGAATTAGTCCTTGATCTCTCTCAGAGAACAAGCTGGTTTGCTGCAAAACAAAAATTAGTGCAAAACAACAGACAAAAAAAGTAGGATGACTTTAAATCATGGAATTTCACATATGAATACTTGTACAATCATAAATGTATTGACAAACATAATGAATAATAGGAGAGGCAAAGTATTTTTGTCTGATTTAAGAATGAAATGAAACTGTTGAAGACACTAGAAGTAACCAGGATTAAAAACTGAGCTCATAAATTGAGCTAGGATATAAGATTGCATTTTCCCTTGTATCTAAAGGTCTAGTGTAGCAAAGTCATAAAGACAGGCTTGAAACTCTATTGAGGTAAACATTGATGGGGAATAAATATGACTCTTAATATTTAAAGTATAACTTTCACACAATGCATTCTCAATAAGAAATTGTAAATAGAACCATAGGACAGTTTAAGGCCAACTGTAGCAAAACCTTCTGAAATGCATACAGTGTCTATATTGGGTTTTTGATACACTGTATCACTCTCAAATACATTCCTGTTGAGTTACATCTCTTGTGAATACAGAGAAATAGAAAACTGGACATGGCTTACTCCTCATTGAGATTGCAGCAGAAAAGTAGTAGTCCTGATTCCTCATTCAAAGAATAAGTTTATCCTCTGAAATCAGTAAAACTAATTTGGGATGAAACTGTGATAACAGAGGAGCAAAACAAACTCAAGATTAAAAAAACATAGAAGAGACTTTCATATTTTAAAAGTTATAATTCTGATTAAAAAATTTCTCAACTATGCCTCTGTGCCATACCATTATTATCATGTATAACAGGAAAAATTTAAAAGCAAACACATATAAAGTCTGAATTATTAAATATTTCTCATAATATCTCTAAATATTTTATTTACTAGTAAGCAATAATTTTCTATTTCAAAATAAATTGCTAGCAACCTCATAAAAATATCATTGCAAATGCTGGATAATCGAAGGCCTGGAAGGAGAATTTGGGAACAGATCTGCTGCCGGGGAAAATTATAAAGAAGATCATCTTGTTTACCATTATATGACACGTACAGGACCATCAGGATATTAGTTCCAACATGGGAACTGCTTCTTGATCAGCCTGATCTCCTTCTATCAATGCCATTTTGGTTTTGCTCTTTTCTATAGTCTCTGTATTCTTCACACATATATTTACAGCTCTGTAGCGTCTTGTATTAGTGACTAGTTTTCCCAGTGCTTTTCCTTGGCCTTTCCCTAACCAGAAAGACAAAACAAAATTGCAGAGCTCCAAGTTCTGAGGGATACAAGGCCCCAGTGCTATCTTAGTTCTTCCTGGGAACCAAAGCTGGGAAGAAATCTTTGAGATACATTCTCATGGACAAAGTACAACTAGTGCCAAGGGGGACTCTAGAGAAGGGGCTTGATCAGGGGAGGGAATTACATCACCACTTGTCCTCCTAATTTGAGCTTTTTACCAATTATGCTAATTTCCTACAACCTATAAAAAGGTACTCATCCTTAGAGGGGGAGAAGGGGGTGGGCTTTTGTGGACATCTTTCCATAACTGTCCCTAAAGACCTTCATTAAAGATTTACTGTTATATTACCTCCTTAATAAAATTATCTTGAGTTTAATTTCCAGGTTGGGAAAAAGGCAACACTACGACAAGGTGATTCACTTAGTGGATGTGGGAAAGGCTGTGGATATTTTCTGCCTGGACTTGATTAATGCCTTTGGCAATGTTTCACACAGCATTCTCCAGGACATACTGGCTGCTCCTGGCTTTGTACAGGTGCACTCTTTGCTGGGCGAGTAAGTGTCTGGATGGCTGGCCCCAGAGCATGGCCCAGCTGGTGGCAGTCACTGGTGGGATTGTCCAGGGCTCAGTGTTGGGGCTACTTGTGTTCAGGATCTTCAATGATCTAGACAAGGAGATCGAGTGCCCCCTCATCCAGTTCACATATGGCACTAAGTTAGGCAGGAATGTTGATCTGCTGAAGAGTAGGAAGACTCTGAAGAGGGATCTGGAGAGGCTGGATTGATGGGCTGAGGCCAGTTGTATGAGGTTCAACGAGGTTGGCAGTCAGTGGAACATGAGCCAGCGTGCACCCAGTTGGTCAAGCAGGCCAGTGACATCCTAGTCTGCATCAACAATAGAGTGGCCAGCAGGACCAGGGCAGTGATTGTTCCCCCATACTTGGCACTGGTGAGTTTACCCCTCAAATTCTGTGTTCAGTTTTGGGACCCTCACTACAAGAAAGGCCAGGATTGGGGGCTGGAGTGGGTCCAAAGAAGGGCAACAGAGCTGGTGAAGGGTCTGGAGCCCAAATCCTGTGAGATGCTGCGGAGGGGCCTGAGGTTTTCCAGCCTGGAGTAAAGGAGGCTCAGGGAGATGTAATTGCTCTCTCCAACTACCTGAGAAGAGATTGTAGCCAGGTGGGTGCTGGTCTAATTTCCCAAGTAACAAGCAGAAGGACAAGAGGAAATTGCCTTAAGTTGCTCCAGGGGAGGTTTATATTGGATCATAGGACAAATTTCTTCACCAAAAGGGTTCTCAAGTATTGGAGCAGGCTAGCCAGTGATGGAGTCACCATCCCCTGTGGTATTTAAAAGATGTGTAGATGTGGCACTTAAGAATATGGTTTAGTGGTGTACATAGCAGTACTAGGTTTACAGATGGACTTAAAGATCTTACATATCTTTTTCAACCTAAAAAATTCTATGATAAGGTCATAAATATATTTTAATGTAAATAATATTTGTGATGCTCTTTACTTTCAATATGCCAGGTAAAAAAAAAATGCATCAGGTAATAATTAATTATGCATAAAATGATGAAATGTAACTTTCATTGGAAAATGGAATGCATAGAACTATAAAATCCCATCACAGAATGGATTTATATTCTGGTATATACTGGCCTAATGTTCCTGTGTCATAGAAGAAGAATATAATTATGTCATCTGTTACACCTCATTGGTGCCTCATGCATATTGTAAACATCCATAGGCTGCAAGGAATTATCCAGCAATGTCTGACTTCAACTGCTTTCTACACCTGCTCAACTTCCATTAGGCCCACCAGCTTTTCTCTCATTGTAGAATTCATTAGCTGACCTATTATTCTATTCTTACAATTCTTTTGCCAGAAAAAGGAAATTCCGGTTAGGACTAATCAGGAATTCATGATCTTCAGAGAAAATAATGAAAAGGGAAAAAAATAATTTACTAGAAAAGGAAAGATTTAGTAGAAATAGTAACTGAAATTTATCTTCACTTAGAAGTCACAAAGCACTCACATTTCAGCAGCGGTCCAAAGGAAACATAGCTAAAATATAAGGGATACATTTTACTTAGAATGTCTAAATATTTAGGAAACATTCAGCCAACTTGGTGGTTTTCTTCTCTGGCCCCTGAACATTCAGTCATTTAAATATTATTAATCACTTATTTGCTTCAGTTTACTCTCTAGTCTTTAATCTTGACTCATTAATTTATTAAATGCTCAGGATGCTTCAATACTATAGACAGAAAAAGAGCATTGGATTGGCTGCATAGCTAAATGAAATCAGACTGTTGCGAATACTCTGGAGATCCTGTTAGTTGAAATGTCTCACATTTAAAAACTCAGCTGATTCTCTTGCTCAACAGCATAATTAACCTTGTTTAAGAACTGGTATGCACTAAGAAGAGTAAATTATCAGGCCTATTTTGACTACTGTGAAGTGTTGGCACCTAGTTAAAAATGGTAATCTAGAATCTCTTTTTAGACAACAGAGAAATTCAGGAAGCTCCCTGTGTACATCTATCTGCATGTGTGATTTGCTTTGTCCTGGGGCATGTGCAGGTATTATTTCATCAAGCAGAGATACGTCTAGAAAATAGGTCAGATTAGAGTTTTAATTTGCATCACTTCAATGTAGTCTTATACAAAACAGGCTTAATAATTGAAGTAAAATGAACAAAGATATGTCTGGTTTAGAGGACAGTATTGAATCTGGTAAGCAGCTATCTGATTTTGGGAGGGACTGTATTAAGTGAGACACAGTTGCTGTTCAAAACAGTTGCTATACTTTCTTCTAAGTGAACAATACCTTAGCAGCATTGTGGAAAAATTTAATAATTGGCTTGGTTATAAGATCATATTTTGTATTTATGTATATTTTTGTTTAAAGTAAAATTTATTTCAATAAAAAGATATTCATTCCACAAGATGTAGCAAAGCAACTTAGGCCCTGTGCTCTTCAACGTCTTTGTAAATTACTTGGACACAGGATTGGAAGAGATACTAAGAAAATCCACAGACCATACAAGACTGGGAGGAGCTCAGAGGGAGACTGAGACTCCCTCTGGGGCGGGGAGACCCTGCAGAGGGTCCTCAACAGATTAGAGGGCAATCACGAACCATAGGAAGTTCAGCAAGTGCTGGATTCTGCACCTGGCATGGGGCAACCCTGGCTGTACACATAGATGGGGAATGAGATTCTAGAAAGCAGTGCCATGGAAAGGGACCTGGAGGTCCTGGTCAATGGCAAGTTGAACATG
>JAWWMU010000153.1:93393338-93415822 GCA_035048155.1 Cinnycerthia olivascens | reverse complement strand
CCTCTCTCTCCTTTACCCAATTCTGGTCGCTCCTACCGACGTCATGTTTCCGAGCTCGCAGCTCTGAAGGTCCTGCCAGCCGGCACCCCCCGTTCGTAAGGGTGGAAACCCCCCTTATGTGCCGCGGCTCCCGGGAACCGGGCACCGGAGGCTTAGCGACAACCATAAAGGCAAGACATAAAAGAAGCAGCTGAAGTCACTTCATTTGTTCATCTTGGAGCAGAGAAGGCTGAAGGATCAGTCTAGAACTTGCTCAAAGGAGGCAGTAGAGAGGGAGGTGCTTGATATCTCTCTAGTAACCAGCAACAGAACATGAGGAAGTGGAATGAAGCTGCATCAAGGAAAGTTCACACAAAAGTTCTTCACTGGGAGGATGGTTTATCACCAGAACAGGCTTTCCAGCAAAGTGATCATGGCACCAAACCTGGCAGAGTTCAAGAAGCATCTGGATGATGTTCTTAGTCATAGGAGTTAAGATTAATGTAGTCCTGTGAATAGCAGTAATTGGACTTGGTGGTGATTAAGGGTACTTTACAATTCAAGATATTCGATGATTCTAAGTATTTAGTCAATTATTTTCACATATTCTGGATTACTGCTGAGTGGGGTGGGTAGAGGGAAAAGGATGTATATGCATCTGTGGGCACTATTGTCATAATCAACTGCGGTTATATGCATACCTTGAATAACAGTAAGTTTTAAAATGTATCTTTTCCAGACATTAATGTCAGTTAAGGTCTTTTGTTTGTTTGTTTTGTTTTTCTTTCTTTTTTCTACTGAAAGAAAAGAAATAGTAGAAACTAAAAATTTTTTGACTGAGAGTGAAATTTATGTAAATTGATACTGTAGCAGTAAGTAACAGCTTCAAAAAATCACTGATGCTTGTGGGAAGACATTGTACTAATAAAGACTATTTCTTTGAAGCTGAGTCAGAGTCCGTGTGCATTGGGTATGGCTGAGATGGAGCTCAGTTTCCCCATAGCAGCCCTCACAGTGCTGTGCTGTGCACTGGTATCTAGAAAGGTGCTGGAACACACTGCTGTTTTGTGTGTTTTGTCAACTACTGGGCAGTGTTGGCACAGCATCAATGCTATCTCCAACATTCTGCTCCCCACCAGGCTGGGGGAGGAAAAAGTCTTGGAAGGGGTCATAACTAGGACAGCTGATCCAAACTGACCAAATGGATATTCTATCCCTGATGATGTCAGGTCAGATACAGGAGCTAAGAAAAGAATGAGGAAAGGGGACAATCATCATTTACAATGTTTGCCTTCTTGAGCAATCACTATGTGTACTGAAGCCTTGCTTCCCAGGAAGTGGCTGGACATCACTCACTGGTGGGAAGTAAAGAATAAAATCTTTTTTTTCTTTTTACTTGTGCAACCCTTCACTTTTACTTTAGCAAACAAACTTACTAGTTGCTTTCTATCTTATCTTCTGTCCCTGTCCAGCTGAGAAGGGGGAGTGATAGAGTGACTTTTGGGCACATGGCATCCAGTGAAGGTGAACCCATCACAGCGTGATAATTCTGCCCCAGAAGGTCCCAGGAGAATCCAGCAGGGTTCTTCTAACAAATGAGGTTCCCTCATGTGAATAGCAAAACACTCACAAGTTTTGATTGTGTTATTTGTCTGATTTTGTCAGATAGGGGTGACTAAAATGGCACAGATCCACTATCTGGTGCAGCTGGGACTCACACAAGAAAATAAATAAAAAAATATGGTTCCCTTTGCAAAGAGTTACTTTGCTCATAACATGAACAGAACTTGTTTCAGCATAAAAGGTAGAGGAGATACTAAACTAGCTGCATTGCTTTAGTTTGATAGCAAATCTTTCAAAATGTGATGACTGTTGGGAAATAAAGAAACATGCAAAAATGTCACAGCTGGTTTATTAAAATATTCTGTAAAGTCTATATTGCAACTGCACACAGAAGCCTATTGAAAAATACAAAAATAAGCTCTTACTGAAACAGCCCAAAAAAGAAGATGGAGGAAATGTAAATAGCTTTAAAATATTATCCCTGTACTTGATGTTGGTTTTGTTAAAATTTTTAGGATCTGCTGATTCAAGTAGCTTGAACCCTACATATTTAAAAGCACTGTATTTTACAGTCCACAATCTCTGTCTCCTGATACATTTTAGCCAGCTTAGTCTTTATATCATTGATGCTGGGAAGCAATTCAGATCACTTATCTGAGATTACAGTTGTTCTAAAAAGAAATAGATTACCCATACATGACTGTTCAACTTGGACAACAAAAATTATAGCAAGGCAGGGGGTGACCACTTGTCTCAGGCAGTCAGTGATGGGACAAAAGGAAATTGCTTCAAGCTGCACCAGAGGAGGTTCAGGTTGAATGTTAGGAAGAATTTCTTCACTGAAAGTGTTGTCAAGCATTGGATTGGGTTGCCCAGGGTAGTAGTGGAGTCACAGTCCCTTGGAAGTGTTCAAGAAACAACTGAATGTTTGTGCCAGAGTTTAGGTGACATGGCGCTCTTTGGTGAAAGGCTGGACTCCACAGTCTTGGAGGTGTTTTCCAACCTTAATGATTCTATGGGTCTATAATTCTAAAATCATGAAACTTATCTTCCTTCTGTAAGCCCTTGCTTTCATGGACAAAGGTACTCAGAAGGACCATGTTTTAAGGTCAAATGTTCAAATTTTTAAAATTAAATTGCAAACTGCATTTTCAGTGCCTGTATTCACAGCACACACATGGTGCTTATGCTTGATTAGTTGATGGTAAAATACTGATCACAGCACATGAACATAGCATGCTGAGCAGCCCATTAAATATCTCTTGAATTTCTTTGAGAACATCTGAGAGAAATTGTGCTGAATGAGTAGTGACGAATCTTGACTGGGAAGTGGAGAGCTCCTGAGAGGAGTAAGGAGGCATTAGAACAGTAAGAACTGGGAAAGACTTTTGTAAGAGAAAATTCCAAAAGTTTATAAATACTTTTATGAGGAAAATGATGCCCTTCTTTTGAGTCTAAACTTTCTCTGAATTGTATGGCTCTAAAATGTTTTGCTAATAAAAATCAAATATGTAGAAATTATTTAAGACAGAAGAGACATAATTTTCTCTTGCCCATGGCTGGCTTACTATATGTTAACAGATCGTTATAAATAATATGTTGAGGAAGGGAATATGTCAACCAGGAATAATAGAGTAGTGTGGATACATAGCATTTTCTTTATTCAGGAATCAATAACTGCTTTCTTCATTGGAAGTTGTGTCCTATGAGGATCTGCAAACGACATGGAGAGTGTCTAGTTTGGAGAAAAAAGGTTGAGGGGTCACCTCATTGCTGTCTACAGCCCCCTGAGGAGGGGAAGTGGAGAGGTGGGTGCTGAGATCTTCTCCATAGGATCCACTGACAGGGCACAAGGGCAATGGTGCAGAGCTGCACCAGAGGAGATTCAGACTGGACATTAGCATTTCTATACAGAGAGGATGGCAAAATACTAGAACAGGTTTCCTAGAGTGGTGATGGGTGCCCCGAATCTCTTAGTGGTTAAGAGACATTTGTACAATACCCTTAGTAAGAGGATATAATTTTGGTCAGCCCTGAAGCAGTCATGCTGTTGGACTAGATCACTGGTGTAGGTCCCTTCCAACTTAAACATGCTTTTCTCTTCTTGGGCTATATTTTGAGCAGCTGAAAACGAGTGCTAATTTTATTTAATGCCTTCATAATTTTTCGGGGGCTTTAACATTCAAAATCATTTAAAAAAGAGACTTTTAAAACTGTTTCTTCTTGACAAAGCAACATCCCTTGAGAAATGGTGGGACAAGAGAGACTGAAAGTCTATAGTTGTGAACTGAGTAAAGTTTTTCAGTTTTCATTTAATTTCCTTTTCTGTGAGGTTCAAGAAGTACGTCTTAGAATGAATGAAAGATTAATAAATTAAAGATTAATATTTTAGGAAAACCTGGTTTAGTATTTTCAGGTATTGATGGATCTTCTGTGTGAAGACATTTCAATAAAATACAGGAACTCAAAATACAAGTCTGAATTCAGTGATGCAGTGTAGGATCTCCTATTTGTCTCTTCTGGGAGTTTGTCTTGTTGCCATTGAGGTACCTGGTAAATTCTTCTTGACATCAATAATGTAATATCAGTTTTTTAGAAGCAAATGATGGGACTCAAATAATTGATACTAAATTATGCTCCATGCTTACAGAAAATAATTCAGCATTCAAAGGTTTTTGCATCCAAATCATAAACCTACATAGAAGTGTACATTGACTGGGGCAATTAAGAAAGAATGGCTTTCAAAATAAAAATATCTCTTTGTATAACTTCATTTTAAGTATTTGATACTGTAGTTTCCTAATTCCTGGCGCAGCCTCCTTATATTTTAAATAGCAGTAACATAAACCTGCAACAAATACTTTTACAAGACACAAAACACTATGGACACTAGGCAAATTCTACTTATGCCAGAACAGCCTCATTAAGTTTCTCATAGACTAAAATGCCCTGGGATCTATTCCAAAAATTGTCTGGTTTTGAAAAGTACCATAACCTAAGGGATTTCACAGTTTGAGTGTGGAGAATGAGGTCAAATGCACATAGAAAGAAAGGAGTATAAAATGTCATCACTTATGACACACCTTTTTAAAGGAGGTCGTTTTATCAAGGCTTTTTCCCAATATTGGAAAAAAAGAGCAAGAGTAATGAATGCCATAATGAGATGGTGATGATTCTTTTGGTTTATTCTCTATGCTTCATAATCACATTCAGCAGGTCCAAATTAAACCCTGAAACAAGATACATCTAATCCAGTGGCATTGTCTGCTGCAGCATCTGCCAAAGGTCACAGATCCCTGATGTCCCTCATTCATTTATGGCCCAATGGGGACCCAAGGCCCCATTGCGAATGTCAGGATAGCCTGCTGTCACTGATTTTCAACTCCTAATGATGATTTTTTGAATGCTTTAACAAAAACACTTTGATATTTTCACCAGGAATTACACTAAAGAGACAGTAGTGGACAGGCTGTTGTGGGTAACACGATGGCCAGCACTTGGACCCAAATTCCCAGTGCGAGGGAGATGAGAGCCAACAACACCAGTGGCTGTGCCAGAAAGCATCCAGCCTTGCAACAGACTGGCAGGGCTTTTTGGATATGGTTGTCATGAAACCCTCAGAAGCCAGCTCACCAACTCTCCCTGTCCCTCAGTCTGAACTAAGTTGTGTAGCTGTGTACACCTTGCTGCTCTTAACAAGTAAATTCTGTGATTTTTAGAAAGTTTGTCCATGTCTCAACTATGGTGTTTATGTGGTAGAACTATACACAGAAACTGTAGAAGCATGCACACTTAATACGTCTGACATCACTCTGCTCACCCTCATTGGCACCTATGCATATGAATAGTCATTATTCATTAAACACATTTTGTCTTAATTGCAGTCAACGATTTGAGCAATGAATATAGTATATTTTGATAGAAATAAAATGGTTTTCTCTCCCTGTATATTCCTAAGAGAAGTATACACAGAAAACTGTGTGTCTTTAAAACATGCTACAGACACACCTGTCATGAAGTGTTGTTACTACTAAAAGTAAGGTTGTTTTTAATTATACAGAGAAATGTTTTAAACCATTATCATTAGATTATTTTGGACTTAATTCTTTTTAGACACATAATTTCTCATAGATCATGTGTCTGTAAAGAATTTTAAACCTTAAGTACCTCTCCTCTCAAATGCATTCCTAAATTGTGTTCTCTCATATTTACCCAGTATTACTTTTAGCTTAGAAATAATGTTTTTGCTAAATGGTTTTAGACTAAAACAAAATTTGCAAACTGTATTTAATACACAACAAGAAATCAAATTTAATTTGACATTTTATGTTTGCTTTGTAGTGGAAAATAAACATCTAGTGCTACTGGCACAAAAAAACCTTCAATCAATAAAAAAACATCTTCATACTTATTTCTTACCATCTGAGTGTTCCCAGTCTTTGTGAGAAATACATTCTATTTATATGTAGGACCCTACTGGGCTGAGTTACAGTTCAGGGGATAAGAGACATGAGGGGAAATAATCATAAATGTAGAAAATTCACATAGAAGGATACTTCTAAATTGACCAAAATACTCTTTAGGAGGTTACAACATGACTTGATGTTGTTATAAGCGTAGGCAAATCTCTTATTAGATATTCAGCCTATGCCTTTGCTCTGGCAAAAATCCTTTTATGCTATTTTCCTGAAAGAAACAATCCTAAAATCAGCTGTCATGTTTAAGTCCACCAAAAGTACTTAGTTTTAAGCTCTTTCTACATTAATGGAGCCAGAGGAAAAAGATATGGACACACATCACAATTATAAAACAAAGGAATTAATTTTGTCTACCTGTTTTAGAAAGGGTTAAAAATGTTTCTGGGAATCCAAATTCCTTCAATAAATTATCGAGAAAGTAGAATAAATTCATTGGAATTGAGATTTAATAGTTAAGTAGTTTAGTTTAAGCAATCCTCTAAATACAAATTATGGCATTAAAAAAAGCATCTATTGACAGTCTAGAATGCAAGCACTGTACTCCTTGTGACATCCCTTTACTATCTGTCATCTTTCAGTAGTTAATAAGTCATGGACCTTGGGTAAGGTTGCTAAGACTAAAAAAGGGTTGAAAATAAATAAAGGAAAAATTGTAAGTGGGGCCAGTAAACAAAAAATCATTCGGCCTGTGGTCAGTGGACTGCTTGCACTTGGAAGGATCTGGAAATACTCTACAAAATGATTACAAAATCCAGCATGCCTGCAGGCATCATCAGGAGCCAGTCCTTGCTAACACATGTACTTCATCCTGTTACCGCACATTAACCAAGCAATTGCAAATTATTAAACAGTTTCAGTATGGAGGTCCCTGTCTGAGGTTTGGGTTTGTTTCCAGATAAAAATTCAGAAGTTCATAAACTCAAACTCCCTATTCAAAACAGCAACTGTCTGTGTAATGGGAATTGTCTCTAAAAGTAAATACACTGGGAGACCTCAGACTTAGAAGTAGCATGAAAAAGTGAATAATCTCCTTTTTAACAAGTTTCTAAGAAAATGTCAGGGAGCTATTTGTGGCAGTGGACACATTACTTCTACAGCTATTGTGTTTGTGTTATTATGGGATGTGTTTTTGATTCCAAGGTTTTCATTTGGATGGTTCTTTGAAAAACACACTTATTTTTTAAAATGCTCTAATCAATCCTGCATTGTTCTATTTATCTTCAAGTGTTTCTTGTAATCATATTGCCATTTAATCACATTAGCATTTAAAAACTTCCAAACTAGATTCTTGAATTACGATTTTCTTGAGTTTCATTCAAATTTTAGAAAGTATCCAAAAAGTAGAGAAATAAAGGGGAGTATTACTGGGAAAATGTGGAACAGAATACAAGGATGGACTACTAACACCTAGAAAAAGGGCTTAAGTACAGTAGGGTACATCTGCTTTCCTGCATAAGACAGATGAAATACAAATAGAGATCAGCAAATTTAAAATCGTTTCACATTGATTTATCCCTTATTCACAGTAGTGCCTACTTCTTTGAAGTGGAAACATGCACAGAAACAGAGAAACATGCACAGTTTATTCCTTAGCTTCTCAAATAACAGCCTGTGCTAGCAAAACCTGCCAGATGGATGCCTTGTCTTTCTTCCACAGAGCAGAACAATTTCTTCAACATACTGTAAATTTGTTTCTTGAAAGGTTTTTTTTAAGACAAATGATAAAACACTATATGATAGTGTCTTTTTCCCCCCAAATTTAAAGTAAATTGCAATAAAAAGTACCAGATAGCTGGAATAATCCTCTGTGTCTGAAACATGTGTAATGTTATTGATGGACATTAAAAAAATATCTTGGAAGTTTGGACTTTCTTCAAAGAAAGAAGAAAATGAATGTGTTTTCATTTACACATTTGGGATGGTCTTACCATGGACACTGATAATGTTATGGTTGTTTCTTCCTCAACAAGAAAATCCTAGATTTATTTTTCCCAATTGCGGAAAATAGATCTGAAAATTTAAGATGTCAGGTATTTGTTCTACATCATAAGATAAAATTCAAATAATATTCTCTAGATATTTTATAAGTTATCAGTTTATCTTTTCCATTGAGTAAATGCCTTTGCCTTTCTTATACACAGTGACATTGTAAGGTAAACTGTGCCTGATTAAGCCTGATGTTGAAGTTAAGAAAGATGCCTGAAGCAGTTTAGCAATTAATGACTGCAAAGAAAAAGAGGCCTCGGTTCTTTCCTCCCTTGCTGTGCTCTTTTGTATAGACACATCTGTGGAGTTTTATTTTTTCTGAAGCAGCTTATGTGATACTCATTAGGTTTTTTTGGGGGCCAGTTCACCTCACCAATCCTGCAACCAATAATCCAGTGAAAAATAAAGACATTTATTCCATACGAGTTGAACTAACTCAGTAAATATCGGCACTAGAGTGGCACAGGGTAAGAAACAAGTGATTACAATTAGTTCTGTTTTAAAGAAGTTTCATGTGTATTTGCTTCCCTTCTATCTGGATTATTTGGAGTATACTGGATCATGCACATCATCTCATAAAGCAGTTTAGCTAACAAGTGAGGGTTTTATTGTATTGAAATAAAAAACAAAAAAAAAAGCCCAAATGGGACTAAAAGCCCTACAAAAATTTTAAACAGTTTTCCAAAAACCTTAAATTATATTTTAAAAACCTTGACCATTTTTTAACTCCTACCATTTATTTCACCTACACATTTTTTTATTTTTCCACTTTTATTTTTAAATTTGTTTAACTGAAAAAGTAAAGTGTTCCTGAGACACAGTTGTTATTACAAAAATTATCTAGTGTTAATTTAAGTAATTTGTTGATCATTAGTCTTCTCAGTTTTAGCAGCAGCATTATAGAAAGACATTTGCATGGTTTATCAGAGTGTGAATGTTTGTGGTCCTACTTTTTTATGTGTGGATGACTCTCCTGCAGATCGTTGTCTTGCTCTCCTTGGAACTGGCTGAGGAAATGCTCTCAAGTGACTTTGCAGTTTGCATATTCAGGTTGAATAGCTGAGAAAATGTATGTTCTCCAAGTTTCCAAGACCTGCCTGCTTGTTACTGAAACAGCACCTATGAGCAAAATTTACTGATTTGGCCATGAGAAAATGGATTGTTTTGCTTATACATAAAATTAGACAGAATTCAACCTAATGGTACATGAAATAACAGTTTAGCAGGTGGCAAAACTGTCCTGAGATTTGTTGAGATTCCGTATTTATGATCATATGCTGGAGGTTGGCTGCAAACTGCAAAATGACCACATGCAAGAATCTTATGCTGTTATGGCTTACATTTCTTGCCTTGAATCACTGTGAGGCCACACAATTAAAAAAGGGGAAAAAAACCGAGACAGATTGAGAAGGACTAAAAAGAAGGAAGGGTGGGAGGAAGAAAGGTAGAAAGGATGGCAGGAAAAAAAAGGGACAAAGGAAGGAAGCAAACAAGAAAGCAAGCAAGCAGAGCAATGACTGGAAAGACTAGGCAAAAACATGCTCCAATACTAACAAGAAAATAGACTATCAAAGAATTATTCACAAGAAACAAAAGAACTCATCATACAGAAAGTGTTTACTAGAGCTCTAAGCTGAAGTAATATCCAGATAATGACATAAGGAAGAAGATTTTTCCAAGAATTTAAAAAAAGTATTGTACAGAACAGAATCCTCTTTCATTCCACCTCAAAAATCACAAGCAAGCAAGCAAAAAGCAATGATCAATAAAATGAGAATGCTAAAATTCAAAGAGGAGGACTGTACCAGTATCACCATAGGCAGCACACATGAACAGGCTGTTCACAGGAGGTGCACAAGATTGTGGTGATAAAGTACAAGGAGATAATAATTAAGGAGAAAACTGGGTGTGCTCTCGAAGCAGTTACACCTTCTGGGTTTGATCACATTTATTACTGAGGGAAGTGGACAGTGTTTGATTATTAACACTGGCTGTGATAAGGAGGTGACATGGTTCTGTGAAGGGAGAGCAGAGTCACGGCCAGACCAGCCCAGATCAGCACAGAAATGCAGGACACTGCTTCTCTTTCACTGCCAGAACAAGCACATAAGCATTCACTGATCGGGAGCAAGCAGGAAAGCCCTGGAATTCAAAAAACACTTCGTGCTCATTCTTCGCCAGCGTGTGGGGAAGCTTATCTGCTGTTCAAGAGTTTCGTTCTTTAACACAGTTTATTGTCTTCAGTACGGTTTCAGAGCCAATGCTGCCATGAATGATTTTCAGCAAAATTCCTCCAATGTAAAATTTCTTAAGTGTTGACAAAATTTTCTGTGTGTCTTACTTTATACTTACTTTCTTACTTACTTACATAAATCAGGGGAAGACATAGCAAGGAATAGACTTCTTAAGGTTTTCCTGAAACATTAATTTTGACAGACATTGGCAATATGGCAGTAATATTCAACAATTGGTTTTCTTCAGAATATTTTGCTTAAAAGGTCAACACATTTCAGAATATTTTTCCACTTCAAATCCAATGAAATCCACAAATCAGATTCTTACACATATACCAGTTATTTAACAAATACACTTGTAGCTTATAAGGATGCTTTGAAATAGACAATCCTAATATATTATCACAGTATATTCCTTTTTAATTTCTAAAAATACCCTTACAAAATCAAGTAATGTTCTCTATCTATTGTTTCTAGTAAGCCTGCAACAACAAAAAATAAATAATTAGATTTATTTCAACAGAGTAATGATGTAACTTATTATAAATAAAGACCTTCAAATTTTTTCCTGTCCGTTTAGAATAGCCACTATCCACTATGTCTTTCAATAACATAATTATAATCTTGAACTAGACTTTACCTGCTATAATATTTATAGCAAGGCCCTCAGGAAGGCTCTGGACATTTCTGGATACCAAACAGAATGATGGACTTCATAGAATAATTTGAAATGTTAAAAGAAGATGATGATCTGGTTTTGCATAATTGAAACCTCATACAGCATGGCTCTTACCAATACATTTTGATGCAAGCCAACTTCTGAGGAGGACAGGTTTGAATGAGCAAGTAGGAAAAATAGATTTAGGAGGAAGTATCAATAAACCAACTAGTCTTTTGAGAAACTAGAACTTAAGCAGCAGAACCTGAGGCAAAATAATGAGTTTGATAGAAATACACAAAGCTTATTAAAAAGAATAAGTATTGTTATCTCAGAAGTGCCTGTTACAAACTTTGCAACCTTGGCAGAGCATGAAAAGAAGAAATGTTCTACATTTTAATGCTGCTACATTCATTACATGGCCTGCAGGGGCCATTGTGGGAATCTTGTCTGACCTTCCTCATGGCACAAGCAACAAGAGTGCAGTGAGTTCAATCTCATTGGGAAGAGAGAATATGGGAGTTTTTCTTCTACAAGTATGTGATTTTATCACAGACATCCAAAAAGTTCTATGAGGCAATTTGGGAAAAGATAGGAGTGGTGAGCACACAGACAGCTGTAACTGGGCATACCTAGAGCTGTCGTTCTCCTTCAGCTTACACAGAGAGGCATCAAACACTTCAGAGTTCTACCTGTGCTCTGGACTCTCAGCATCTTTTTATACAGTAAGCAGAGAAATTCCATCAAATTCAATATGGCCTTCAACATGGCATTAATATACCTAAAGCTATGAGATTTGGATTTTTGTATTGATCATGCTTTTAAAAATGCATTTAAAGTCTGTCTATGATGTAAGAACCAAGGAAGGAAATTCCATGATTTTTCATACCTCACAAAGAAGTACACAAGACTGTTAAAACAGTGTTTATTGATGTAATCAAGAGATTATTTATTTTATATACAGGTTTACAAAATAATCTTTATCTTCTACAATTCATATGAACTATAAAAATAAATTTTTGTATGCTATTTCACACAAATAACGTAAATTATCAAAAAACTATGTTTTACAATCTTGTTGAGACTCACATCTGCATCTCTTTAGTCCTCAGAATTATTTCAAAATTTACTAAAATAAATTTTCCAAAATTCTGTTATTAACTAATAAAGAAATATAGTCTGAGTTTTTACATGGATGCGAATTTTGGTATTACTTTACCAAAGCACAGTGATCCCTTCTAGAGTAAAAGTTTCTCCACAATCTTTGTTCTGTGATTTGACTTCTTAGAAGGATAAGCTGGATATATTTTCTTACAAGGACTTTAAATTAAAAGCTCTAGTTAAGTTTTTTCCCCCTCCATTTTGTGAAGATACAGACAGTGTGAGAACTAGAATTTTCAATTTGAAGATATTCCTGCACTTCAGTATATTTCTTATATGACCTCCTACTTTAAGCAATAAAATGTCCCCCTCAGTTGGTCCTTAAACACTGTACTGCACTGTGAATTTAGGCTGTAGCACATTGATAGCTCAGCTTGTGCCCCATAGTCATGGGGATGGACAGGATTGGAAAATACGAAGTTAGAGTCAGTCATAGTTATAAAGTAAATATTATGTCTATAATTTTCTTTCTTTTCTAATTAAATAATTTAATTTTTAACAAAATTTTAAACCTGAAATGGCAGAGGGGCTGAAAAATGATTTCTGGTTAAAGTTGTTAGGGGAATAGTGAGATGCAGTGATGTAATTTTGCTGGTAAAAATTCATAAGGTTTCCCTCTGGCTAGAATATACTATTTGCTTTAAAATCAAAGAATAAATCAAAATTCTGAATAAAAAGGGTGAATTTATTACTTCTGATTATAAGAAAAGGATTATGGTTCTTCTTCTTGGCTTCCAAAGGCATCTTTAAAATATATAAGATAAATATGTTTAGGTCTGAATTCAGACATGGCAATAATAACGACTGACATATTTCAGGCAGAAATGTCAGTAAATTGTACAAACGAATTAAAAATTGTATTTACAGGGATCACTTTCCCATCACTGAAATCTTGACAACCCTAGGGTGAAAATCAGCAACACTTACAACAAAAACACAGAAAGCAGTATGTTCAACATGGTAATGTTGTGCTCCCTTGAAACCAGTAAAAATGTAGACAGGCAGAAAACATAAGCTCTAGTGCAATTTAGCCAATGAGGTCAATGCTCCAAAACAAATCTGTATCATTTTGTGTTTAGAAAAATGGTAATGTTAAAAGAATCAGCATATATATCTGCATAGCATTCAGGGCCATTAGCCAATTAAGCTAGAACAATCTATGCATTTGAACCTTGTTCCAAAACTGGAATGAGCAGAGCTGAAGTTGTCTGAACACTCCAGGTTTATGTTCTTCAGAGCAACAGGGCTCAGGAAAGGCTATGGGAGACTGAAGTCCTGTCCTTGACAGCAACTCTGCTTTGTCTGTCCTGGGCCTGCTGCAGTTTTGAAGAGCACAATGCTGAGGATCTGAAAATCATCAAAGTATTTTCATGTGTAAGGTTACTCCTCAGTCTGCCCCAGCAAGAATGAATGGACAGTTTTCCTCTGAGCACTCTGCTGGTGCTCACATGTCTGTTCTCATGCACATATTTTTCTTACAGGCCATGTTTTTTCAAGGCCATATTTTCATTTATTACATTTTTGTACCCTATTACAATTTTGCAGATTCATCATCTAGTAAGACCCCAGGAACAAGTCTGTGCAAGGATGTGTGTGAGATGTGTGCAAGGGCCCCTGCAGAAGATGCAGAAGATGATACAAAACATCAGAGTGAGGGACTGTCTCTAGGCCTTTACTGTCAGAGGGTGGGCTTCCAGACAGTGTAGGATAAATGGACAAGTGAAGGAAATGTAAGGTAATTCCAACATTTAAATTGGCAAACTAGGATATCACAAATTTAGGCATTAAAAAAATATTTCACAGGAAAACTCTAAACTCTATTTTGTCTGGTTGTATTTTTGGTTTGGGTTTTTTTTGGGGGGGGGGGAGGATATTTATCCTCTTTTAGTCCTTTCTCAGACCTTATGCTATACCAATGATATAAAAAAATTTTACCAGCACTGTTATGTTACCTGTACAGATTATGAATGCTCTTCTAAGATTAATATATGACTTAAAATCAGTAATTGTTTTAATGTATATTTTTTTAATTAAGATTAAAATGAGTTAGTTTAAAATTAAGTCACAGCATAAGTACAATTCTCATTTCATTTAACCTTAATTTATATTCTGCCTTTTTTTTAATTTCTTCAAAATTATTTTCTCCTATTTCCTTGTCATCACCTTATTTCCTTCACTGCTTGATTTACAAAATGGTATTAAGAAGGGCAGTAGAGTATGAATGGGCTAAGATATAATAATTTTGTTTATTGTTTTACAGATTATAAGGAGCAATTTGTTTTATAAAGCAGCACAGAAGAAAATAAGTGCTATTCTGGAAATTAAAGGTCTGCCAGTGTGATGCACAATTCTCTCCTGAACTGAAGATTAATTAAATACCTTTTAAAAAAACAAAGTAAATGTCAGAGGGCTGAAATTAAAGAATATAGAATAACAATTACAAGCATAGCTAAGGCAAAATAATTCAAAATATTATCATCATATATGCATAAATAATGCATTATTATCTCTGAAAAATAATCTTCTTTTTTTCAGTTCTAGGATTCCACATAAACAGATATTGATATGGTAACAATGATATGTTGGTGTGCATTTAATTAATGTGGGTTTAGAATGGAGTATTTTTCTTTCCTCTCATGTATATTAAACTACTTACAATTTCCAAATAAATAACAAGGGAATTTATTTATGTAAATGGGTTTGATTGATGAAAGTCTTCCAGAGCTCTGTTCCTCTAGTGAAAAGGGAATGTTTTAAACTGAAAAGACACAGTCTGAAATACTGAAAAATTGTTAACTGTTAAGGCAAACGTGGGACATCATGAATGAAATTTTTTCTCTCACCAAACTACTTTCCCATTACTTCATGATTTAAGTATTGACTGCTGTTAAAGTTAAGCCTTTTTTAAATAAAAAGAACTAAGAGACACTAGAAGGCTTCCTTTCAATTTGCGTTTTGGTAAAGAGCACTCTAGGAGAGGAGCAGGAAGAGTCTTAAACACTGTAAATACAAAAAGCAACAAAGAGTAGCTGCTGTCTTGAAGCTTTCTTTACACTTCTCCTTCTCTGTCCTATGTGCTTTTTCTTTTTGCACTCTTTCTAATCTTTTGTTTCACATTCCAGCTCTTCACGTCTCCCTCTTCCTCTTCTACATGTTTTCTTTGTGCAGTTTTGTAGATTTTCTAATTCACCTGTTGCAAGTTCTCTAGTGTAACTGTGTTTAGGTCATCAAGATGTTGAAGGACCATGTGAAAACATAACCTCACCCTTTGCTTGCAAGCAGTGGTGAGCACAGCCCAACCAGGCAGGCACAACTCTCCTTTAGGCAGAGACAAAGACTCCTGAATGCCTTCTCTTGCTCAGTCAATTGCTGACTTGTCTTCCTCACTGGGTAGGTCTCCTAATTATTTATCATTTTTTACAACTTCTAGATTCTGGTCCATAATTTCCATGTATTCTGAAATGTCACACGCCCCACTTAGTAATTGAGGTAACATTACATGATGACAGACAAAACTAAATCAAAGGTGCTGCATACATGGATATTAAAATATTTTAGTGAACCTACAGATGAAAGAAGTATATTAAAGTCATTGAATATACTCTTCAAAGAGTCTTAAGCAGCAGAGAGCTGTGATTAGGACATAGGCAAAGAGAAGAGGAGGAAATCAGATGGTGTATTGACTTGTGTTGATAAGAAACTCTTTCACTGGGCTCCTAAAGATAGATATTCTTTTGAGAAATGACAGGGGGTTTTAGCTCAGCAAGTATGTGCATTATATGCATCAGACTTACTGAGAACAAATTCTTACTGTGAATTATCAGTCAAGCATCTCAGTTCTTTAAATACATCTACTTATGAATTTGCATTTGAACAGAATGTGAAGCTGAACTGTATGCATCTATTTTAAAGAACATACTCAAGCTTTGAGGGAGAAAATCTTTTGCAGACCTACAAACCTTTTATCATTTTTGTCTAATTTTTTTTGCTTGTCATTTTAAATATAAAAGAAGCTTACTGCTAGAGGTAATTCACTGACTCGTGGACACAAATAAACAAAAAAGTGAAAGAACAAGCAATATGTTAATAATTCTTTTACAGCTTTTTTTATTTATACATTTTAATGGATACTGTTGATATTTGTATGAGGATTGTGTTTTATGAAAGAGATTTTTAAGTAAGAAAATTGAGATCAACTTTTAGATTATATTTTACAGGTGTTTCTAATAAACACATTTAAGAGGAACTCTAAATAACTAGCTATTGAATAAGGTGTCCAGAAGGAAGTTTTAACAGTTGTGTCCTCTTTTAAATTGTCAAGAGAGTGCAAAGTTTTCATGGCTTGAACAGATATTTCAAAATACAACAGGAACAGAAAGGAAAAGGAACAGATAACAGATGAGGTATTTCTACATCTGTCATCTGCTGATAAAAGCTGCTAAAAGACCTTGAGAACCTTCAGGGGAAATTGAAGTCATGCTCACTTGCACCCTCTTGTTTATTTTTGACTTATCAATCAAGATAATGCTGGTTATTGTGGTTCACAGGATCACAAAATAACAGAAGGTTTGTGATTGGAAGGGACCTCCTGAGGTCACCTAGTCCAACACCTCTGCTTCACCAGGAAAACCTAGAGTCAGTTGCCCTGGACCATGTCCTGATGTCATTTGAGCATCTTCTTTTTCATCTGACTTTCAGGTAAATAATTTTTATTGAGATATTGATTTATTTTACTTATCTAAAATTGCCCTTTCTTCCTTTGATAGTCAACTGGTTATAATTAGCAGTTGTCATCTTGAAATCTCAGGACTACATAAACTAGCAGGAAATCCCATTCCTGATTTTATGTTAAGGCAGAAAACCTTTGGGGAGCTATGCTAGCCTGCCACTACTTGGCAACTTTTAGAGAAAAATTTTGTTGCTTCATTCCTGGAGAAAACCCTTTCTCCTTAATGTTCTTTGGACTTTGCTTAAAAGGATCTGTATTGCCTCTTGCTGCCACTATTTTACAAATTGCACATTTTAGTAGCCCACAAGTGTTGCTGTAGTTTGTTCACTTTTTCATGTTTAAATAATTACTGAGCTTACACCTATCCTTCACCGTCAGCTAACTATGCTCAAGGAAATACTCTCAGGAGTCAGGCAAAAGATGTGCCCACACATCAAGGAGATTACAACAGATATTGGAGTTCAGGAGATTTAATGCTTTTAACAATTCCTGTACTGTAAAGATAACACCATAATCTCTATGGTAAAAGTAGAAAAGCAAATAACAGGTGGCTAGGTATCAATAAATCTGAAGACACCACTAAATTTGTAGA
The DNA here is from genome assembly GCA_035048155.1 of Cinnycerthia olivascens. Classification (NCBI taxonomy): domain Eukaryota; kingdom Metazoa; phylum Chordata; class Aves; order Passeriformes; family Certhiidae; genus Cinnycerthia; species Cinnycerthia olivascens. The sequence goes on along the minus strand of JAWWMU010000153.1, from coordinate 93,398,442 downwards.
GGTGGATGAAAACCAAACTCACTGACAAACACACAGATCTTGTCTTCCATATACTGCAGTGTCTTTGGCTGTTTCAGAAATAATTTTTTTTTTCCATTGTATACTTACTTTTATTTCAGCTATCTCAGGGATATATGAAGATATGCAAAACATACCAGAACATTACTGACACTGAATTGCAAAGCAGATTTGAGTTGTGATCTACTTCTCTGTAGTTTTATGTGAGCTTTGACTTTATCCTTAATGATTCCCACAACTCCTTCTTTCCTCCTCTATTTGTGTTCACCAAGAGGAAATAATTTTACTTCAGTGGGTACTGAATCTAGCTCTGAGTGCGTTTCAGACTTGACATATGATGCTATTTGCTCAAAAGAATCATCAAGCTAGTTTTTTTCAACTTGAATACAATTTATATTCATTGCCACACAGTATATTTGCTTTGAAATTTTGTACTAATAAGTGTTCTACTAAGTGCTATATACTTATGTTTTCTTCTACTATTATTTCTCTTGTTTACCTACCTGAGACGTGAAAATAATTTAAACAGTTAATATATGCCAGCAAAGATACAATAGATTTCCAGGTATGCAAGTGTGACAGATGTGAGTTATTTTTTACACAAGAATAAATCACTCTGCCCTTTAGCTGCCAGGCTGTTGGCTTCACCTGTAATTTGGAGAGAGCATTTCCTAATTTTCATAAAAAGGCAGGTTTCAGGTCCGCAGACTTCTTTGTAAATAATTGCTGGTTTCAGATGAGTCAATGCTCTCCTTTCATAATTATCTTTAACATCTTGGAAATTAATTCTATTTTGTAGAAAGAAAGTTGAGGCAATTAATCCAGTCCATGAAAGAGGAAACAAAAAAAGTAAAACCTGAGGTTTTTCTAGAACAAGTTTTAGTTACAACATATGTTATAGGAGATTGATTTTTATATCATATCTTTCAGGAATATGGCACAATTAACTATGTTTAGTTTTCAAGGAATCTAATGGGGTTTAGACACCTGGGAAATCTTCATAAATATGACTTCCCATGTTAAATTCAAACCATTTATGTTATTTTTCTCTTAGCTGAATTCAGCCAAGATAAAACTGGGCTTCTTTATCTTTCAGATACAAGACATCTGCATCACAGGATTTTACATGTCTTAGTTCTGTTATTCTTTCATTATTTTTCATCAAATATTTTGAGATTCTCATATGAAAGACGCTGAAAAAGTGGGATTTTTTTTTCCTTGTCATAACAGGATTGTTATTATATATGTAGTGTAAAAGACAGATGAATACCTGAATTGTAAGGACCTTTGAGGATATAAGGGTTTGGGGTACCTAGTAAACAGTTATTCAAATTAAGAAAAAATGTCAAAAGACTGAAAAATTAATAAATTGAAGATCAAGGTACACAAAACCTTATCAGAGATAATTTAGAAAATAACAGAAATGAGAACACTTGGGTCTCTGATTGATGGACTCTAGTCAATAAGGGTCTACCACCAGTGCCTTCCAGCTAGTCAGCTGGAAAGGACCAGGCAGGCTGTGCTGCTCATGTCTGTGTGAGTGATGTTGTTTTTGTGGCTGAAGGTACTGTCCTGCCTCTACTGGTCTGAGAAAATGCCTGGAAATTTGGACTCATCTGACAAATTCATTTTAAAGTGGTAAATGAGAAACTGTTCTAGTTTTTCCCCGGAAGTGAGTGATCTTAGCTAACATTAACTGCCTCAAATGCAGGTTTTCAGTCAGAGGAGATTCTAGGCATATATGACTCACAAATGTTACACTGGATTAAACAACTTCTGCAGATACGATCTCTCACAGCAGAAGGAACTGAGATGACTTAAGCAAGAAAAGGAAAATTTAAAAGGCTAAGGTTAACAGGAAGAAAATCTTGAGCTTAGGCACCAAGGAAGGGGAGAAGCCTGTTTTTCTGAAATAAAAACCATTTAGAAATCATAGGAATTTCAGAGCAAATCTGGAATTACTGTGACTCTGCATATATACATGAGGTGGAATTAAGTAGGGAGATCTTTTTCACACAGTGTTAATAAGATCAGTATAATAGATTATTACCAAAAGAGCCTTCTTAAACAATTTGAAAAGCATAATGGCAAACTAGAGATTCTGCAGGAAAAGCTATTAAAGGAGTTCAAGGACTCAGTAAGCATAGGGTACGTGTTACTTTAGGAGATCATCACATGAGTCCCTAAGGGTCTCTAGATCTCTGAAACACATTTAAATGTTTGTGAAAAATATAGTTCCCAAATACATAAGAAAGATTGAAATATTCTTTGATTTGTGTATTAACTTGATTGTTCCCAGTTACATTTCCTGTAGGACATTAATGTTACTCATACAATTCTGTAAAAATGTGGTTTGGAATGTTATTTCTGAGCTGCTCCAGAAACAAATTACAAATTCAATTCATTGAATAAAATTATCATTCAGAGTTCATTTACCAGTTTGAAATACCTTGATTTATGGCACAGACTTTTTCCTCTTGAGATCCTATAATGATTGACAAAACTAGTTATCCTTTGCATGAACAAGCCAGTAAAAAGGGTAAGATACTGAACTTCTGTTTTTCACAGACTATTCTTTTGGCAGGGAAAATAGCATGACCAAATATCTTTGGTTCTATTCCAGATATTTCACTGTCATGTTCAGCCTCATATTTCTTGCATGTTTTCTTACACTTCGTTAGTGTTGTCCCACAAAGCATCTTCCCTTTGTTAAAATTATCTGGTTTTATTCATGAATAAAGTATGTAACTTTGATTTACCACATCTCATTGCACAAAGAGATCATTGGCTCAAGAAATTTGTCACTATCTTTTTAATGTTTACTTTTTTGACACTCCCTAGCAATAATTGATACCAGGAGATTGTTAGCAATCGATACTATAGAGATAAAGTTTTCACAGAAACAGATAAAAAAAGTATTGATAATTTAATAGGCAACATTGTGAATAAAGAACTGCACAATTCAGATATGACACAGGCCATTGTTGATGAAAAACATCACCAGTGATTATATGGTTACTAAATGAAATGTGCTTTCAAGCAGAAGAGAAAAAAAGAAAACTAAAACTATGGGAAAGTTCACCTCAGGCTGATTCAGTTTTAGAAACCAAGCCAAGACTTCTATAACAAGTGACATTGAGACAAAACAAGAACAATGAACCCCAAGTTATACTGTTGGGGGATGTAAAACTAACCTTTGAGAGAAGAATTATAGTATGACAGATAGCAGAGCTCTTTTTAATATCACTGAGACTGAACAATGTTAGTAAGTAGAAATGAAAAAATATAAGAAAATGTAACAAAGAAAAACCCTTGAGCAGAGTTGTACATGTCAGAGAATTCAGTATAAGCCAAATTAAGCATTGAATTACATAATTTTTCAGGAGCTTGCAGTCAGTAGGAGGAAACCAGATAGCAAAATAATCAAAAATTTACTGTTTCTGAATTCCTCATTATGTTTTGTCTTTACACAGGACAAAATATTAACTGGTTGGGTACTATATTGTAAATCAACATATTCCTATATTCATTGTTAATTTGCTTTTCCACAAGCACATAGTTGAACATATGAAAGTAAATCACATAGTTTAAAGTGCTGAGTTTAGCCCCACTGAAAGAAGTCATGGACCACGATAACTGTTTTAAAAAGGTGTATTTTCACTTGTATGGTAAAAAATGCAGTGATTATTGCATTAATCTCATGCATCATTGAAGCTGAGGGTTTTCTTTCATAGAGAAATGTAAATTATTATTAGGGGAAAGGAGAAGGAGGAACATACAAGTTCACTTCTGAGCTTGCAAAAATATTCACTTGTCTCAAAATATGCTTCTCTAGGTTCCTTAGGGCAGAAGCTGATCGTTCAGCTGCATAAAGGTTTTGCTATAAGAATCTGCTAATTAGAGAGAATCAAAACAGGTCTCCTTCTTGGCCATTACAAAAGAAAATACAATGTAGGTCTGGAAAGCAAATCTTTCAGTGAAGATATATGCCTTTTAGTGGAGTGGTAAAACAATAGATGTCTTTATAAAAGAAAGAGCTCAAAAGTATGGTTTTATTCTCTCCTGTTCTTTGAATTTATTTGGGATACTATTTTTTATTATTCTATCAGTCTTTAAAAGACTCAAGTTTCTTGTCAAATTGAAACTTCTATGGCTATCCATTATTTAAAATGCTTTTTACAACTAGCTTCCCATGGAGTACTTTAATTTTATTGTTTACTTTTATCATTTGTCTGGTTTGTTTTAAATAGTGAGTAGGTTTTTTTTACTATTATTTTGAGATTTATCCATGCCATTTTCTAGTTAACATTTTACACTCTCTTAGTTTTTTACATGTACGTTGTAGAACATCCATTATTTGACAGCATACTCAGAACACCAGATGATACTTGCATTACTTAGTATGGTTAATTCCAAAGCAATTCCCATCAAACCTATTATGAAGAAATATCTTTTTATTCTGCCTCTAGCAACATAAAAAACACACTTTACTTTTCCTGGCTTATCATGTAGCTATATTACTACTAAGGAAAGGGGGACAAGAGTTGATAAAATCATCCTTTTTTGTGAAATCTATACTGCATTTAATGTGATCCACAGGTGTATATAACTTGTATTGATACCATACTAAATTGTACTTGTGGTGTTAGAGACAGTTAGAAGACACAGGATTTTTCTGACAGAATATAAGAACTCAAAGGAGAAAGAAATTGTAAGGATGGAGAACAGGATGTAATGTTGGAGTGGAGGGGATCAGCAGCATTGTATGGTGTTCTCATCTCCAGCAGGTAAATCCACTTCAGAATGACTTTTGGTAGCTGCTAAGGGTCTGCCTTTGTAAAGACTCTCCTTCTGCTCCTCAAAGACTCTCCTGGAATACGGTTCCTCCAGTTAGAAATCAGCTTCCATTTTACAGTTTAAAGGTGAATAGAGATAGCTATCTTTGTGATTTGGTGTCAACCACTGATTTTTAAGATATGCATTGTGAGTTTAGTGCTGCTCCTAGGTTTTCCCTTACGTCCTACAAATGTAGGAGCACCACAGGTCTGTTTTGGTGGGGGGCTTTGGTCCACTGAAAGGCAGGAGG
>JAWWMU010000153.1:93378620-93393238 GCA_035048155.1 Cinnycerthia olivascens | reverse complement strand
ATAGAGATAGCTATCTTTGTGATTTGGTGTCAACCACTGATTTTTAAGATATGCATTGTGAGTTTAGTGCTGCTCCTGGGCTTTCCTGGAATATACTCCCTTACGTCCTACAAATGTAGGAGCACCACAGGTCTGTTTTGGTGGGGGGCTTTGGTCCACTGAAAGGCAGGAGGGGAAAGATGGCAGTGGTATATGGAAAAGGAAACCTAATATAGAAGGATTTGGAGCTTAAGAGTGATTTCAATCAGACAAAAGGGGGATGCTCCTGAGATTCCCCTGTAGGAAACTGGACTCCTTGGGAGGAAAGAGAGGGTCATGGAGTAGCATGGAGCCAAGCAAAGGGGGCCTGACTATGTAGCACAGAAGTATTTGGAGATACAAGTATAGGGGCACAGGAAAGTGAGGGTGGGGAGGACTGTGAAAGGGAAAGGAATTGTGTCCATGGGCAGCATTCCTGAACACTGCCCTTACACACACCCTGCCCCACACTGATTGCTGGGCAGACTCTTCTCCAGCTGCATCCTTCACTATTGTGAGAGATGTGGTTCCGAATGAAAAGATTTCTTGGCTTTTGTTTTATCATCAGTCTATGTAAAAGGTTGATGAATATGTAGCTGTATAAAAGCTTTATAAACCTTTGTGTTAGTAAGATTAATGATTCATAAGACTGAGAATGCTGAACTATAGGTAAGTGTAGACTGAGAAAAAGAACTTTTATTATGACTGACTCATATGACCCAACTGTTAGGTCGATTTTACTGGGATAAAAGAAAATATTGCCTCTGTGTTTAGCGATTCACGTCCCCACTCTTTTACTGCATCTTCTAAGAAAGAAATCTTTCACTTTGTGAAGGTTCATGTAAAAATAGCAAAAGAAAATAATTTTTGTTTTTTTATATGAAATCACACTACAGCTAAACCAGAGGCTGAAGAAGAGCATCCAGCAAATCTGTTTGGTGCAGGGTTCAGTGATATTGGGTGCAAGTACATAGGCTGATACCAAAATAAACAAAGACTATCCTGCTGAAGTCCCATTCCCATATAGGTATATACATACCATTGTTTTCAAAGAAATGAAATGAGGATGTTAAAATCCTCTAACACTGGGATTTTGACTTCTGGATTGTTTAGGAATAAAACCCTAAAATATCCTAAATATAGAAACTGTGTAACTATCATTCCCATTGATTAAGACCTTAACATTCTAATTCTGGTTTTGAAAGTAGCTAAATTCCTTAAGCACTTTTATCACAAGGTTCCATTCAAAACTGTAACATATGCTCTGTTCACAACTCTGGAAAGTGTACACATTACCACCTGTACTGGATTTAGATAAATAAATAAATAAATAAATAAATATTACATTCTTTCTCCATTCAGAGCATCACTCACCACAGATGAAGCAGAGACAAGATGACAGAATACAAATGAATGCTAATACATTTGAACTTTTGCTAGCAGTGGACAGATTTGGTACTAACACAGTCCCCTCTTTTGTTATGCTCAGTATATTAGAAAGTTATTTTAACTGTCTGAATCTAATAACATCACCAGACACAATCCATTACAGAATCCAAGGAAAGTCAGTGACTTTCTTCCCACACCTCAGCCATCTTCATCATCTGCCTAGAATGAATAAGGCAAAATTATTTTTACTCACCAAGAATTTCATAAATCACTAATACTCTAATAATTGTCCAGTATCACAAGACTTTTTGCTGGTATTTAAGGAAGTTTAGATTGATATTCATGCCATTGATGAATGAAAATACAGTTTTGAGAAACTATTTTTATTGATTTTTTTTTGTCAGACCACTGTCACATCACATTGACCACAAAAGAATAAGCATAATTTAAGTTATACTCTTTATATTATGAATGTACGTCTTGTAAGTTGGTATTGAGTGTCTGGGGAAAATTTAAGAGTATTTAACAATAGTAGTTTAATGAATTCTGCCCAACTGTTCTGTTATGATTCTATAAGATCTGGTTCCCTATTAATTACTAAGATAATGATACAACTCCTACTTTTAGGGCTTGCCAGTTTTGTTGTTAAATACCATGACAGTCTGTAGATCTCTGAGAATTTCCATCCATCTTCTTCACAAGACGCTGAACAGCAGTGAAGCAAAATATTTAGAACACATCAACTACCACGTCCTCGAAACTCCACATACTTTTATTTTTAGTATTACATCATTCAACATCTGGATATTTTCTTAAGAGTTTTCAGGATAGGGCTGTAGTCTCCAAACAGCATGGAATTTTGGACTAGTGAAATAAAATTCAAAACAGGCACATTAAGTAAGAAAGAAATAGCAACCAGTATTTTAAGATAAATTTTTAAAATCATCTATAAGTGAAGAAAGAAAAATATTATTAATGTCACAGTATTTTAATTTATTAAAATGAATGAATACTAATTAATGAATTAATTAGTAAAAATATGCTGTACTCAACTTTAAAACTGCAATTTACCTTGAGAAATCAAAGGCTATGAGTAGTAGCAAGTGCATAACACTATCACTATTCAATAAATCACTATAAAGATTAATCCAAGTAAAGTCCAGCAGTTATTCATTCAGATAATAAATGTTACCAGAGCTCTTCACAACTAAGAGTCAATTAGAAGTTATTGTGCTGCCAAAAGATCAAATAAATCTACAATTCTTGAGTAAAACATAATCAATTTTATTAAAAAAAATCCTTGATCAGTCATAATCAAGATTAATCAGACAATTGTGCAAGAGAACATTGCAACTAAAGAATAATAATTTAACAACAATAAAAAATTCAGAGGAAGAAGAAAGAGGTACCTCTAATGGGTTTTTTTCTATATAATTTAGGTGATATCACTACTGCTATTACTTAAATTAGGAAATTTGTTCCCAAAAGAAAGAAAAATAGTGAAAAAGTATTTGACTGAATGGAACAATAAGCTAAAAGTGATTTTTATCATGTCATGAATTTATCTATGTCAGTCTCTTAAAAAAATGGGTTTTTCTACAAAAAACATCCAATAAGAATGTAAAATTATATGGTCTATCCTAATCGCAAATGTATAGTAAGTAGTTTAAAATTATGAACATCTAGTTCTAGACTAAAAGCACAAGCAAAAAAAAACAACCCCAAAAAACAAAGAGCCCCCTCCACAAACCAAAACCCCAGACAAACAGAAATGCAGTGATGTTAGTCAATTAAAAGGTTCTAAAATCCCAGCAAGCCCTGGAGACCTGTGAGGATGAACATAGTAATTTATATTTCTGAAGTTTATTGGAGGTTTTCTGTTCTTGAAAGTGAAAAATATCAGATGCAAAGAAATGTATAGCAAGAAAATGGGTACAGGATCTCACTTCTCCTGTAATGAAAAACAGAAGAGCCATTTATTAAAAACATTGTATTACTGAGTTGCTGGCTAATAGGATGGGGCTTGGATTTCATCACCCATCAGGTCTACTTGATTCATATGTTCCTAACAACTAAAATTTTATGTAGGCAGTTCTGCATCTTCTCCTCTTTCCTTCTGCACCGAATGGATGTAACTCTTTCAATATTAATATTTGATTATACATAAATGGCCTGTGTTAATTTAATTTTCGGTCCTCATCAGAACTAACAACCAGACAAATATGAGTGAATTATATGACTGGTCCACACTTCATGAGTCTAAAAATTAAAATTCAGTGACCAATGCTATTGAATTAAATGCAAGTGTTTAAGTGCAGTATTTCAGATATTATATGTGCTTGTAATATTGAAAGCATAAACAGGTGCTTTGTCAAACAAATGTAGTTTGACAGTAACTTGGTGATTAATTGATAGGTTTATTTTTATAGAGTAGAATAGTATGAAACTGGTAACAGCTCCTAACTAAGACAGGAATAAGATTTTCGTCAGTGGGTTTTTTTCGGTACCCACATTTTCTGGGTCTTTAAAGGAAGTTAGCTGCTTTTGCCTGTCTTTGTGTTAAATCTATTTTCATGGATCAGAGAATAGCTTGGGTTAGAGAGCTTTAAAGTCTAACCCTGCTGGAATGAGGAAGGACACCTTCAACTAGATCTGGAGCCCTGTCCAGCCTGACCTGGAATGCTTGCAGAGGGATATGGCATCCACCACCTTTCTGGGCAACCCACTCCAGGGCTGCACCACCCTCATTATAAAAAACCTCATCCTTACATCTAATCTAAATCAACCCTCATTTAGCTTAAAACTATTAACCTTATTGCTACAGGGCTTGCTAAAAAGTCTGTCCCCACCTTTCCTAAAGGCTCCCTTTGAGTCCTGAAAGCCCATAATAAGGTCTCCTTGGAGCCTTCTCCAGGCTGCACGACACCAACTTTCTCATGGCCTAGTATTCCTCACCTAGGTCTTTCTGCTCATCCTTTTGTGACCAAGGGTGACTTTGCTTGGCCTCTGTAGAGAAACCTACACCTTAAAAAAGAAAATGCCTTTAATTGTCCCCTGGATCAAATGTGCTCTCAGTTCATGCTTTGGACATGGTGACAGACATAGCAGAACTCTGTTCTTTCATATGTGTGTGCCCAGGGACATGCAGTGATGGTTTGGTGGCTGTGCAGGTTTCTTCCTATTCTTCTGCCTGAAGTACCCAGAATCTCATGGTCCCATCAGCCAGACATGACCCAAGCCCCAGAGGCCCCTCTGGCACTGCCACACGAGCTGTGGGATGCTCAGAGCTCCAGGTACTTGCTGGCTCAGAGCAGGTGAGCAGGTGCCAGGCACCACGCGTCTCCCAGAGCGTTCCTGCCATGTCCCATGCACAGTGCAGTGAGCTCACAGCTCCCCACAGCTCTGCTGTGGCTGCCTGCTCCATCTAAAGGTTAGAAGAGCAGCCCTAGTGTATCTTTGGTGTCGGGCTGATGGGGTCTCTTGTGACACCTCTCTCTCAGTGAGGTGTAAGATCTGGGCTTTAGTTTTCAGCTGGTCAAGGTTTCGGCTTAGTCCTGACAGAAGACTGTCCCAGACTTCATGTGGAACATTAGCCACTGCAATAGGAAGAAGTTTCTGTGGTGATTTTGAAGTAGGGATTTTTATGGTTTTTGGCTTTTGTTTTTATTTTAATCTGAAAAGCAAATATTGTACAGCATATCTGAAGCTGCTTAGCTTTCTGGGCAATATTCCCAGTCATTTGCAGCAAACAGTCCACCTCCTGGAAGGCAAAAGCCAACAAATTTCCCACGCAGTAGGGTAGTAATGCTGAGCTGCTATATGCCATTCCTGCCCATTACCATAAAAAAAAAACAAAAAACAAACCCCACAAACCATGACACATAGGCTATTTAAAAAATAATTAAAATTGGTGGAAAGATGCCACTGTTAACAAAAGTTGATAATTCAGACAAACTCTCAAAGGTCTCACAACTCTAGGGATATTTCCTAGTATAGTAAATAATTAACAACAAATGTTAAGCCAAAAACAAGTGTAATAACATGTAAAGCAAAATAATATGTCCAAATTTATCTTTTTTCTTTTCCTATTCACCATTATTTTGCAACACTAAAAGTTAGGTATTTAGGTTAGCTAAAAAATTTGAAATACCTAGTCCCTCAGAAGCCTAATCTCCTCAGAAATATAAAAGTATAGGTCTAATTTCAGCTTTCATGTTGTAAAGGTGACTTATTTTAAGCATAAATAGAGCCTCTGTGATTCTCTAAAAAGAATATGAAAGATTTTCAGCATCATTTACCAATTAAAAAGATAAATGTACAGAACCATTAATAACTTAAGTAATAATTTTGCTGCTTTTATTTCAGCAAATGATTACTTTATCTTTTGACCTAGCTATTGGAACTATTAAAATATGTTTGCCAAGCTTGTCCCAACATACATGTGGTTTAGATGGAAATACTAAATTGCTAATGCCCAATAATATAAAATTATTTATTTAGCACACATTAAAACATTAAAAGAATTAGCAGTTGTTTATAATAGAGCTATTATTGTCTGATAGTATTTGAAGTCAAATTAAATTTTTCATGCTTACGAATTTATTGCCTCTAATTCTTTTAGCCAGCAGTAATCACAATGCATTAGGACATCATAAAGAGAAGATGTCCTAAACCCCTGACTGACTCAGCACGATGCACTGCTGTGTGGACAATCACAGAATAAAGAGCTCAGTCCAACCAGAGCCGAACACTGCATTGTGAATAAACCTAACTCTACATGTGCTTAACATGATGAGAGATGTCTTTTCACTGTGAGTCATCCCCATCAGTCACTGAGTAGTGAGGCAGGCTAATCAGCACTTACTTGTAAAAATGTGCTGATTTTGTCAGTATTTTGGTAGAAAGTCTTTATTTCTGTATCACAGAGTGTACATCCTCAAATGCAACTTCAATGCAGCTGTGCAAGATTCATGGCAATGGGACTTCCCCATGGCCTTTGCCTTGGACTTGTAACAACTAAAGACAGTAATGAACAACCTGTATTTTTATAGGCTGGCAAATTGTTCCAGGAGTGCTAATTCTATAATGAGAATTTCCTAATTAGAATGATTGTAAGACAGGTCATGTTGTGGTTGCATTAAGGAAGCTTTCCTGTCTGACCATCCAGAAGCCACTCTGGCAGTCACACTCACACCAGCTGAGCTGGGACAGAAGCACCTTGGGGGGGAAAGGATGGCTCCAGTGACTGACAGGTCCCCGTTTGATTCCCTGCACACTCCACTCTTACACAGACAGGACAGGTTTCCTTACTGGCTCAACTCTGGATCACCCAAAGCAGTATTTCAGACCTCTTGATCCTTAAAACAATTGAATCATGGTGCAATAACAAAAGTGACAGGTAGAGCTGACTGTCCTCAAGAAGTGACACTGAACAAAGGACCCTAGGTTTTTATAGCCTCCCAGTCTAAGTGTGTGAAAATCTGGGGTCTTCCAGCTGAGTCCTCTGCTCCTGCTGTGTCTCTTGAGTCTATGGTCACCTGGCTGGAGCACAGCTCCCTGTGCCTTTTGCTTTGCAAAGCTCAGCACTAGTTCATGGTCTCTTGACCTGCCCTCCAGAGCTGTCTGCAGCTCACACTCAGCTGGCACACTGGATTATCTGCACTAAATTGATTTCCCAACATTTGTGGGCTTTGGTTGCTCCATCTTTCTTATAATGAAGCATCAAGCTGCTTTCTGAAGGCTGTAATGTACTCTAGCTCTTTGTTCCTAGAACAATATTTGCAACAGTGTTGTCCTGGTCATGACAGCTAAAATGAAGCCTTACTGTAGAATAGAGCCCTAGATACAAAACATTCACTGAAATGGAAAATGCACCTATCTAATTTCAAAGGCAAAATTACTAAATTCAGATTCACATTCTTTTCATACTAATCTTCTCTTTCACTCACTCACTGTCACTGAGGTCCTTCCAGAACATGATAGCTCCTAGAGCTGTTAACATCATTGACCTGTTAGAATGAATCCAGACGAGAGGCACCAAGATGATCAGGGAGCTGTCTCATGTGAAGATGGGCTGAGAGACTTGGGGCTGTTCAGCCTGGAGAAGAGAAGACATTGGGAAAACCTTAGAGCAAACTCGCAGTACCTAAAGGGGGCTTACACAAAGGTTGCAGAGACTTCTGAGGGCACATAGTTTTAAGAGGAATTGTCTTAAACTGAAGCCAGGCAAGTTTAGATTAGATGTTAGGAGGTAATTCTTTACTATAACTGAAACAAGTTTGCCTAGGGAAGCTGTGGGCTCCCCATCCATGGAGGTATCCAAGACCAGGCTGGATGGGTCTTTGAGTAACCTGGTCTAGGGGAAAGTGTCCCTACCCGTGGTAGAGGGCTTTGAACTGGATGATCTTTAAGGTCCCTTCCAACACAAAAGATTATATGATTCTATGATTTTAAGGTGCACAGTTGAGGTAGGCTCTGTTTTCTCCAACTGGTAATGGAAACTAAAAAAATGCAGCCTCCTAGCTTTTACCTTTCCTCAGAAATCTTAGAATTCATATTTCATCATTTTGTTTCCACATTTTGTAAAAGTCAATAGTCCAACATGCTACTCCTAGTCAAAACTCATAAATAAGTACAAAGTGAATGTTTTATACATTCCAATCAAAATACTGCAAGTTCTTGTGATATACATTAAGTGAAGTCTGCATATTAAAAAAAATTGTTAGTGGGAAAGAACATTAGGAAATATAAGTTCTTAGGAAAAAACAACACAAAAACAAAGCTGGAAGATTATTTATTAATATGAGCAGATATGGCAGATAAAAGAATTCTGTATGTGTAAAGACAAAGATTTCTATCCTGGGCTGCCTAGCACTAATAGAGAAATATAACATTATAGATGGAAGGTTTGATAAAGTTCAAACTGACTTAAATGCTTTTGATATCATGAGTTGAGGTGGGCTCCAAAGTAATTTTGGCAGTTTTGAAAAACTCTAACGTTTGCACAAAGACTTTGAGAACTGGCTGATGATTCAGTTTTCTTTACTTCAAGTTTATAGTTTGAGATACATAACGGAAATCTCCGAAAACTCTGAACACATTCCTTTGAAGCCAGACCTCCTTGTGATGTTTTACCTTCACAAATGGTTACTGCCATCAAAACCACTAGTCACTGTTTTAAAACACAAACTATAAATCTAAGTATCATCTCTCCCATATTCACTCCATGCTCCAGCACTGACACTAAGGAAACAAAGTTATGTTTTACTATCTCAAGCCAAGTACAAACAGTTGAGAATATGGAATTAAAGTCTTATTCCTATTTACTGCAAACTTAAATATTCTAGAATGATAATAATAAATGCTAAATAAAACCCCGAAAACAAAGTTTAGTTTTCAAGAATAAAAATATATTTTCCTGACAAGTTATACAATTATAATTACTCTACAGTGTCAAAATAACACAAAATAAATACAACTTGTTTGCAAAATAAAACAATACCTAACGGAAATAAAACTCAATGGATAAAACAAGAAGGCTCTGGTCTACACATGGATTTGAGCCCTTACTTCACCTATGTTAACAATGACATCACTGCCATGGGAATCATCTCTGAATGATCAACATTAAATACTCTGCATGAAAAAATACCAAAGCGCTTCAGAAGTGTATTACCAATGTATTTAAATCTAATTTTAAATTTTAAAGATTAGTTCTTGAGTCCTAGAAATTAAAAAAGGTTGGATTAAGTTTGTTTAATGCCAATTATTACTCAAGCAGATACTGGGACAATGGGAATTCCTTGTTTTCCAGGTAAACTTCTAAAGTACTTCAAAGTGTTAAAATTTAAGGCTGTAAATACATAAGAAGCAGGATTAAAGAAATCATTTCATTTATCAGATACAACTACCTTATATTAAGGGCTACTCCAGTCTATAATGCCTTTCATAAAATGAGCAATGTTTTCCTCAATGTTCAATAAGCTAAATGCTCCCTGGCCCTACCAAGAACACTTTACTGATATAATTAATATTAAAACAGCTATACACTGGCATGGTTATTGTGAAGTGAATTGTGATATTTGCTCTGCTATTGACTTTCTTTTCTTGCTCTGATCATTCTTTTCCCTTTCTAATTGATTAACTGTCTCCTCATTGCAAGAGTTTCCACAGGCTTTGGTTAAAGTCTTGGGCAAAGGAGCATGTTAACTAGTCAGGTTCTCAGAAGCAGATTTAGAGCACTGATTAAAAGCAACTGGGCCATCTAACCTTTTACATCTATGATTACTCAGTAACTTAGACAAGCACCTTCCCCTCTGGTTCCTGCTGAAGGTTAATAAGGACTTATTGGTTTCCTGATGGCTGATTTATCTCTATCAAGTTAGCTTACACTGGAAATCTTTTACAATAAATTTTTCTCTTAAGCAAAAGTGGCCTATATGCATACTCCACAAATTCCTTACTGTTTGTTACATAACCTATACAGGTAAATCAGAGATTATCAGACAGTTTCAATTACATTGAGTAGTGGACCAATGAAACAAAACACAAATAATTTCATTTGTTTCTTTGATATTCTTTTTTCACATGATTAAATGGAAGCTAATTTATTATTCCTTTATACAACAAGCATAGACATCATGTGGATTACTGAAATTTGATAATTCCTAATTATACTTCTTTGTATTTTGTCCCTTTTTTGGTGTTGATAAACCTAAACACAATATACAGTGCATTTGACTACATGGTAGTCTTGGTTAATTAAGCTATCAAGGAAACATAAAATACTTGGCATGAAGACAAGAGTTTGTAGAAGGTTAATATTTTTTTCCTTCATGTTAAAAGCATCCTTTTGAAGGCAATTGGGCTTTTTGCTGTTATGTCATTTACGTATTATTTAGATTCAACTGTTGAAAGGAAGAATCCTTTGTAATAATAACAGTGATCCTTCTTTGCAGCTTATTCAGAACAAGTCAAACTGATTGTCCTCTCCTACCTACTCTTTTCATGTGAGATGACTTTTAAGACTCTTATATCATATACAGTCCAATAACATCTGATATTTTTTACCACAGTATTGGAAATTATTCGGTTATTAAAGAATTTTATACATTATACCAGCCTTTTTCAATCCAAAAGAAAAATCATGGGAAATAAAATTTTCTCATACTGTAGCTCTTCTCTTTTCAGCATCCATTTCACAGTGTCCACTGGAGCTGGTCACTGCAGTCTAGCCATGTGCTCATGAACATTGACTTGCAGATGCATGATTTAAATATACTAGCTTTCACATAAATTGTCCTGATCCCTTATTCTTTACCCATAACCATCTGTCTGTCTGGTTTAAATCCAAATGCATGTCAGGAATGTGGATCACTGAGAGCAAGTGACAGTCTGGAGGTGCAAGAAAATTGTTTCTCATGCTACCAGAGAACAGCAGGGCAGGCAGGTCAGGGCCACATCTATGCTTAAAAGCAATTAAATCCCTGCCTGAGAAGGAAAACAGAAGTCCAGAAAACTTAGGACTCAATGTGTTCTTGAATACCATAATTTCTGCAAGGAAACAGTGTGCCAGGTATGGTTACGCTTACAAAGGCACAGGGAGCACTTTCTTCAGTCCTAATTTTATGGTTGCTAAAAATTATCTCTTCCTGTTGAGTTAAAAACTTCTCTTATGCAGCAGAAGCCAAGCATATGTGATTTCTGATAATTTTTCCTTTCCAGTTATCGTACAGAGAACAGGAACCCATGAATGTATCACTGAACTGCTGGACCAATAGATCTATAGAGATATGAATTTCTATCTAAGTACAATGAATGTCAGACATGTAAGTCTACATTTTCCTTATTTTGAAGGAGAAAGCTGCAAGGATAACAAAAGGACAACTTGGAAATATAACACATATAGATTTAATGGGATTTTCTTCATATATTCTTGCATTTCTAAACGATAATCAGACCGCTTTTTTTTAATCAGACATTTTATTGCCAAAGAGTCTCTGTCACTCTGGCACTGTATGAGGGATCAAGACCTGCCAATCCAACATAAATGTAAAACAGAATGTGCACTTAGCAGATTTCAGTCTGCTTTGAATTAAAAATCTGAAATTGAATAAATGCATAGATTTAACTCTATCGTTGAAATTTCACCTAGGAAGCACCTATGCTTCCCTGGAAGTATATTGTGTGTTTCACAGCAGTGTAACACCCATATGTGCAACCTTCACTTGCAACTGTAAAGGATTTCAGATTAGTCCTTCAGAAGTCTTGTTTGAAAGAGTGCACTGTTTATTCAAGGTAGGCAATATTTTTTTAGTAGAAAAAAAATAAATATTCTGACAAGTAAAGTTTTTTTACAATTTTTCTGTCCTGTTTCCTTGAAACCCTTACAGATTTTCTTTGTCAGACAGGACTCTACGTACAGCAATTTCAGTAATAAAAAGAAAATAAAAAAGGAATGCCTACAATCAATCTGCTTCTACTTTGGTTACAATAAATAAGAGCTTGCTCCCTTTTTCATCTGTTGGACAGCATATAAAGTATACTGGTTACCAATTTCTGTGCATTTTGCTCCTATGGGAATTGAACTACAATAAGGACTCATGTAATGTTTTGTATTTTAAGCAAAGTAAGCAAACTGGGAAAAGTACTTTAATAAAAGCTGCAGAGGCAAAAAGAAGTATGAAAGAGAATCTCTGAGGTATTAATTCATTAAAAATAAGGCTCAGTTGTTGAACTACTCAGAAGAAGCTAATGAGTAAGGTTTTCTCTGTGTTTGAGTTTGTACTCAAAGCTATCAGATGTCAACTATAGAATAAAATAGTAATTGGTATGGCCCGGTAGTTAGCATAATGAAGTAATTCACTATTCATTAAATAAATTTTAAATTTTCCCTCAAAGATTTCAACATAACAGACTTTCAAAGGAATATGAATTTTGATTCATGCAATCATTTGACTAAATTAGTAGTATCTTTTTGTGCAAAGATGCTTGCTTTATTTTAATAAAAGTAATTCCCACTTTCAGTTTCTGTTTATCCAGCTCCCTCTCTGAAATGACTGAAAAATCTTATATCAATGCCTTTTATTTTTCAACTCCTCAGAAAATGGGAAAAGCTAAAAAAAGGTCAAAGTTCCTTTTGGTTTTTGGAAAAGAGTATTCTTAAAAGAATAAAAATATTTTTCTTTTAAAAACTTACTCTTTTAAGAAATGACTTTATCAAAATTATTCAAAGTTCAAAAATAAATCATTGCAAAATTAGTGTCATCTATCTTGTAGTTCAGATCATAGTTTAATTAATGATACATTATAGAATCATTCCCCTGCATAATTTTTCCTAAAATGATTGTTGAAGATAACAAATTGTAGTCAAAAGGCTTGACTACCTCAGCTTCTGCTTAGGCTGTACGGAAATGTCTACAATTGGGACATGATTTTATTCATGTGCTTTAGCCTACCCTAGTTTTCCTACTCTTAAATTTTTTAGTTTCTGCAGATGAACACTGTCATGAAATATGATTAGAGGACTGAGCCCACTCTTTATCTCTGTGGTACCTCAGGGGGGAATCCAAACCCTTTTAACTATTTTATTGATGCTTTATTGCCCTTTTAGCTGCCTCATAACGAAGCATTTTCTCTGGAGAGCACAGACTATCATTGCACCCGCACCAAAATACGGTAGCATCAGCTGGGATGGGGGTGTGGCCCTGTATTTTTCAAAAATATGGATTTCCATGTTTAAAATACCAAATGAGAGGCAGAGATGGAGCCTTTCCTCGCAGCTTGGGCTCTGGCCTGGCCCCGTGGCTGCAGTTGCTGTCCACACCAGGACTCACTTCAGGGAGCCAAGGCTCTTTCTCCCCAGGAAACGGGGCTGGATTGCTTGTATAGGATCATGGAATGGTTTGGTTTGAAAGGGACCTACCTTAAAGATAATCCAGTTCCAGCTCCTGCTGCCATAGGTAGGGAGACCATGTGTTAGAGCAGATTGCTCAGGGTCCCATTCAACCTGGCCTTGAACACTGCCTTGAACACTTTCAAAGAAAGTGTTTTTAAAATACATTGGGACAGCCTGTGTGTTTGTCTGGGTACCCTTGCTGTCTATTTAGACAAGTGTTTGGATTCATCCAGCTGTCCTTTTTGGCCTAGACCTTTCCTAGCTGTCAGACATCTGTCACAAAAATCCTGAAACCACTTCTCCCCCCTTAATTGGGTTACTTAAACAATGTCCTTTACCACATTCTTCACATCATGTCCTTCAAATCCTGCTCCCTCTATTTTGCCCATTTATTTGTGCTACTGCAGCACAAATGTTGCTGCCTGACAGCAGAGTTGCCAGCTGATGGACATTTGGCCATTCCTCCTCCCTCCCCTTGTCCCTCGTCACATCTTCTCCCACCTCTGAGCTGTCACCACCTTTCCCTAAGCTGTATCAGGGAGAAGAGGAGAAAATTAATTGTGTCATTTTCACATAACATCTTTCTACCATCATAACCCTGGAAATGTTACCTCATGCAATTACAGTGAGTTTGCACAGGTGTAACTTCATTTATTTAAATAGCCTGACATCTGATTGACACATGCAAGTATGTGAGGAGAATCTTGGCCTACATCTTTGTCACTTTGAGTTATTTCAAATATAAGAACATTATTTACTACTTTCAGTTATATAAGGATAAATATTACTAGATGTATATTGCTGCTGTCACTTCTCCCCCCAAAATACAGAATTAATGAGCTCTGACCAGACAGTTTTGGCTTGTCTCAGGTTTGTTTGGTGGAGGTTTTGGGAGCAATATGGGCATCACTTTTTTTTTTTTTTTACCAGTTAAGTTTTAAATTTTTCTAAAACTTCAGTTACAGACTTTTTCTCGAGCGATGGCATGAAACTTTTCTTTTGCCAGAAAACTTCATTTCAAATCTAACCTGTGAAACACTGAAGGGGTTTTTCTGGTGTTTGCTGCACTTGTAACGGGATTCATTCAACCCTGTAACTACAAAGCTCATTTGTCCTGTAACATATTCAAAATGCTGCTAAAGATAAAAGGAAACTCACATTATAGACAAAACGTGTAATTTTTTGATTTACACCTGTAAGTGTAGATCAAAATTCAGAATCAAAACAAAGAAATATTATTAGTCAAGATCTGATTCGAGAGAAAGGAAAGGAAAGGAAAGGAAAGGAAAGGAAAGGAAAGGAAAGGAAAGGAAAG
>JAWWMU010000153.1:93361368-93378520 GCA_035048155.1 Cinnycerthia olivascens | reverse complement strand
GGAAAGGAAAGGAAAGGAAAGGAAAGGAAAGGAAAGGAAAGGAAAGGAAAGGAAAGGAAAGGAAAGGAAAGGAAAAAATAAATTAGCAAAAGAATTTCCTTAAAGGAAAATACTTAAGAATGAAATTAAAATTTTTTCGCTCAAGCTTCATCTTGCTCTACTGTTATATCACCTCACATGCCATGGTTGGTTTCAGACCAGGATGGCTGGGGACATTACAGCAGTCTCAGTATTTTACCAGGAGAAGCATGACTTTGAACTGATGGTTTCCCTCTCCACACTGTAGGGTCCACTTGCATACTTTTGTATACTTCCTGAAACTTCCTATACTTTTGTATTCTGCACTGATCTAAAATGCTACATTAAATCTCAATTCACTTTATACAGAGTGTAAGTTATCCTATTGCTTTTTGTTCTCTGCAGCTATTCACTAGCTTAGGGATGCAGGATCCTTCTGTCCCCAACTGTTAGGATGCCATGCTGCACCTACACCGCACAGCAAATTGTTCCTGTATTCCAGTTTCCAACACCTTCCTCTCATCCCACCCCTATCCTTTACTCTGCATCATGACACTGATTCATTCTACACAGAAAAAAAGCAAGCTACTTCTTACTAGTGTTAAATTTAAACTTATTAAAACTATACAGAAGGAAAAAATTTAGATCATAACAAATCTCAAAATTTCTCCATTTCAAACCAACTCCAATCAATTTACAAAGTAAAATAAAATTCAGGACAAGGAAAACCCAGGCAATGACTCTGACAAGTCCTTCATCTGAGGCCTTACAAGATTAGTACAAAATGCATCAGTCTTGCAAATATAATTTTCTCTCAGAAAAAAAACTCAATGAAATATTGCGTACAGATTCTACACTTTGCAGAGCAATGCAGTATAGCACAGCCCCCAAAAATACTCCTTTGTCAGTGACTGAGTACATAAACATTTCAAGTCATATCAAATAATCTATGTTACTAAGGAACAGAAAGAATTTACTGAAAGCGTTAGCTTGATACAGTACCAAATATAGTGTATGTGTCCTGGTTTTAGCAGGTATAACCATCAGAGGTACTCCATATAAATAAAACATTATTGCTTCATTGTTACCGGTTTTGAATTTTTCTTCTGATAACAAACCTGAACAATCTGTACCACATAAACATATATCACCTGAATGGGGTAAATTTTGGTCAATTTTATATTTTATTAGCTTAGTATTTATTGTTGGCTCATTTCTACTGTTTTTCAATTCTATACATTTCTTTTAAACTGGTAAATAAGTACTTAATTCCTCCACATTAGACAAGTATAAGATCATTATAGATTCACAGATTTCATAAAATTATGGTTTTGTTAGGATGCTTGGCATTTTTTACATGACAGCTTATCAGAGAAACTAGCTGAGGTGTAATACCTATTGTTTCTGTCACAAAAGAAAAGAATAGAAAGGTTCTGTGCAATTCTATTTATCATTACATTTCAGTAGTGGTCAAGAGAAGTCATGCTGGATAGAATTGAAAAACTCCAAAATTAGTGATGTGGCTGTGTTACTGAGCCTATATGGTCATGTAAAGCTCAGCAAAAAGAACATCAAAATGTAACATTTCAGTATCAGGAATGTAAGTGAAAGTAATATCAGTTTTGGCATCTTTTAAATTACTTTCTCAGTATATATCCTTATTTTGTCCTAGTTAGTCAACCTAAAAATTAGAACAAATTGCACTTTTTTCAATTTTTTTTTTTAAGCCATAGGTTGAAAAGGTATGAGTTTTTTATGAAAGCATAAGCTTTCTTCAGCTTGGACAGTTTTGCTTATTTTTAAATGGAATGTGTTTTTATTGTTTTTAATTGCAAAAAAACCCATTATCATTTTCATTTTTCTGAAATCTAATAATATGAAGTATATAAGAATTTCAGAAATATTTCCATTCTTCTAAGAGGAAAATGTCATAGAAACTTTGTTGCCATTTTATGAATTAGTGAAGTAATTCTCAGCTAATTTACACAATTTTACATCAGTATTCCATGTCAATGAAAATACTTTCTAATAAATCTAGTGAATGGAATCTCTGAAATTAAAATGAAGTGAAAATTCTTCAAAGGGATTATCTTCATTTTCAGTTCTTCAATGATCCATAAAAAGGTGGTCTGCACTTGTTTTTATTCAGATTTTAATATGGAAATCAATAAGTTAGGTTCACATTTTATCAACTTTTGTCCTTACTATACTGGATTCTGTAACGATGGTGATGGATGATGGGTTTTGTGTCAAGTAGTTCTTTATGATATTTTTTATGTAATCCCCATAAATCTAAATTTCTGAGTATTTTTGGAGATTTAGTCTCAACAATTAGCACAGCTTCTTTTTTTTTTCAATCTGAGGAAGAATACCCTGCAGTTTCTCAGCATTAAGGACATTTTCTCATATATCGTTTTAACCTAGTGATCTGTTTGATACATGAATGAGCTCCAGATCTCAATGAAAAATACTTGAAGTTTCCTATTTTGACAGTGTGCATTAGCTACCCTTCTTCTGTTTGTTTAGTCTATGTATCTCACAAAAGAAAATTGTATTTTTGCAGGAAAAGTCAGTCACATTGTCACACCTAAATGCTCTGACTTCTCTAGCTTTGTCCATAAAGGTGGGTAACATATACAGAAATTGTCTAGTTTATTTCACAGAGAAGAGCTACTCAGTTCAAATATCTATAAATAAATCACAGACTGAAGCATTTATTTGTAAAGATGTGATACACAATTAATTTCTGAGTAAACTGTATCTCCAGGATTACTATCAGAAACTTGACAAATAAACTATCATACTAGACACATGCAAAATGTTACAAAACATTTCATCCCCTCTTTTTGTGACTGCTGGTTAGTTATCACATGCACAGAAAGAGCCAGAAACCATTAGCAGCTGAACTAGGGTTCTATGCTGTGTGTATTTTAATAATTTTTTTGCAGTTTAAAAATTACTTATTATCACAATTTCTTTTCATCTTCTTTTAAAATGTTAAGTGTTAAGAAATACTTAATCTGGTACTAATCAGTTCTCTGAATTTTTGGCAGGAAGATATTAGGTTTTACTGTCTGTAAATGTCTGTTGCTTTTACTGAACTAAATAAAACCATGAATGGACTACTGAACAGAGGGACATGAGACAGCAAAAAGTGACAGATACAAAGGTCTTTCATTTCTTCCACATACTGATGTTTTCTTGTCTCAGAAGTCCTCATCCCTTTGCTTCAGAGAGAAAAAATTTAAAAGCACGTGCTACTGAGCAAGTTATGTGAACTAATTTCTGAGAGATTTCAGGGACAGATACACCTTTGTTAGCTTTTAGAAACGCATGATCACAGATGGATTATATGAAGGTGCTTTTATTGAAAGCGTGTGAGAGCCAAGGGTGCGGCTACCCAAATCAAGGCTCTGTTTTCTCGAAGTGTACATATTTATACCACTTCAGCTGTTACTAAAATAAGCTTTTGCTTAAGCAATGATTACTATAACAACCATTTCATAACAACCATATCGATATTGCTTCATTAAAGGCTAGATCAGGCTTGTAAGAACACATACGAATCTTATCCAAAGGTACCATAGAAACCCCCTCCCTAACACTGATTCCCATTACTACAAATCTTCTTGCTAAACTGCTTTGAATACCAAGCATTCCTTGGGCCTGGTCGTATCTGGTTCTCAGAAACATCTTTAATTCTAACTCTACACTAACGTGGACATTTTAACTCTCACGATAACACCTTAGTCTCTCTGGACAACTTCTTCCAGGACTGCTGCTTTCACAGGAGATTCTTCCTTATATGTAGCTGCAATTTCTCATTCAGCAACTTGTGACCAGCACTTTGTCCTTTCACCCTGCACCCCTGGGAAGAGTATGGCTCCATCTGCTGCATCTGCCCCACTAGGTAATGAAACACGGCAGACAGATCCACTCTTAGCGTTCTCTTCTGGATAAAACCCAGCATGCTGATCCTCTCCTCACACAACCCTTGTGTTAGTCCCCTGCCATCCCCTACTGATCCCTCACCAGTTTGTACATCTTTCTAATAGGGGTTCAAAACTGGTCTGCTCTCCCATTTGGTGTGACCCAAAAGCCTGGCGTGCTCCAGGTTTATTTAATTTCGTCATTCAGACAAAGGGAAAATAGTTTAGTTGGCTTTTAGAGAGTTAAGAAACCCACAGTTAAGAAGACTCCTAACAGACAGAAGAATTCAATATCAAAGACTTAGAGTGGGTCCTGCAAAGACAGCAATCTAGATTGAAATTTAAGCACAAAGAAGAAGGAACTGAATTCAGGACTTCTACCTTTGAGGAGAAAAACAAAAAGCCCCCAAAGATCAAATTTGGTTTATTTTCTCTCTTTCTTTAGCTTGTTTTTTATTACATCTGTATAGAAATGTATAACTTTAAAAGTCCTTATTGTTATTTTACTTTGGTTACATAATTTTTAGTAATACTTGCTTGGACTAATTGATAGTTTCATCTGCCTTAGTGTAAAACTCAAAGGTTTTTTCTAGAAAAATGAAGTGCTGAATAGATCATTTTTGCAGAATCTAGAAAGTACCATTTGCTGGTGCTGTTGTTGTCTCATGCCTGAAGAGCCACAAAATATTTTTTGGCTTCTAAGGCTCACTGCTCATCCAAGAGGCAAAAGTCATTTTGCATGCCAAGTGCAAATCCAAAGGTCACTTGTATTTTAATATCAATAGTTATATCATAAACTTATTATATAACTCTCTTTCAAATTTTTCTAGGTTTTTAACTTTTTCCTTTTTATCAACAGCCAGTAATAACATGCAATAGCTTCTGTACCTTCCATCTCACAAGACAAACTGGTTTTTGCATCAAAAAAATTTGCAGTGAGTCAGTTTTATGCCTCAAAGAAGCTACATAAGACAACTCTTTCAAATAGCTTTTTGTCTCAAAAGTTTCTAGTCTGCTTTCACTACAAGAGCCTTTCTAAATCTATGAATTTTTAAGTATTTAAAATGTGAAGGCCAGAATTCTTGTTGTCGATGTTATTGTTGTTATCATTATCTTGAAATATTTTAATTGGAGTATTTTCTTGCATAACTCATGCAATACATCTTAAAGAAGCAACCTGAAAGGGAAATAAGGCTTTGGATTTTATTGTTTAAATTCTTGGTTTGGTTCGTTGTTTCCCTTCTAGTATCAAAAAAGTGATAATTTTTATGTGATTAGCTGTACAAATCCAGTTACTATGAGGTCACGAGGAGGTACATGCAAAAATTTGAACAGAATTATTATATACTATATTAAGCTTCTCTGAGTCTTTCATTATTTTGACCACGTCTTTTTAAGTGGGGTAAATGATAGGGTAGAATTTCAAAACAGATTTTGCTCTTTGTACCAAAAGGAAACGCGAAAGTTCACTTCTTGACAGGAAAAAATAGCATTAATTTGAAGGATGATGAAAAATAACACTAAATACTTTTGGCATTCATTTTAATAGGAAGTGTCTTCTCTGGAAAAACTTTGAATCAAAATTTTAATATTTAAATTTTTTTTCTCAGTAGTTCATTTTTAATCAAGTCTAGTTTAGATTTAGAAGATTTATTAGCTTTACTCAGTTTAGAAATAATTAAATCATAGCCCTCTGTTATTACCTCTGGGTGGAAAATGTTCCCTTCTGTCTCCATTAGGCTTGTACCCAATTGCTCACATCTTTCCTCACTGGCAGTAATTGCTTCATGCAGAGAGTCCAGCTGTTAGACCATAATACCATGGTCCCAATCTATCATATTCAATGAGTTCTGGAAAGATAAATCATTTTTGAAGCCTACAAGGAGAAGATATCTAAAGATAACTTTGCATATGTAGGACAAGATGCTTTTACTGATAGAAGTGCTGTTTATTCTTGTTTTCAGCAATCCCCAAAACAAGTTCCACAAAAAATTTTAAGAGGAAAAAACCCCCAACAACCAGGGTCTTGCTTTGGTTTGTGAAAACATTGGTGAGTTTTGGTACATTTGTGGAAATTGACATTCTTCTAAATTTTATTTGCATGAAAAGGTCTCTCACTACAGAAAGCAAATCTTTTTGGGAATTGTTGAGTCCAGTCAGGTATGCAGAGACATCCTTTATGATTGTGGATTCAAAATTTGCAATGATGACAGATTTTAAGATTTTTACCTCAAATTTGACATGCTTTGAAAATTCCTATACTTGACCTTTTCTTATATTAAAAAAAATACAAACTAATACTTATTTTCAGTGAATATAGGGGTTTTTTTTGCTTCCTAAAATAATGAGTTTGGTGCTAATGTTGCAATTGGAAAGCTAAACCATAGTGAATGGTCAAAATCTGATCTTGAGGAAATGTGTCTTCTAAAAGTATTGATTGTATAAGATTTTGAAAAAATATATATTCTTAAAACCTTATGCACATGCAAGTTATAGTTGTCACCATTATTATTAAACAAGTTTAAACAGCAATATTTTTTAACTGTGATGATATACCACAAGCCTATTAAAAACGTAATGTTCTAACCTTTATGGAACTAGGAACTGACATTATGCTCACTTAATATTCTTCTCTCACACTTGCTGTAGACCTAAGGCAGCTTGTCATCTGAGGTGTATTCAGCATCATGACAGAGACTATAGGGATATTTTGGCACATGTCAAATCAGGGTAATAGCTATATTACCCAGGCAGCATAAGGAGATTATTATGAAATTCCACGGCATCACAGACCTGTCACCATCTGGAAGAGAACCAGAATTTTTACAGGAAAGTTTGTTTCTGTTTTTGTAAGAACAAATATCTTATAAGGAGGTACTGTCTACAACTCAGCCCAGGTTTATCTATTCTTCAAATATAGAATTTTAGAGCCTTGTACCAATGGCCTTGTACCAATTCTTCAGAAAGAACAAGAATCCTGGTTGGATGATTTTCCTGAAATTATTGTGAGTTGTGAGTATACTGAACTCCTAGACCTTTACATATTTTGATGGAATAGCATATTCATAATATTTATAGCCCAGTTTGAAGCAGAGGAAAAGACCCTCCAAAAACCAAGACTTGAAGAATGCTCACTTATTCAAATTATTATTGCTCTGTGATAACTAAATGTGTTTACTCTTAACAGGACAAAATTACCATGTTCTTAAAAGCAAATTAAACAGGGGCAAGATCCTGGCCCAAGAGCTGCTGCTGAGTCTTCAGGGCTGTTACACACACAGCAAGACCTGGAGTTTCACTTTGGCTCGAGCTGGAGCCATCTCTTGGCAAGATCAAACAAGGGACAGTGCCAAGCAGTCTGCCTTTTGGGCAGCTCTGTGGACACAAACAGAGCTGTGGCACAGCCAGTTTCAGAAGCAGGAACATCTCCTGACATTTGCATTTACTATTAGCTGCTGTTTCTGCAGAGCACTGCTGTCTTCTGCCATGGGTTGTGTGAGTCCAAGGGAACAGTAAGATAAGCCTTATTTAAGTGGCTTCTTGCTGTGCATGTACTCAGCTGTGTTCCCCTGTGCTGCAGCCTTCCTGACATCTCAAAAAACCATAAAACTCTGAGACACAAAGGCAGGCATCGAAAGAGCATATGGTGAGATAACACTAAGCTGTTTAGGTTAGAGAGATGGGTCACTACCATGAAAATGAAGGGAGAAAGGGGGAAAAACTCATATAAAGAAGCTTCATTTGAGCTATTTTTGCCTTTAGCTCAGCTCACTGACAGTATTTGTTTCCCTAAGGATGAATGAATGCTGTGATAGATCTTTTCACAGAAAGGGCTGGTATCTTCCAAATACCATCTAGAAGATATAGAATATTATTTTATTAGCTTTACTTATACCCCTGACTATAACTTCCCTAAAATATATATTTTTAGAAAACTAAAGGGAGAAAAGCGCTTCTCAGTCTTAGCATCTCTGTATATGTCCCATGTCAGGGGAATTTGGAAAATTGTCTGTATGAATACTATCTCATTTTCTTATGCAGACACTAATTAACTAGAGGAAGAAAGAAGAAGCAATTGACTGCATTTCTTTACCATGTGATACAGACAAAAGACACAGCTGAGCACACTACACTGAGATGGCAATCACCCTTGCATCCATCTTAGTTTAAAAATAAAAGTTATCATTTGCTATATATGACTTATGGTGCCTTTATAAAAGTTCCTTGGAGAAAAGGCCTCTTCTCCTGCATTATTACATTTGTATGCAGCGATAATTACTGAAGTGACAGAATGGAGTAGAGATAGATTGCAGCATGCACAGGCTGGAGAGTGTCTCTAAGGTATTATCAAGCATGAGGTATGGAAGACAGATTCCTTGGGCCAGAACTAGTTGGACTTCTTATTTGGGGTATTTTGTCATTTGACTGTCAATTCAGATATTAAAACCAAGTAGTTGATTTTTTTTTTTCAGGAATGAAAAAACTCAACAATCTGTCTTTTTTGCTTTCCCTGATGATATAGAAAATACAGGATATCCAAAACTAAATTATCATGTGAGCATAATTTTAGCAAACGTAGTCCTCTGCCAAACTACTGCTCCCTATAATGCTTTGAAAATTCTACTTGTTTAAAGAATGGAATTTTTTTGCATTTGCGGTTGTCACCAGTAAGTCCATTCATTAGTATAACTTTAGAACAATTTTTTTAGGGTCACACAGACTACACTTAATCTTGAAAGTTATCACAGTAGGTAACACATAGCATACATGCAAATCTACCAAAAAATAAACAATTCCATGTGCTGAATAATGAAGATTTACTAGCAATCAACACAAATGCAAACTATAAAGCTAACAAGAGTAACTGGTATTCCACTTGAATGAGAGAAAACTCTGGCTGTAAGTGTCAGCATAGAAGCAACAAAAGAAGAAAACAATATAAATTACTGAACCATAGCCAGAGTTACTAAGAGAAAATAGATTTTTAAAAATGCTGAAAATAAATCTTAATAGCTATGTATGCCACTAAACTTAGCAAATTTCTCCAATAGAGTAAATTGATAGATCTAGTCCACTTCACTGCCAGATGTTACTGAAATTATTTCGGGATCTATAAGCAAGAGTGGTGTGTGCATAATCACATGTTGTCACAAATTTGGCAGCTCCTCTCAACTTTGCTTCATTGCTTTGCATGGCTCCCATTTGTCATTTAGTGTCACAAACCCTCAAGCACGAGCGATTAGAGTGCTTCAGCTAACATGCTGCTACAATGCTTTAAATAAGGAGCAGAAATTCACTTTCTGAATGCAGTCCTTGGAGACAGACAAGGAAGATTACTCATAAATGTCTAACAGAGTTGATTAACTGGTATGTTTCCAAGACTCATCTCCTTAAATTAGACCTGAAAAGTGGCAAAAAGGATCATATCTTTATTAATTAAGCTAATCCGTCTATTAAAATTTTCACTTGAAATGAGTATAAACCCATCTAAGGATGATTATTTTAGATTTCTTTCATTCTACTTTCTTTATAACGTGTCATTATAGTCTTTTACGTCTCTGATTAGTTTTGAACCCATTAATTACAGGGCACTACACTGAAACTGTCTCTGCAAATGAGTGTCTAGGCAGGCATTTTTCTTTTAAGACACAAGCTAAAGTGAAAAAGATAAAAGAAATGTTTGGTTTGGTTGTTTTAATTTCTCTACAAACAATGTTAAAACAAAGGAAAAGACTTAAATGCTCTTCTTTTAAAGACAGACTAATGTGTTTTAGAATGCAGTTTGTAAGATCCAGAATGATTTTTTTTTAGCAAACCTATACTATGATTGATTTCAGGATAATCCCTTGTTTGTGATTTTAAAATTGGCAAACTCTTGTATATAGTCAAAGCAAACAGAATTCAGTCATATTAGTCTGCAAACACATTTGCACAGACTGGAATGTGGTGTCCTGTGTTTGTGCCTCAGTC
Organism: Cinnycerthia olivascens; assembly: GCA_035048155.1. NCBI lineage: Eukaryota > Metazoa > Chordata > Aves > Passeriformes > Certhiidae > Cinnycerthia > Cinnycerthia olivascens. The sequence goes on along the minus strand of JAWWMU010000153.1, from coordinate 93,368,603 downwards.
TGCAGGACAGGCTGCAGCTCACTGCAATACTACAGAGTTTCAGCAGATGATAAATTGCTTTATTTCCTTTTTTTCAAATTCCAATCGTGATATTACATGGTATTGTACACAAAGATATGTTAAATTTATTGTGATTGTGCCATGCACTTTCCTATCTTTTGTACCATTTTGTTTATTTTGCCCTTCTCCCTTATCATTAGTCTAAACTCATAATAAGCTTTGCTACTCTATTATTTATTCCACCTGAAAGTAATGTCAAAAATAAGAATTGTTTTCTTCTCATAACTAGAAGGAAGCTAGTCTTAGATGCCATTCACGGCACCTTTACAGAAAAATTAACTATTATCAGACTTGCTTGTTCAGCCATGCTGAATTTACTGATTCACTGCCATTTCCCTTACAGCTCTGTATTTCTGGTAATTTTGAAATACCGTATACAATGACACTGGTCTTCATTCTAAATTCACTCATATTAATCGTAATTTTCAAAGGTTGTTCTAATTTGCTGTGTTATACATAAATGTTGCTATGTTCTTTTTCTTTTTTCTTTTGTATAGCATCTCTATTAAAACACTGCTTAGGCTTTAGTTAGAAAAAAATATACTATTGAGAAAAAATTAAATAAGAATTGAGTGAAAACAATATGACTGTATTCCAAACTTCTTTTGTGTTTAAGGCAGACAAAAAAACTGATGCATAAATCATAAAATAATTTTTCTGATTCTATAAGACCTTTAAAAATCAGTGATGATCATCATTTCTCCCCTTAGTTTTTGCTGTTTGCTCAACTGAGCAGAGTTTTAAACTTACCTGAGCACTAGAGATTTTTGCACAAATCAGATGCACTGCATTTTTACAGTGACAAACTTTGAAAGGAAAACTATATTAGGAAGAGAAAAATGTATTTTAACTGAATTCTGACATACTGTTATATATGTTTATATACATATATACACATATTTGTAGACATATACATGGATATCCTAATTCTGAGCTCAAAATAAATACTATTTATATAAATAGAAAAAAAAGTAAAGTATGCAAGCTGTGTGAAGAGTTGGAGGAACAGATGAGTTTTTTCAACCTCATGTTCAAAAGTTAGACTTAAGACATCATGGTATAGTAAATAACATCTTTTTAATACAAAAAGATCTTCAGTGCTTTGAAGAGAGCTAGAATACTGTAGCTAATTTATCATAAAGAAAAATTCAACTGGTGTAATTCAACAGTGCAATAACAATTTTTGCATACAAGGAATAACATGGAATTAAATAGGCAAATAATTAGTAGATAAAAACTGAGAGGAAAACGAATGGACTCATTTTGGGGAACTTTAGAGGTCACTCACTCATCACAGGCACATCAGCTCCCTGGGTTTGTCTAAGAATGTGTGGATGAAATGTGTGCTATGGAATTAAGTCTGGCAGAATTAAAAATAATAAACTGTAATAACAATATAAAAGAAATAGAAACAGAAATGTGTTTCGTGCATTATACCCCTAGAAATGAACTGGTACATTTGGATAAAAGACTCTGGAATTTCTTCTGTTCATCACTCTAGGAAATTAAGATCTCAAATCTGCAGGTGTGCAGTCATAGCTAGAGGGGAGTAACAGCTAGGAATCTGCCAAGGATGCAAAATGTCATGTGAAAATAATCCTGTTTGCTCAGCCACTGTGAGGATCTGTAATTTCTGTCCACACTATTTAAAGGGACAGGGGTTCCCTTTACTGCAATGCTCATCACACATATGTGACACCATAGAGGATATATCTTAAGGAATGTTTATCCACATTTTTTAACTCTCATGACCAAATATCTTTGGGTTCCTTTCATGTACTCCTCCTACAAAAGAGAGAGTTTCTGCCACCTCTCATCACCTCCTCAGAAGAGCATTTTTAACAAATAAAAGAAAGTTATCCTTCCTATCTAGGCAGCAGTGGTAAGAGACAGTTTGAAAGCTGAGTCCAGCTCTGGGATTCCCACCAGGAGAGAGATTGCCTTGTGGGAGCAAGTCCAGCAAAGGGCCTCAAAGATGATGAAGGGACTGAAACATCTCTCGTATGGAGAAAAGCTGGGAAAGCTGTGACTGTTTAGCCTGAAGAAAAGAAGATTTAGGGGCAATCTTAGCAATATATATAAGAATACCTGACTGGGGCACTTCTCTGTGAGACTCACCTATTCCTCATCAAGAACCACTCAGAGACCTATACTTGCAGTGAAAAAATTAATGCTGCCTCAGAAGACAATGAAGTTATTCAAAGCACTAATATTAAAGGTTTAATATTGTGTCTCAATTCATCTCTTCCCTATTCTCTAACCTTTACCTGTTTGTCTACTTACCTTACACCACAAAATTCTCAAGAAACAATTGACTCTTCCTGAAAAATTATTACTAAACAGACAGAAACCAATACTAAATAAGGGAGACTTGTGGAAGAGAAAATGGAATTCAGATCTGTCATGAGTCAGCAGAAGTTTGTGGTAATGTTGGAATTTGGTTTATCTCCTACTAAAAGGAAGTTTTTGAATTTTAGTCTTTACTACAACACTGTGTTTATATGAAATTTAACATTGTGTTCTATGAACAAACTGATAGCTACAAAAATGAGAAATAAGGGGGAAAAGTTCTTTCACATCTATGTAACTCCATTAATTTCTAATTTGTGAACATAAGATCCAAGCTTACATCTTAAGGAGCGACTTTGTAATTGTAGGGAATTTTACAGAATTAGCAGTGTTCAATTTCAGTCTTAGCAAAAATGTTCCCACACAGAAACACTTTCCTATATATGTATTTAATATATTTCACCAATAAGAATAGAGATCTTGAAAAAATTAACAAATTAAAGGGACTTTTTATACGGATGTATTTCTCTTGTGTTACTTCTGACTGCTATTCACTTCATAGGTTAAATATAGACATCACAGAAAATCAAATTAAAGCTGTCTTCCATATTAGCAAATGGTCTGTTTTAGAAGTCTACTTGAAGATGAAACTAGTATTGCCACAGAAGTTCCACTTTATAAATGTTGACCATTAAGGACATGTAGACAGCTGAGCTACAAGCCTCCTCCACATACTGTAAATCTGCTTTGAGTAACATGAATTTCTTGTGGTTTAGCAGAAGAAAATATTTTACTTTTCCCTGCAATTTATTTCATCAAATTTCTACTTTCTGTAAATCCTAAGGCTGATGAGATCATACTTTTAAGTCTGTATTATATCAAGCCAGACTCTAGCTTAACTGTGTATTTGCAGAACCATGAAATAAGCTCCAGCATCCTCAGTTGTATTCTGCACCTACAGAGCTTTTCTGTCCACTCTTTAGTACATTGTTTATTCATATTTGACATTAGGCTTACTATAAAATTCTTGAAGTCATATGTTATATTGATGTCTCAATAAATCTGAACCATTTTTTCTATTGTTGCTCTAGAAGTGTCCAGATTTCTGGTGCATTTATAAACTGCCCTAAACTTAAGGCAGATTTTAGCTGACTCCCTAGCTCAGTTATCTGCAGTCAGCTTGTGAATGTGTGGGTAAGGCTCAAATTATCTTGTTAAAAAAATCAGATTAGTTCTAATCTATAAGTGCTTATTTCTCTCCCCTCACTACAAAAGAGGTTTGGGTAATTAGCTCTGAAATATTCATCTCTAGGGGGCATATCAAAAGACAGGAATCCTACACAAAGTATTTGGCCTAATCTTTAAACAAAATCAATGCTCCCCCTGTTTAATTACTTCATTTGCGCTCACTATCCAGGCAATCATTATTGATGTCAAATACACGTGCTGCATCAGCAGTTATGGACTTACTGTGAGCTTTGAATGGATACAAAGCTGATAACCTGCATCTTAGAACTATTTACACTACTCATGACATTTCAAACTTTAGCTGAATGGAGTGTCTTCCTTTGATCTCAAACTCATTTTAAATTTCACAACAATATCACAGAATTTATGTTAGCAGTATAATAGCATTGTACAACACTCTGTATCACGTTGAGGGACTCCTGTGGACAATGCAGCACTATGTTTGCAGCACTAAATGAGCTTTCAACCAAATCATAAGGTAACACTCCTGCCTTAGTCATGCAATATATATGATATACCCTATACTGGACTTCTCTTGCCTCCCTCAGATAATCCCATGAACACTTCTAATTTATCAGACAAAATTGTAAATGGCAGGGTGATATCAGTAAAACGAAAAAGATCTCTGAGTAGACCATGCCTTCTAAAACACTGATTTCTGTGTTTATTGCATCTTCATCTCCATCATCAAAATTACAATGTTAGCCTGAGTGTGACATCTGACAATATCATGACATGCTAAATGAAAAGCTGTGTCTCACCTGAATTTATGTAAGGCTGAAAAGAAATGAAAGGATCATATACCTTGAATTACACTCTCATTAATTCTGTCATCTGTGCTTCAAGTTTTGCTTTCTTAAAAATTCAGGAAACTCAGTCAATTAACATTTAGGTCAGTGTTTACTTCAGACCGTTATTTCTCTGGAGCAAAACTAAAGATGTCAACTATTTTTATCAATCCATCTTTGTGCCTCCCAGTGAAGACATTAATATAATTAAACCATGACTAGGAGTAGCCTATAGCCTTTGAAACCATATAAAATTAATTGGAGAAGACGGCCTAAGATTTGATTCCTGGATTACTAACACAAAAGGTGTTTCTTTTCAGATTTTCACTCTAATTTTTTTCCCTATATTTTGTTGCTTTATTTTTTTTTACTTGTCATCGTTTTTTGGTTTTGGGATTTTTTTTGTTTGGTTTGTTTGGTTTGGGTTTTTTTGGAGGGGAGGTGGTGGTGGTTGTTCTTTCTTTTTTTTTTTTTTTCCCTTAGCTTTGAGGATATGGAGGAGCTATTTTAATAGTTACTGGTTGGAATTCTTTCAGTCCCTGCTGTTTGGAGTGCTAGCTGTGACAGAAAAGGCTGATGGGTTTTTCTATATGGCACTGAATGATTTTGAGTTTTAGTGCTCTCTGCAATTTTCTCCTAATTGACACTAGAAAATGAGAAAAGGATTAAGCTTATTTTTTTTTTAAATACACAGAAAATATGCAATTAATTTTGTAATATACACTGGTAAAGGAGTTGATAAACCTACTGATATAGACATGAGCAGTACCTTAAAAAAATTAACTTTTGAGGCTTTAAAATAGTTGGTGTCATCAGAGGATGAACCAAAGATGTATTATTACATTTTTATTCCCCTTTCTGTCCATCATCATAATAAGGACATAGCAGCTATAACCCTTCTAAGGAAACTAGACATAGTTTAAAATTTAAAAACAATTTAAAAACAGAACTTAAGAAACAATAAATACAAGACACAAACAACAGATGTTTCTACTTGTTAAGGAAAATTATTTCAACTTCTATGTGCTATATTTTATGATATTTTCTAAATTAATAGCTTATAAAAATGGGCTAATTATTTTTTAATTTCAGTGGTGGGTTTTCACTGACTTGCACAATTTTTTTATTCAATTTAATTACCAAGTTTTGTATACAATCTGAGGGAAGCATTATTTCATTGCCATTCAAAGAAAACCAAATAAACCCACAAATATACCTAAAGTCTGCAGTGCACTCACATCAGTGAGTGACTAACCGATTTTAGGGCTTTCATTCTGGATGGTATCAAAAGATCTGGGAATTTGAAAAACAGCAATAAACCTTGTGCAGCCAGCTCTCAAGAGCTCATGTTCTAACATGAGGTTAGCATCTTCCATCAAGTCTTTCAATAATGAAAGCAACTGAATAGGCGGGTATTAGAAGAGAATAGCAGCTGAATAGAATGGTAACTGAAGCAAGTCCAAGCACTGATGAAAGATCCACAGCCTCCATGGCAGTGGTCTCTGCCTAGTCCCAAATTTAACCTGTAGCTTTCAGAACAAACATAACTTAGATTTATCAGCTTCAGCTGGCTCATGGGCCAAACCCAGTGCCAACATCCAGACCCACACAATTTCAACCATAGTTTGGAAATCCTTATTAGACTTTTTCCAAATATCTCTCCCCCAGTACCTCATGAGTTAGACCTCAAATTAATCCTAACTGTTTTATATCTGTTTCTACTCAGGTTTAAGACAGAATTGTTCTTATTATTTTATTTTTTATTTTATTTTATTTTCTGAGGGAGACACAACCCTCGTAGTACTGCATTTGTTCCTGTTGGCTTCTGTTTGATTAAATCCTATTCCTGATCTCAGTCACAACACTGGCCTGGTAGACCATAAAATATCAGGACTCTCATAACCCATGAGTCTTTCCATTCCCAGCTCAAAAATGTAGACCATTCTGAACTCTAAAGCATCTTCCCCAGCTGAAAAATCTTTTTAGTTTTTGCCACAGGGTCATCACCAAACAAAGCTCTTTCTTTATCCTTTCTCTAATTCTCTTTTTCATGTCTGCCTCCCTTTCCTATCATTAATTGATTAACTTCTAATGACCCCAGCATAAATGGCACCTAACTCTCTTAAAGACAATTTTGTCATGCTGTCTGGTAGAATCTAGACCATTAAAACTTTTTGACTAAAATTGAAACCTGATCTTTAAAATCTGTAGTTCTGTAATCTTAATCCTGTGGTTCCTAATTCTGAAGCAAACCTTCTTGAAAAAGCCTTTTTGCTGGATCATACAAAAGCAGCAGAAATGTCTTATGCCAGCCTGAAGTGATTAACATAAATATCAAGTGTGCATCAACCTTTTGGTTATCTGTAGATGCTTTTCTGCTTGCTGCTCAACAATGTGACTGCTCTGATTTCCTCTAAAATGTCTAAATCGTCCTCTGCATGGGGACCAAATGACCCCTTCTCCTGGGTATCACCTCTCTGGCTGCATGAACCCCTTCCTGGGACTGACCTACAGTGATAAAATGAGGTAACTTACAAGGCATATATTTTAACTGTGAAGTATCTGCACCTTTTCATGCAAAACTATTAATGAGGAATAGAAGAAAATATCACATTTAGAGTTTACAGCCCATTTCTTGAAGTTGATTTAGGCTTCAATCAAGTTAGATAGGTTCTTGGAGGTATTTATGTGAAATTGTATTCAGAAAAAAAACAGTGATTTCATATGAATACTGAGAATCTTTTCTTGTATCCTAATAGAATTAATTTTTATGGTTATTAAGAAATTGTAAGAAAGTTAATTGTTCACCATTTTATATTGGATAGAACCTTGCTGTAAAATCTACAATGA
>JAWWMU010000153.1:93339680-93352587 GCA_035048155.1 Cinnycerthia olivascens | reverse complement strand
TCACTCACTCACTCACTCACTCACTCACTCACTCACTCACTCACTCACTCACTCACTCACTCACTCACTCACTCACACACTCACCCCTGTGGCAGGACAGGGGAATATTGGTGTTTGGTCCTGGGACACACCACAACAGGGGAGAGAATTAGAAAAGTCAAAGTGAGAATACACATGGGTTGAGATAAAAATCATTTAATAAGCAAAGCAAAACCCACATTCATAAGTGAAGTAAAAGAAGGAATTCATTCAGTGCTTCCCATTGGCAGGCACATGTTCAGCCATGTCCAGGAAAGCAGAGCTTCATTAACACTTGGGAAAAAATATGTGATAACTCTGAATGCCCCAACCCTCCTCCTTCTACCCCCTCATATACTCATACCTTGAATCTCCTCCCTGTACATCACTCATCTTTCTGGACAGGAAACTTTTCTTGAGCTTCCTTTAATTGTATGCTAAGAAGGTTTATCATGAAAATATTTTACTCTACCTTAGAAAGTCCATACATATAATAGTGAACAGATGGATCTGCCATTTCCATTAAACTCATCCCAAAAACCATATTTGACAAAACAGAAGTACTTTGCTGGGGCATTCTATAGTGCCTCTTTGAGACCCTTCATTTACTATGAATTTGTATTTGAAAGATGCAATAACAAGTTTGCTTTTCAGGTTTTTTTTGGGTTTTTTTGTGACTACCTTGGTCAATGACATGGGATTTAACATTTTAATGAGAATTTACTATCTGTTCTGCAAGCACCTGGCAGTTAAGGATACTGTGCTGCTCACGAAGTGATGCTCTGACCAGCAATGTGCACCAAGTGATATGAGAAAACCTGACATTGCAAACAGGAGAGTGCTTTACCAGGACACTATCAACACAATGCTGCCACTGTGATCACAAATGTTTTCCTAGTGCTTTGGCCACTTGTTGGAAAACTGAACCTTATCTACCACCAAAATTCAACTGATAATATTAGCAGCAGTGTTGCTGAAGTTTTTCTAATTGGCAAAGATGTGGGACCTTTCACCAAGTTCCCACAATATAGTATTGAATTTATCGCTTTGTGGAATTTATTTAATCACATTTTTTAAGTAAAATTATGACATAGTCATAGGACTGGTACTAATAGAGCTGCCCAGTGAAGCTGTAAAATAATTCTTTTGTATATTAACTGGCATTTAAGCAGGTTCATTATAAATTCAGCTATAACTCTCTACTTCTGATTACTTATGCTTTGGCCTCTTTTCTCATAAGCAGACACTGCACAAGAATATAAACACAGCAAAGAACTGAGTGCCAGCCAACAGACAGAGAAGATAGCTACGGCTAAGGAGCTATGAGGCTGAGCATTAATATACTGACCACTGCTGCTAAGATGATAGATGAGGATTTGCTGTCCAGAGAGCTGTCAATCAGATGGGGAAGGATCACCCTCTCCTTTTCAGAAAAGGCTTGTGCCATGATACTGCAGAACTACACTCTCTGTAGATTCTCTGCAGTTTTGTTGGTTTTTTTTTTAACTTGGTGTCTCAGAACTTTATGTGTCAAAACATTTTTTTTATCATAGCCTTGTTCTGCTAACTATTTTCATTTCTTTTCTTGTATGACTACTGGTCAAATTCTTTCTTGTGTCCTGACAATGCTATTCTCAGTAAGATTCATTTAGGGTCAGAAAGGCACATTGCTCCAAATTTGATGCTAGATTACAACTTCATTGCTGGAGTGAGTGATAAAGACCCCTTTCTTCACAGTGCTATGTCTTTTGATCATAATTGCTTGGTCACAGGTTCTGGGTCCTGGCCTGAACCCCAATTTATACCTTTGCCTACTGTGTTGGAGACACCAGCAGAGAGAATTTTGCTAAGATCTATTTTGTCAACATGATACAAATCAAGTCTATGAACCAAGAAGTTCTGAAGTTCTTTCACTTATTTTTGCTAACACCAAGAACTTCATAAACATCTTTAGCACAATTCATTGTGAGGCTAAATTCACATGGCTGATATAGGTAGCAAAATAAACCATAGCCCTTTCCAAGTGTCCATTACTGTCAACCAAGAGCAAATTGATAGTCAGTACAGCTCAGAGAGTTGTTCACCTCATCAGCCAGAAACACCTAGGAAGTGCAGAAGAGGATGGACATACCTTTTCTTTTCCATATCAGTGACTTAGAACATGGGAAATTTGGTATAGTATCCTCATAAGTATCATGGAATGTTAGAGAATAGAATTTATTTTACATATCACACATTCCATACTGCTCTGTGGTGGCTATTCCCGTTGCTCTCAGAGGAGGTTCAGAAAGCAAAGAACAAGGGCCAGAGGAAAGGAATTAAGGAAAAACAAGGAAAAAAAAACAAACCTCCAAAAGATTACATATCAAAATGTTTTTTTACTATTAAAAGAAAATTTCTGCTTGCTTTATTTATCCTATGTGAAATCATCTTGCCAGATATGTTAGCTCAGTTTTCTATGAATATCTCTTAAAATTAACAGACATGCATTCTCTTAGCTTTTCACAACATGCAATTTCCTTTTCCTCCTAAGTATCAAGTCTGTGTAAAAAAGTTTCAGCCAAGAGAAAATCACTTAGTGCAAGAGAAAAACAATTTCAGGGAAGAGCAGGGAGAAAAAAGGAACTGATCAAACTTATGATCTTGAAAGACAATATTCATGACACAGTGTCAGTGATCCTCTGCTCCATTTTCTTTATAAGCTACTGTGAGAATATTTGATACAAAGAAGTTCCTTTCAAGTGCTTCCTTTGTACACTTGTTATGAGCAATTAGTGAAGTCCCACAGTCGTGTGATCTGACTTAGGAGGTTTTATTTTGTTCCTTCTTTGGTGAATTCAATGTCTGCTCGATGCTCCTTTCCCTGTGATCTTCAGCTCAGATGTCTAAACATCCATTTCCGCTGGGTCTAATTTACTGCTGTCTCACTTTAGTTCTGTGCTGACATAACTCCATAGATTTTTTGTTAAGGAAGAACTGGAAAGAAATGAGGACTTGCCACCTGAACTATTCCCAAGCTGAACTAGTGAAGAGAAGAAAGAGGAGAATCTGAAAACATTAAATTTTGTCAAAGAAGTTTTTAATAAATGGACCAAGAATTTTTTTACTATTTTTGCAAGGAATGTTGCTAAGGAAGCAAAGGCTCTGAGCCCATATTTTGGGAATAAAGAATCATTCTATGCAGAAATATTTTCATAGTTTAGATTCTTTATCTCTAAGCACAACAGCCTGAGAGAAAGTAAAACTTGGAGCTGGTTTCTTATTCAGCAGAACAAGTAACCTCTACTGTAAACAAATATCTTAACATGGATATCTTAACATGGTCTAATGTTTTAGCAGTTTTGAAAAAGGTGGCTCCAGTCTCAGCCAGCTTGATTTTGATTAAAATAAGTTATATAATTGTGGCAGAACATCTTCTTTTTCTCAAAGAAGCCAGGAGGGCCAGCTGCAAAAACTGCTGTTGTACTCCTGATGGTTTGTAGGGAAAAGAAGAACAATGTGTTTCATACTGAATTCTATTTAAAAACAGAACTTTTTTTACACTGATTAAAGGGACTGTTTAATTGCTGAGTGGTTCACTCAGAGAGGAACATATTGAAGACACAGACTCTCACACAGTGGTACCATGCTCTTTTTGTTTCTTGTGGCAGTAATATAAAGAGGCACTTGGCTGTCACACAAAGTAAGTGAAGACACAGAGGAATCAAAATCAATACATATTTACAGAACTATGGTCTGGAAGCAAAGAGATACAATCCCTTTTTGCTTCTCTGTGGACATTGTCCATTGTTTACTTTAGAAATGCCCAATTTACCTTTTGAAATATGGAATCCATCCATCATATTTCTTTGAAAACTTAATCTCTTAAAAATATGGGGAAAATTGCTCATATCTGTGTGGTAGTTATTTTAAACTTAAGGCAACCGAACTCTCTTACTTCAATTAATTATATTTTTCTTATTTGATAAATGATATACTTTGAATGTGCTTGGTGTAGCATTATGCAAACATTCTGTCTCACTGATATAAAGCATAATGAAATCAAGGAAAAAGCAGACAGTGTATGATTAAGCTCAGGGAGTCTATTAGAATGCTGACTGTTTGAAAAAGCTCCTGCAAGCAGGTTGTTGTTAAATGTCACAATTACAGATCTCTACAGCTTTAAAAGGGGTCTTTCTCCAATTTCTCATAGCAACTAAGTGGATAAGTAACATAAAATTAACTCTTCTCCAGCAAAATTAATAGTTGGAATTTATTTGTATTAACTCAAATTAGAAGCAGTAATCTGGGAATTTCATCTTTGGGGTTTGATTTTCTACTAAAACATATAAGTAACATATTTTTAGGGACAGAAGATGAGTAAAGTCTGGGGATATTATAGGCACAATGACCATATTACTCCTATCTTGAACCTGAAGAAACTGGGTTTCTTGATTTATAATAATTTTTAAAAAATATTTCATATCATCCATATTTAAGCAATTAACAGAGACTATATCAGGGTTTGTTGTTTTTTTTTCCTGCACTCAGAGGTGGAAAGCAGGCAAAGTCTGGAGCATAAAGAAAGCAGAGCTTTTCCAGAGCAGTGCTGTTGCAGGCAAGACAAGGCAGATACAGAGGATGGTCTGTGATGGACTTGCCTTGCCTGTCTCACACACTGACTGCAGCGAGCAGTAGATACCTGTTGTGACCTTACTTTCTCCCTTTCTTCCCCAGAAAAACCTGACTTTCCCCACTTTTTGACAACAATCTGTGAAAGAAAAGACTCCACTGGCCAGTTTTGAGCTGCCTCGAAAATTTGACTCTCAACCTATCTCCCATTGGAGCCCCTTGGAATTAGAGCGATCCATTTCAGGATCTTTCCCACTGACCCCTGACTGCTCCTTCCTGACTCCTCATCTGCCTAACTGAATGCTCCAGACTGATTTTGTTTTATTCTTCTCTGGGTAGAAGATTTCCATGCAGCCCTGCTCCTGGGAAGTCTTGAATTGACTCTGCTTGGTATTTCGTAATAAAGCAAATAAGCCCTTCAAATCTCCACACTAAGTCGAAACTTTTTTTTTTTTAATCTCTTGCAAGGAAATTTTTATTTTGGAAGAAAAAAGATGGAGATTAAAACCATTCATTTCAAACAGCTAAGATGTTTGGGCCTTAAATTTTGGGGGGCTTGAAAAAGTACAGAGGTGAAGATCTACTTCTCAGGTTTTTTCACTGGGAAATTACTTTGTATTACGAAATTTTGAGGAGAGGGAAATAACTTCTATAACTAAGAGCACTTAAGGGTATATTTTACTCATTTTGTACCAGTTTTAGATGAAGAAAATTAGGTCATAAAAAATGACTTTCCATTAGTGTCACCAATTTTCATCTGCATTCTATGACGAGTATCACATTGGAGAATTTTGACCCAAAATCCGCTGCTGTGGCTGAGGACACGTCAGTGACCCAGCCCCTTGTGCTGTGCACATGTGCCCATGTGCTCACTCACACACCTGGTGCTGTGAACAGAGTCCCTGGCTGTCCCTGGGGCAGGGGTGTCCTCCTTGGCCATGCAGCATCAGCAGGTGAGGCTTCAGCAAAGAACATATTTGGCTTTCACCTCATCCAACCTCTTGCAAGACTGCCCAGAATGCAGATTCGTTTTGTGTGCTGTTATAATTGCATATCTACTATTAGATGCAAATGGTTTTCTGCTTAGGAGGGTTTTTGTGTTGTAAACTTTATGAATGAGTTACCTAAGGACTTTCTAGAAATCTGGAGGTCAGAAGAAGATCATATATAAAAAAAAGGCAATTTCAGCTTTATTAATTGTAAATTACTTTAACTTTTTGAAGGAGCATCTGATAACATTTAGCCAAGTTTAAACTGTGCCAAAGTGACAAGACTGTGGGTTTAATATGGTTTCCACTGGGTAAATAAAATTAACAGAACCATAACTTAGCTCAACACTTTATTTCTTTCATACAAATCTAGATCTATGGGTGATCTGTAAACATTTGGTAAAGGAATTTTTATTCTGTATTTTGAGATTTGTGCTTAAGAAACACATTTACTGATCATTGCATGTCAGCCTCTTGTCCTGTGGTATCTAAACTGGAAGAGACAGTCACTTATGTTAACCTCAATTCAGATTTTTAAAAAAACAGTTTTGGAGGACATTTCTTGTTCAGTCTTCATTTCTCCCTTCCCTAGTGTGAAAGGTTTAAACATCAGCAAGAAAATTTATGGAAATGGTTAGACTTCTGCATAAATGAAACCTTTTGAAATATTTTCTATTTGTATGAACCAGCATCTGAACACAGTTCCTTATTCATAATGTTTTGGGAATTCATCTTAGGATTTAAATATTAAAAATTAAAAATGTATTTTCATAAAATACATGTAATAACAGTTTAACCATAAGGATGGCTGAGCCACATCTCGTCAAAGCCCTTTTCAGTCATTTATTCACCTGGCCAGTAACATTTGTCTTATGAATTAAGAAGTAGACAGCAGGAAACAAGGCAGGAAAAGGGGAACAAAATGTATTATATCTTATCAAGAATACTGCAAGTAAGTCCCTGAAGTAAAGACTTTTAATAATTTGCTTTGAACTAGTAACGTTTTTTTGGTAACCTTACCATCCAGAGGCTGGTTACTTCTGCTTTTCTTTTCAAGTATTTATGTGAATATAAAATATTGAATCAACAGGAGAAAACTCTTGGAACACAGGAAAAGAGCAACTAAGAGCTTTCTGTGAGTTTTTCTTTGGAAGTTTCCTGAAGTTTCCCACCCATCTGCTATGACATTCTAGCACATTTTATTTCAAGTAAAATTAGAAAACTCTAACCAAAGTGGAGAAAAGTTACAGCTAGAATCTCCCAGAAAATATTTACATCTATGAAGATATTTGAGTGAGCTGCATCTTTGTGTTTAAACTATGGTAACTGAAAGATTTTAACCTATAAAATATAATGCATTGTGCTAATTAGGAACTTAAACATCAGAAGAATTTTTTCGCAATTGAATGGGACAAAATTGGCAGATTCTTCCAATAAACAACATGCCATTGTTTCCTCAAAGACACACTCCATTTAACTGGAAACTTTGGTATTGAACATATTTTTATCTGCATTACTACTTATATTTGCATAACCACAGAGTAGAAAGAGGAGAGGAATACACAAAAAATAGAATAGACAATATCACCAGGAAAGCAAAAGACAAAGATGTGAATGGGTGCTGCTGCCATAAGGAGCATGAAAATAGAGAAAAAATGATTTTGAGGAGTACAGGTATGAGGCATGGTGTGCCATCTGGGGATATTGTATGACTGAAGGCAATAAGGAAATGGTTTAAACAATATTTCTAACAGCTAATTTTTTTTTTTTTTAGTCAAAACTTCCCAACATGAACTTGAGAAGAACAAAGGTAAATACCTGCAATGCACGTTTTCTGTTCGTGCTGGCTACACATTATGAAATTACAAACTGCTGAAAGCAAAAGATGAAAGTGGAAAGTTTATCTTTCTCAATATTTAATATGACCATTATTTGAAGAGGGAGGTTTGCCAGACTCATCCAATTACATATACACAGAATATTTCACTGCTCTTTACAGATTCTAGTTGGACTCAATTGGTAGGACATGAATAGAATAAATCAGATATTTCCTTCAGTGTAAAAGAGGAAATTAAGCAAAATTTCTGCTGCTAAACCAGCTGAAGCCATATGTAGAACTTAGTGTTTTAAAATCCTTTTTTGTTTGCACTGACTTCAATGCATTTTTATTTTTTTAAATAAAACCATTAAAATAAAGACATAGGATTGAATATATTTCTGTTCTGCAGAAGTGCCTAAATACATACTTTATAGAGGTCCAGTTATTACATTTACATTATTAAATTCTAAATATCTCCTAGAGTTTTCTACTCACTGGAAGTCATTATATAATTCCTTCTGTTACCACAAGACTATTTGTTCTAGTCCCTGCTGTTTACTGTTTTGTGTGTTAGTTTTTTTTAAAGCACTGCTTCCAGCACTTTTCCAATGATTCCTGTTTCTTTTACTTTTGTGCTTGCTTTTACTGAAGGATTTCAGAGTTTTTAACCATGTGTTGAAATAAGAAAATCAAAATGTTTCAGACTTTCATCCCAATGTGTGGATTTAACTACTGATACCATAAAAAACATCAGACATTTAATAGGTTTTAGAGAAGCTGGGGAAGTCAGAGATGCCTGATGTGATATTACCCCTCTGTTACTATGAGGGGTAAAATGAACAAATGCCAAATGAATAAATGCCCTCTCCTGTGATTTCTAGTCAAACCTCCCCATCTACCTTCTATAGCAGAACAGATGAGAAGTGCAGTATTAAGTCAGTTGATTCACCTTTTCTGCCTGAAGACACCATCCAAAAAATTGCAGCTTATCAAAATAAGCCAGTACAGTGGAGGCAGTAATGGTTCCTTTTAGGTCATTACAGTTACATGACTGGAAGGACAGAAAAAATCTCTTTTATATTTTCCAAACTGGGGCAAGTTTCCACAGCTGCGGAAATTCGAATTTTATTTTGATTAATTGAATGGATGACTGAAGGCTGGTCAATACTAAAAATTCCAGAAATCCCAGAGGAACTTCATGTGAAAGTGCCTCAAAAAGTAGAAGTTGCCAGGTACCTAGGGTGAACTGTCATGATTTTCAACTCCTACAGAGGTATCAATCATTAGAGTTACAAATTGTACATAAACAAACATTCAGAATACAAATAGCAGCTGCATCCCTTCATAGTCTCCCAACAGTGCATCAAATAAACACAGGGACATCCACTGGAGAGAAAAAAATAACAAAACACTGCAGCATGAAATTATTTTGTGTCTGACAGGTGCAGATTCTGGGTCACAAACTGAAAGAATTCAAGAGTTTTAATGAAGCTGCAAAATATCTAGGAAAATAAGTAAGGTCTTATCTACCTGCAGTCTTCTATGCATTTAAGCTGTCCTTTTAGTTTGCATAACACAGATTATTTACAATTAAACACAAAGCCTGTCTTTACATTTAATACCATCACAAAAAGAGCAAAAAGCATCCACATAAGAAAAAAAAAAAGGAAAAATTTGTCTGATAAAAGCAAATTTGCCTTGAGGGTTTTTTAACTGAAAAATGAACTTATAAACAATAATTCCTGGTTGTGTGTGTTAGCACAATGGAGTCTTCTTTAAAATTTTACATATTAAAAGTTCTTTCATGTTGCATCCTCAGATAGTATATTTTCACAGTTTTGAAAAAAAACAAAACTCTCTTATTAAACTTACATACTACAGAAAAAAAGTTTCCATCAGATTCCATTTATGCAACTGAATTAAAAAAGGAGGAGAATCTCCATTTGTGCTTAGACATTTGAACAGATCAGTGCAGAAAAAATGAAATGCTAATTGTGAACAAAAGAACAGGGAAGTAAGTACCAAGGTCTATCCCATAGGCATTATGGGGGAAAAAAGGGAACAATTGCCAGAGAGGTGTGAGGAGGGGAATACTATGTTCCTTTTAATGTCAGTGGAGTAGAGACTATTTATTAAATAATATCAAGGTGCTCCCGTGAATGTCTGGGGTTGGGAGAATTTGCCATTTTTGCCCTTCTTTTAGACCTACAGTACATCATGAAAATCCTCCTGAAAAAATCTAAAATCAATTTCATTTTGCTTTAAACATATCTGAAAAATGAGGAATAAGTAGAGAGGTAATATTTTATTTTAGTACTGTTTTCAATGTTTAATGCACAATGTTATTTTAAACTGTTGCATGTCATACGTTATTGAATCATTCATCATTTTTTCAGAGACACAGAAATTCACACAGTAAATAACAGCTTGGATAAATACAATTTCATCTCTTGGTTGTGGATACATTTCTTACAGTCAAGGCTGTATTGTGCATCCCCTTTTCCCCAACTATTCTGACACTGAACATAAACTGTTGAAATAAATGGCAAATGATGCCCAAAACATTGGATTGTCAATTTTTTGCTTCACGCATAACTTTGTTACAATGATCTGTATCACTGAGTTTATTTTGAACATTGGAAAGGAAAAAGTGAAGATAAAATGAGTGTCAGGAGAAATAAACAAGTACTCCAAAGACTTTAAACACTTGGGAACCAGCATTTGAGGGTGGCAGGCAGGAGCTCAGCTTTGAAAATGGCTCATGCACCTGGAAGCCCATGAGAGGCTTTTGTCTTTCTCAGTACCCTGATTTACAATTCCTCTCACTATAACCTCTCATTGGTCTTTATGCATCATCTTGCCTGTTAGCTGTGACAAACCATGACAAACTGAGCCCATTCTTTTTGTAGACAAAGATGATTTTTCCTGATGATGAAGTTGGAAAAGTACAAATATTTTTCATTTCAAAAGTTTAGACAAAATCATCTCTGAACTATGGCCGTTCTAAACCAAAATGCTAATAATGGAAGGAAATGGTGAGTACTGGAATGAGAAACTTCTCTGAAAGTATAACCCATGTGGAAATTTTTAACAGTAGTCTAGTCTCAACATGAAGTTTAATAAATATTTTACTCTAGTGTTAATACTAAATGTTTTGCTCTAGTTTTAATAATGTTTATTTTTATACAAATATTTTTTATTTTGAATTCTACTCCTTGTTCTTTAAACATTCACAAAGGCAAATGTTTTTTGTCATCATGTTTAAATCATCATCTTTAAGGTTACCTTAAAGAATCACATTTCAAATAGTATGAAAAAATTTCCATGTCATGGCTATTTCATTGTGGAACAGATGGAAAATAAACCTATATCTAATGTTTAAAGTCTCAAATCACATCCAGCACAGCCACTGATATTCAATATTCTAACTTGGTGCCTTAAATGCTGTTAGGTCAAGATAGGCTGCAGTTTAATCAAATAAGGGTAACATTAAATGAGTCTTACATTTTTTCTGCAATTGAAAAGGTAGAAGAACAAGAATAAAAGCTCTTGCTCTAATTTCTTATTCAATATTCATCATGATTTTTCTAAATGAATGTGATGTGAATGAAGGACTTAACTTGTAGCTCATCTATGGTCAGAAAATTTCTGCTATTAGGATTGTGAGTGAACCAGTGACAAATACTTTGGATGGTACTATGCAAAATTCTTTCTTGCCATGAAAACAAGATAATCTGCTGAGAGCTTTTCTAGGTAGGGTACAAGAACCTGTCTGAGCTCCTAATCCTTCTGATTAGAAGGACATTCTCTTTCTGTGTATTTGGAGAAAAGTCAATACTTCTGAATAGAATCAATTATTTATTTGTTTCACACCCAGCTTTGCCTATCTTTTGGAGCACAGAAACAGAGAACACCTAAATTTGGCTAGACAGGTCTGTATTCTGCCTTGAATTTCACTTTAGGTAGCCCAATGGAAAGTGCACTGACTATAAATCTAAGATTTTGAGCAATATTTTCCATTAAGTTGACTACTGTATTTGTTTAAAAAAGTAGAAAAAGACCCAGTGAAGTCCTCAATCAGCAGATATTTTAAAAAAAAAATAAAAATCTAAGAGTATCTGATCATAAAGATCTGATTTTATTTTGCTTTTGTTCCAAACAGAAGCAGGGTTATCAAACAGCTTCTTTTTCTGTACTTGAATAAAAGTCATTCAAGGCAAGAACTCTCTTTTTACTAACATTTTTTATCATGTCAGACTTGAACAGATGCAGCCAGTTCAATAGACAAGAAAAACTCAAGTGTCCCAGATCCTTCTACATTTCAGTGTCTCAGAAGAATGCTACAGTTTATGTCAGTATAAAGAAAAAGGGGAATATAATGTATGCTACTATTTGAAACAGGCAAGATCTGACTCTGGTGAAGTCAAGTACCAGCATAAGTTTCTAGAAGAACATTTACTCTTGTAAAAATGCAATATATATAGCTCCACAGGAACAGCATCTATTTCTTGTCTTTAGCTAATGTTATGTAATATTCTGTTCTTTCCTGACTTTCTTCTCTCTTTATCACCCCTACTTTAAATAGAGCAAATAAACATTGTGAAGACACTGCTTTTTGAAAAGTTTATTCCTCTTATTTAACCATGACAAGGACAGATGCCTGTAAATATACAGTCAGATTTAGAGTGCTACAGCAATACTTCTGCTGTATTTATACTGTGCAGCTCTTGTGTGTCTTCTAAAGTCCAGGCATTTACTTAGACTGTCTTTATATTTGCCATATGACATGAGGAATGAGGTATGAATTATTTTGAAAAAAAAAATCTCTGTGACAGAAATCCCAGTTCATAGAGTGAAAGCACCCAGTTTAATTCTTTCTGTGTACTAGGTTTTGATCTGTGATTCTAATCATTCCCTGTCTGATCTTAGTTGCTGAAAGTAACAAGATTATGCAATGCCCAAGTTGTTTCTTTGGCAACTAATGCTGATAATCAAAAACACAAGCTGCATTAAAATTTAGAATTTCATTCTCAGGTCTACACAAAGCAAAATGTACTTTGTAAACACATGAAAAAAGTTGGCAGGCAGCTATGACAAGAGCTGAGTAGCACAAGGTGTCATGCTGATCTCTTTGAACCTGAGTTATGCCTATGGGCTATAGATCTCCTGTGACTTGCTCTTTATCCATGTTTTGGTAAGAAATCCTTTCAGAAAGTTCCCAAAACCCCTTACTTTGCTTTAAGTTTTTTGGGGGGTTTTTTGTTGGATTTTCTTTGCATTAGAAGTACTGATGAGGAAAGTGGCATTAATTAAACAGACTGACTCCAGCAACTAGTTGTGACTGTGACACTACTTTTCCTGGATGTTGGATATGTAAAGGTTATGTGATTTTTCTGCTTGACAAATAGGCTGCAATGCTGAAACACATCCCAGAGCTCTGCTCTTACAAGCGCTACTACAATTACACATA
>JAWWMU010000153.1:93300933-93339651 GCA_035048155.1 Cinnycerthia olivascens | reverse complement strand
CTTTTTCATTAATGTGAAGATTAAAGGTGAAAGTAACATAGGCTGTTGGGCCCCTTGATAATATTTATGGTAACAAAAAGCTGTCCCTGGGTTCTGCAGCAGCAGCAACCTCGTGCTCCTCTGCCACAGATAACTGCAAGCTGTGGGGCAGAAGCAAACCCCTCCTAGGCAGTTTGGCTGTGAGCTGGTGGTGTGAGTCACCCTGAGTTCTCCCTGGGATCAGAGAGGGATGAGCATTGTCTTTTCCTTAGTACAATCATGACCTCTTTGCTCACCCCACAGAAAAGTACGGTGATACGTTAAGCTCCCTCAATTTTATAAAACATATTGGGTAGAAACCCTTGCTTCAGCAGCATAGATGCCTGGCAGGGACAAATAACCCCTAAACCTGCATCAAAACACATCCAGCATGAACTGCAGCTCTCACAGAAATCATTGACTTGAATGGGTGCCTGCCATCCTGTAATGAGAATCATACAAATGGGCAACATGTCCTACCTCTGAACCCTATGGATCTGCAGGAATCTTAGGAAAGACATGGCTGTGCATTTGAATAGGCCACAAAGCAGAGCTGGGGCTTCATAGGAGAAGAATCAGTTTGTTATGTTTAAAATATATATTTAAAAAAGAAGGAGAGAATATAAAATCCTAAATTTCAAGATCTAAACCAAAGTCTAATTTAAAAGGCTTAGAATGAAAAGCACTTCACATTTGCAGACTGGGGTTTCTGGCATGTTTTTCTGCAGTGTTTGCTGCAGATCATCAGTGGTAATCACCCTACTAGTCTTGGTCTAGGCCAGCAATTCCTATCTCTATAAAGGAATGTAACCACTAGCACAGTTTAAGCTGACAGTTTTTAAATCAACCCAAAATAACAATAGACAATATTTTAGCACAGAAAAAATGTCTCCTCCATCAATGTTTTGATAGAGAAAGAGTTTAAATCGGACACAAGCAGGAACGGTATTTTTGCAAGAGGGCCAGAGTCTTGGCTATATGTCTCTTCCAAGAAATGACACTTTTTATAGAAGCCTAACCCTTTTATCCCTCCTTACCATAGTAAGGCATTATGCTAGCACCTAGATATTCCTCTGTGCTCTCCTGCCCAATTAGAGAAAAGGTCAGTCCAAAATAAGTATAACTTAAGTTTATAAGGGCTGACAAGAAGATGGTAGGGGATAGCATGAATACAATCATATTAATTCTGGGCAATGATTATCCACACATTAGCAACTCAGATGTTGTGCTCAGAATGAGAATTAAATAAGAACTGTGAACTTCTGGCAGTTAAAAAGAAAACAGTACATCCAGTGGCAGAGAAAGCATAAATGCAGTGCCCCACAACAGTGCTATAATATTCCTCAAAGTACCAATGCCCAAGGAAAGCAGCTGCTCACGTCATCAGCAGTGCAGTGCAGTTGTGAGCCTGGAGGAAAGCAGGATGTTTCCCTAGAGATTTCTAAAGAGAGCATTGATTTGCACGCTGAGTGCTTTTGTTCCCTGATGCCCTGCTGCCAGGCACCCCTTGTGCATGCATTCTCTCTCATTTGGCTCACTTTAAGTTCTCTTTTCCCCTTAGGGGGCTGTCATCCTTAGTATTGCAATGTCCACCCCCTTTCAGTTCTTGGTCAGCTATAGTCAGGGAAGTAAAACACAAGCAAGGCCAGGAGAAGTGACCCTGTGATTATTACTTTTTAGGTTTTGACAGTACACTGAAAACAACATGGGAAAGGAATGCTGTTTGTCATCATTTGCACCTGCACAAACATTCTGATCTTGTCAGCTGCTTTTTTTACTTCAGCAAGACAGGTATCTACTGTGAGCTAATTTGTGATCCAGTTACTCCAGGAAGCAAAGGGAGAGGCACAACTTCCTCATTCTATTCTTCTTAATAGCTTAGAAATTGTAGTCTTTTTAAACCTACAGACTGTGTCGGCTTTGAAATATCACTAACAAAGCAAACAATGAAACAATTTATTTTTCAGCCCTGTACCACATTGTCAGCATTGACCACAGCGGATACTTAGGGAACAACTATGAGAATCTTACCATACATTTTACCATTCACTCCTCTTACAAGTGAGTGAATTCCACAATCAAAAATACAGAAAATTACTGGGTTTTGTAGCTAAAATACTGCCTTCCAATATCTTGTTTTCTCTCTGCTTATTTCTAAGGAAAAAATGAAAATTGGTCCCTCATTATCTTAGCTCTCCTCCATAGTTCTCACGACAGTTAACATTTATTTTTTCCCATTCAGCTGTCTCTTTTCCAAGCTTTATTTAGTTTTCCTCTCAACCTCCTCTCATAATTCACTTCACCTTCTCTAAGATTTTCCAAGTTCTATTGTATCCATTTTGAGGCTAGAACGGGATTTAACAGGCATGTCATCAACTAAGTAATGGCATAGCATATTTGATTTGTAGCCTCTTCCTTTCCTAAGAACTCCTGTCTATCTGTTTTATTGTTTGATCAGTCCTGAACATCATGTTGGTTGTCTCACTGAACTTTTCATTGTGACTCCAGAGTTTCTTTCTGAAGTGTTTTCTTTTCTGAAACATCGCCATTCTCATTTGTCATGTATTGAAGCTCTGGTTTTATGCCATGTCTTAACTTTAGTAACTTTGAATTTTACATGCTTACTTACTATATTGTTAGTCAGTAATATGAGATTCTCTTGTGCCTTCTTGTGGCACCAAGGACCTGTTCTGAAGTTGCTGAAGGCAGCATAACTGGGGGATTACATTTCTAAGGCACTTTCCCAGCACTGTTGACTGATCATTTCAGTTATTATCTGAGTGCAGTCAAGGGAAGGACAATGCAGCTGGGCTTAGCCCTACTCACATGTCTTATTACAGCAGGGGGGTTCACACCATGACTGATTGCAAATGCAGCATTTGAACAAATGGAGCATCATTGCACTTGAAAAGATGAAATACAGTTTAGCATAATGTACTTAAGATTCTTACAGAGTACTGCATGTGAAAGAAGTGGCAGAGTCTGAGAACCCTGATCTGCTTATAAATGTAATGGGAAAGAAGTATTTCCTAATGCTTCCACTAGTGACACATAAAGATGGAGATGCTTAAGAATTCCTATAGCAGAAAAGTATTAGCTAGAGCAATCTGCAAACTAAATACTTGGTGTTTAGCTAGGTAACAAGTTTCAGGAAAGATATTTTGATTCCTCTAGCTAAAAGTGAGAAGATTTCAAAATGTGGACACAAAGCTATTTAGTGATCAGACATAAATGTGTACAGAATCCACTTTTTTATTTAGAGAGGATTGTGGCTTCACCCCAAAACCCCGATTCAGCTAAGGGGAGGGGTGGTCCAAATTTGCCCTAAATCAGGACACTGCTACACATCTCAAAGTCATCAAAATGATGGAAAAATGGAATGATGTAATCATTATGTAATCAATGTAATCAATACAAGTAATGATGAAGATATCTAGAACTGAGCTATAGAGTTGTAAAATAATGTACAGAAATAATTGTTCCAATAACAACTAAAATAATGCAGTCAAAACTTAATAGAAAAGTATGTGAAATGGGAAATGTGGAAGTAGGAGGCTTGATGACATGAACAATGCCAAATATTAAAGGCAAAGGACACAGACTAAGACGAGATAGAAGGCAGCTGCAATGATTTGTGATAATTTCCTTTGAAAGTCTGTTTTTGTCACTTACCAGGATCTTTTGTCCTCTTTAGCCACAAACATAACTCTACATAGAGTCCTCAGGTTATTCAGGTAATTTTTAAAGCAGCATTATAAAATGTCCGTATCAAGTGGTTTGAGTGAATGTTGACCTCTACAACTGTCCATTTATAAAACACACATTTCCATTCCAGGTACCAAACACTTGATTATTGTTGACTTGACTCATTCATACTGTAGTCAGGTAAAGGTCCTGACCACACCTTTAGCATTTACATTTGGTTTATAGCTCATTTGCACCACAAGCGTCTTTACTTCTTTTTTGTTCCAGCCCTTATTTACTTGTGTCAATGAATTCCACGTTTAACTTCCTTGCAAAGATCACAGCCTGAAGCCTTCCACTTAAACTCAATCAGTCTCATCTCAATAGACCAACCTGAAAACAATCTTACAGTAATGATTTTAAAGCAACTCAGGGAAGTGTTTATTCAGAAATACTGCTGCTTGAGTAAAGGGATTTCATCTATGCCTGTGAAAAAATATTTGCACTACCAGAAAATGATAAAAACTCCTGATATTCTGCATTCTATTTGTATAAAGGACACTCTAAATTAAATTTAAATATATTTAAGTGTTTAAGTGCAAGTAAGAGATGCATATAGAATGGTCATTGGGTCTTCAACATCAACCATTTCACTTCACAGACCCATTATAAAGCTCTGAGTTACTTTGCTTTAGCTCCAGCTTGTTGCATACAGCTTAAGTATTTTTGAGAGACATTACATATTAACACTGACAAATCTGAGTGTGGTGCAAAATAGACCATGACACAACCATTCCCACAGAAATGTAGGCTTGGCAGAGATGTTTTTTAACCCTTCCCTATGATATATCAGTACTTGCTTGTACTTGCAAGTCCCAGTGAACCTGGAGGAAGTGGGAGCATCTGTCCTGGTATGAACAAACTGGAAGATTTGATGGAGAGAATCACTGCTCAGTCAGGAATCAGAAACTGCAAAAAGGAAGGTGAGTGGAGAGATTATATGAAGGTATGCCCCAGGAGAGAATGAGATCCTAGCTCTGAATCCACGTGGTTAGATTTAGAAAACTGACCATAGCAAAACTGGAGCAGTGACACCTTTCTGGTAGGATTCTGCCAGAGATCAAACATCTTGTGCAATTAAGACTTAATTACAGTTAAAGCAGACTGCAACACCAAAAAGTCCTATATATCTACACACAATAAATAAAAATGTAACACTTGCTCTTGGTGATAGCTTTTGTTTAAGCCCATTTTTCTTTTATCCATTTTCACTGGAACACACACAAAAGTTCTTACAGAGTCCATTTAAGATCCCTAAAAAAAAGGTATAACAGTTTAAAGAAGTGCACAGTAAAAATCCAAGATTTCTGATGAGGTTTACAGAAGTACGTGCTTCAGAAGGGGATTATTCTTGCAAAAATTATGTAGCTGTCACCTAGTCACAGAATTTAACAAGACAGTGCAAGACTCAGGAGAAAGGGAAGACATAAGCACATATGCTGCAAGCATACAAGATTTGATAGCAAGGGAAGGTAAAAGAGATGCATAAAACTGAAAAAAAAATCAAAAACAGAGGAGACGCCAGTTTTCCTAGGGATGTAGGAAGCTCTGCAGTGTCTCTCTATAGGATGTGTAGTTTCAGACACTTCAGCTCATGGCCCCAGTTTGATGGGCAGGCTGACAGGCACTCTCAAAGCAGGCTGGATCTCTGGACACTTGGACATAAGAGTATGGTTATGGAAAGACCAAGCATGTGTGTGAGGATAGTTACTGAACACTGGATACAGAATTAGTCTAAGTTGAAACACAGCTTTTAATATGTAAAAAGGCATCACCAAGGTTAAATAAATATTTAGGATTTCATAGTGCTTTTTCAAAGAAGAAAACTGGACTCCTACCAACAAATAGGAAGTGAAACAGCTGGGAAAAGCTTAACCAGACTTACAAGTATTACAATGAACAAAACAAGACTGTAATAGTGAGAAAGTTCTTTAAACTTTCAATATAGTTTTTTCTGAAAATAATACGTGTACAAAATGGAGCTACTAATGGCCGTAAGTGAGCACAGAGGAACAATAAGCTTGTAATCTGTATGCAGTGGTTGCAGTGTACGGTCCTGTTTGGAACCCCTATTACACAATCCAAAAAAACACATTTTGATTTACATTGCTTGACTTTTTTGGGATTTCTAGTAAGGAAGGAGGGAGGGGGCGAGGGGAGACTATGTGTGTAATCAGACATTAGCAACACACTGTCATCTTTACAGTCACTCTATTTTGAAAGGTACTATAACGACTTTGCTTGCTACTGGAAGCCTTTGAAACATTTTTCAGGAACCTACTGAAAGCCTGAACTACTGCATAACACTAGAGTATAATAAATGACATTAGGATGGGATTTCTTGGCTGCCTAAATTTTCTGTGTTTGAAAACTGAATTTAAGAATAAGATTGAGTTTTTGACTGCACTTTTTCAAGCTTCACAGAATCACAGAATCAGCTGAGTTGGAAGAGACCCACAAGGACCATCAAGTCCAGCTCCCAGCCCTGCAAAGGACACCCCAAGTCACACCATGTGCCTGAGAGCATTGTCCAAACACTTCTTGAATTCTGGCAGGCTTGGTGCTGTGACCACTTCCCTGGGGAGCCTGTTCAGTGCCCAACCACCCTCTAGGCCAAGAACCTTTTACTAATATCCAACAAGTCCAGTCCTACTTGAAGATGCATTATAAGAACATTTGTTTTACTAATGCAAAATTAGGCAACAGTTCTCTTTGTTTCCCTAATTTTTTTTCTCTTTTAGTTTTTATATTTTTGGTCTCATAAATGACATATTTCTGTCACTGTTTTCAGAGACTAGGGTTTCCAGCATGGAAAGAACCATTAAATCATCTGGTTTCAACTCTTGGAGGGGAGAGATTGTAGGATGCTACTCACTCACCCTAGCTGAAATAAGTCAACAACCTAAGCAAAAAAGCATCCTAGAAGCATCTTTTTTTTCCTTTGATTTGAAGTCATCATGGCATTAGAACATTGCTGCTTCCCTTAGTTTGTTCCACAGGGGACTATGCTTCCTAATGGTGAAAATGCAAGCCTTGCTTTTATTTGAATTGCCTGAGTTTGTTATTAGTGATTTTATATTCACCTTCAATCATTGACTGAAACAAGTTAATACTAAGGAACCCTACTAGCTGAGCTTCTGTTGCAGCTGTGACTCTCCACTGACAGCTTATTTTTCAGTTCTTTTCAACAAGGCATTTCTTAAGCCCTTTAAAAATCTCTTCACTGATACTTCATATTTTTGCCAGTCAAGGTATTAAAAGTGACTAATAAAGCACCTAAAGACTTTTGTTCTTTGTTTTTTGTTTTATGAATCCCAGTTCTAATGATATGAATTAATGAAATCATGTTTCCTTGACAAGACTTCTTTCCATAATATTAAGCTTCCTGGTCTTAATTAGTTTTCATCCTTTTATTTATAGTCTGGTTTCCTACAGAAATAAGACACTGTCTCTGTATTTACTTTCTTGTTGATTGATCTCATGAAAGGAATCATGAGCTGATCAGCAATTTGAAACGTATTTGACAAGGTAGAGGAGATTTCA
Source organism: Cinnycerthia olivascens (assembly GCA_035048155.1). Taxonomy (NCBI): domain Eukaryota; kingdom Metazoa; phylum Chordata; class Aves; order Passeriformes; family Certhiidae; genus Cinnycerthia; species Cinnycerthia olivascens. The sequence continues at coordinate 93,332,346 of JAWWMU010000153.1, read as the reverse complement.
AAGATTTCAAAGATTTCATGTTTCTGGGGTTTTTAAAAATGGTATATAAAAAAAAAAAACCCCAAACATTTTAAAGCACCCATAAGCCCTACTTTTATTAGACATCAGATCTTGCAAGTCTTCGAGGCTTGGTTTTCAAACCTTCGTTGTTTCTGTCACTCACATGATTTGCTGCTGGTTCATTGTATCCATTCACAGCTATTACTTTTGCCTGGGATTCCTGCGTGACTAACAAACCAATATGTAACTGGGTAAATGACATGAAGGCCAGATTATTCCCTAAGTGAAGGGTTCTTCTATAATTCTAGAATACCTCTCATAACATTTTTTTTAATTAGTATCCTTTAACCATAGAACCATGGAATCACACTGATTTGAAGGGACATTGAAAGTGCATTTGCCTAATGAATTCCTTGTAAGAACAGGTTTTTCAGAGCCATATTCAATTTTGTGCAGTTTCAAGGATGGACATCTCACTCCCTGTCCAGAAGAACTTTCAATGTTTGACTACCAATTATTAATAGAAATAATTTTTTCCCTTACCACACTGGAACTCCCTGTGCTGAATCTCCAATTCTTCTCTGTGTAGCACTGAGAAGTCTGGCTGCACCCTCTCTCCAACTTCCCAATAAACAGCTACAGGCAGCAACTGGATCTTCCTTTAGCCTTTTTAAGGGTGGATGCCCTCAACCCACCTGCTCAGTGCTTGCCAGTAGCCAAAGACACCCAAAGATGCTCTTGGCCCTCTTATATTCCAAGGAACACTATTGTTTCATTTTAAAGCTGGTGTTCACCAGGACTCTCAGGTCTAAAAAGAGTATCTACTGAATCTTAGAAGACTTCTGGGCAAAGCTATCTTGGGTTTTAAATCTTAAATATTGTTTCTATTATTGCTTTCTTGTGAGCTTTTAAATCAGTAGCCTGGAGAGAACTTTGTTATACTGATACATGAATATAACCCCCCTTTTTAAAATATGGAGATTAAAAGTTATTAAATACTATTATTTTTCATCATAGTTTGGCTGTTAAAAGGGTTTCCTTGAGTGGTATAGGCATTTCTTTCATTACAGACATAGTTTAACTATATTAAAATTTATACTTTCACATTACTATTGCCTTTGCAATGGTAACTTACAGGAATTTGTTCCTGCTATGTTTATATTCCCTGATCTATTTATTCCTTATATTTATAATTCGCGCTGTATACCAATTACTATTGATTGTCATTTTTATATTTGTTAGATATTGTAATATCACTTGCTATTTTTCCCTGAACAAATTTGAACTTGGGTGTCTTGAGAGCCAAAGTCATCACACAATGCACTGCAGCAGCAAAAAGCCCTTTTGAATAAGTCCTTAATTTGTTTGTATTTTCTGCCTTCATGATCACATGACTTGATCTTGACTACTGCTTTTGATAAAATACTCCCAGACCTTTTAGTAGTCTCTTGTATGCCGGACTTCTCACCAATTTAATTATTTTCTTCTTGAAGGTGTATTATTTATGGTTACTGATTGAATTGGATTTTTTACTCTCTTTTCCTTTGGCTGCTTTTATCTACGTGACTGTCATGTAGCAAAAAGTAAAAACCACAGGAAACAAGAATATATGACAAGAAAAAATTTACAGAGGGAGCATCAGCCAGGCTGACTAGGTAGCAGCTTCAGGCAAAAGAAGAGAACTTGTCAACCTCTTCATCAATGTGCTAACAATAAGAAGCGAGAGTTCACACAAATATCTTTCTTGGCAGCAGAGCTTGAAATAAGCCAAACCAAAAGAAGGAACTGATACAGTAATTATAGTAATGCACATAATAAGAGGATGTTTTACAGTACTTTCTCCCTCCACTTTTCATAATTTGTGAAGTTTGGGATTTTTTAAAAAATATTTCACCCTTAAAAAAGGAATCTAAGAAGTCAATTCCTGTTTGTCTTCCAGATCAAGAATCCAAATGTCTGGAAAAGTATAGTTCTGGAAATGAATGCACCTTCTGATGTAGATTTTTTTTCAGGATTATTCATATTTCAAGAGATGCAATAAATAAACTCATGAAAGACAACACTAATCACCTGGAACATCTTGAACAACACTGTAAGGAGTTTCATGCCTTTTCTGTGAACTATCAGTCACCTTTTCTGTGACAAAAGTTGTAAGAAGGGGATGGATGCTTTCATCTCAGATTATTTTCTTTGCTTTTCTTCCTTCACTTGGTTTCTCTCTTTATTTCTGTGCAGACTTCTGAATTCCCCAAGAATAACTTTCAAAGCCAAATAGGCATTTCAGGAGACTCTTTGGTTTGCTAGTAATATAATGACAGTTGTCCTATTTTAGACAGAAACTGTTGGCCTGATTCCCTTATGTTCATTTACATTTTCAGTACAGACTTACTCATATGCATATTACACACACACAAGTCCTGAAATATCCTGGCTCAGCTATTATCAAGACCTGTATCTTCCAACCAATCCTGATCTAAGAACTTTTCAGTCAGGTCTTCTGGGATTCCCTAAGGCCTCTAGATATCCTTTTTCCCTAACCAAATTAATTGCAAATTAATTGCAAAACAGCCTATAGGAATGCATAACCTCTATCCCCACTATTCCCCCCCAGTACACGTACACACACAGCTTTTAATTCCCACTCATTCCTGCTCTTACATAACTGTGTGACTGGCAGGAAGTTAGAATTCCTTACAGATTTTGTGCAAAGGAATGACACTTTATAAGAATCCCATGTGAGGGAGATGTTACAATATGAATTCACACTTTTCTGGCTAACAGGAAGTTTGTGAGCTTAACGCAAGACACAAATAAATAAGAAATAAGGTTTTATTTGTTCCATGTTTGATGGTACCACTCGTCTGATGAGGAAATATATTCTGTGGCTGCCCAATACAGAGCTCACCAGAGTACCAGCAACACAAAGGCTTACTAAGGCATTGACTCGTGTGTGCAATCTTACTGCAATGGTGGAAAAGGAATATTGTAGCAAGTGCAGAATGAGATTGGGCTAGAAATGGAATATACAGGACAGGACATGTTGTGCTCTTTTTACCATATCACAACAAAGGATAAAAGCCTGCCAATGACCAGTACAGGGTAAGTGATATGACTGTGTGCTGGTGGGCACCTTTCCATCAGTACATATCCCTTAACTCCCTTCCTGGTAGGTCAAATGTGTTGGAATTGTGCTTGTCTCCAATAAATCTTAGCCATGGTACCAAACCTTTGCCCATTCCTCAAGTTAAGAGTACTGAGATCTCTTGAATCCTAGTTAGCTGACAACACAATGTTCAGGACCTCACAAATAGACACCAGTAACTCCCAACAAGGATAACAGCAGCAGCAAGGATTATGACACTGATTACTGAGCTTAGTGACCACTGACAACCTGGTGGATACTGGTAATTGCAACATATGATTCAGTTAGTGGCAAATTTCCCGCTCACATTTCCCCCTCATTGCAAACTTCAATGGCAATCTCCCTTCCATTCTCTCCCATAGATGGCTAAACAATGGGCACAGAAATTAATAAAAACAATTCACAGGGATTTTAAAATATGCAAAAAAGGACTACCTGAGAAGGAATTTAAAAATCTACAGCACAGTTGCTTTCAAAACAAGAGTAAAAAGAAAATGTAGCATGCAGCAGATAATTAGGAAAGTTCTCTTTAAAAAGCTGCCTTAGTCATCAATGTTAGCAGAGCATATCAAAAAAGGGGAAAGGAGTCAGGCAAAACATTTCAAGTCATGGAATATTGGAAATCTCAATCCTTACTAGCAGACAGCAAGCTACTCACTTCTGATAAATTACGAGGGCAGAAATAGAACAAGAGGCTAGAATAGACTTCTGAAAAATTAATATAACTCAAAGTACCACTCTCTATTAACATAACATCCAACACGTAGATGCAGAAATGGAAAAAGACAGCTCTAGCAACATTAAAAAATTAGCACATAGATGACTGGACAGAAAAGCTTTTGCAAGTCTTTATATCCTCAGGGTGCACTTCTACAAGAGATGGGAAAAGATGCATAACTGTGCTTCTGACACTAGTCAACAGCCACCTCAGCAGACACAGTTCTCATATTTCAATTGAGATAATACTTAATGTAGGCCTAGGGCAGCAGCTTTCTGCTTATGATGTGTTGCATTGTCATGTTTTGTAAGCATTGCAAGTTGCTGTAGGTTGTGTCCATTCAACATGAGTGTTCTCAACATCAACATGCGTGGTCCCCCTGTACTGCACGTGCCCAGGGTCACAGGAAAGCAATGGGATTGTCTGAGCATCCTTCTTGACCTGGCATGCTTTGAAGCTCATGCTAAAGACAAACACAAAAGTAGTTTCTACATATACAAGATGGACAGTCATAAAGATTTGACCTGAGCATGAGTTGGAGGGCTGTGAGCTAAGGCTCATAGCACAGAAACAGCTTATACTTGCAAGGTAACAAAGTCGTCAAGGAAACACAGCCTAAGACAGAATTGTAATTAGGTTCTCTGCTATTTATCTGTTTTTGTGAAATAAAACCATATTTGATGAATACCTTTTAACTAAGTATTTAAAAATTCTGCAGCAAGATGGATTTCCTGTCATTTCCTGTGTAATTTTCTGCATTTAGGACAGATGTATATCTAGCTGCTGTGAGAAAAATAGAACATTTGAGTCCATCACAAGTCTAAATCCTAAGTTTTTATTTTAAATTACTTCAATTAAAATAAAGTCTTCTTTCTTAGGAATCAAAAGTCTAAGACATAAGTAAAAATAACCCTGTTCTGAAATGGAGAGCAGACAGCAGCAACTGTCTGAACTTCAGGGAAGGCAGCATTGTATGTTATACAGCAGTTATAGTTCAGTTATCCTGAATAACACTGATCCTATGAATGGTGGTCATTATGGTGTTGCTTGCCAAAGGTAATTTTATGACTTTGAATCTTCTTTTCTCATAAGGATTGCAGAGTTAAGTACAGGATCTTAGGCTTAGACAGAAAAGATTCTGGCAAAGCCTTTGAAATTTTCTAACAAAAATACTTAGCATATGTAGAAGTTGGTATGCATAAAAGTATGTATTTTATTATATAGCAACAGATACTATTTTGAGATATCTACCAGCCTAAAGTTTCCTTTTTTTTTTTTTTTCCCAAGTTCATATCAGCCATGTATGATGCTAGCCACTTTTTAGTTTGGCTGGCAGCTCTCAGGGAATCAAGTCTTTAGTCTGATTGATCTAGGATGCTAGAAAATGCCAGGCAAATGTGACCCAGTATATAAATTCTATCAGAGTGAGAAAGAAATCTGCTTCAAAAGGAAAACAAAAGGATCAGCACAAGTGGTTTTACATTGTTTCCCAACTCATGCTTACTGTTTTAGTAGCTTAGTAGGGAAATGCTTTTGCATGTCTGTGATCCAAAAGAAATTCTGCTTCTGAGTGTGGCAGTCTTGAGACAAACCTGCCTTTGCAGCAATAACTTTCACCTGGGACCATATTTCATCCTGCAGTTTCTCTGTTGATGCAGCATAAAAAGCAGCCTGATAACTTCCTTTTTAATGTCTCTGAAATCCATGCTGCTAGCTACTAATTAAAAATAGGAAAAGTTAGTGACAGAAGAAATGAGAAACAGGAAAAAAGGGGGGAAATATAAGTAGAACAGAGGAAGTAAATAGAAAGAACAGTAACTGTCATCTTCCTCTTCTCTACTTAGAGCATTTTGTCTCCTTTCAATTTTGCTTAATGATATGGAAACACTTCCTATGTCTCCTCAATTTCAATATTACTATTTGAATCACAGAAACAGGATCCATTTCTCCATCATTACGTGGAAATATTAGCTGCCCTGTAATGAAGGTCACAGCCAGCTTCTATTAGAAGGCTCTATTCAGCAATCTTATGAATTTAGCAAGGAAATTTACTCTGGCATGAAAATGCCTGTGCATACTGTGAAGGATCACAAAAGGGTATGTAAAAAGACAGAAGAGGAACTAAAATATAGCTTTGCAGTGGGTGACTCTGCTGGTTTTGGCTGAGGTAGAATGAGTTGTCTTCCCAGTGGCTGGTACAGGACTGTGTTCTGGATTTGTGCTGGACACAGAGTTGATAATATAGAGGTGTTTTTGTTGTTGCTGAGCAAAGCTCACACAGAGCCAAGGCCTTTTGTGCTTTCCATGCTACCATGCTGTTGAGGAGGCTAGGGGCACATGGGAGGTTGGGAGGAGATAAAGCCTGGACAGATGACCTGAGGTGACCAGAAGGCTGTTCCAGAGCATCATGCTTAGTATATCAAGTGCAGAGAAGATGGGATAAGGGGAGGGGGGTGGAACATTTGGAGTGATGATGTTTATCTTCCCAAGGAATGGCTGCACATGATGGGGCCCTGCTCTCCTGGTGATGGCTGAACACCTGCCTGCCCTTGGGAATTAATTCCCTGCTTTACTGAGTTATCTGCCTTTTACCTGTCCAGTTCTCCCCCGATGCTGCTGGTGTGGGAGTGGGCGAGCAGCTGTGTGGGGCTGGGTTTGTGGCTGGGGTGAAACCAGGGCAGTGACTCACTGGTTGAAGCACCCCAGCTTTCAGTTCAATTTGTAAAGCAGGTAGAGCATTCTGCAATGCTCTGCTTGCTCTCCTGCCAGGCACCATGCAAACCCACCACAACACCCACGTCTTGAGGCGACAGAAATGCAGGTGGCAGGGTGTGCAGTCAAAAGGACAGGGCCTTCTTCTCTGTGTGAAATCATGAGGATGAAAGCTGTGGGGCTACACATGTTCCCAGGCCATCCAGATGTAGCAGCTTCCCCAACTTTCCAACATAATCTGCAAAAAAACCATTCATTTCCTTAGCAGGTCACACCAAGATAAATTCTGCCAACTCTTCTGTCTGCTTTTTCCACTCTAATTATTATTTTCTCTACTAGATTATGTACCTTATACAAGCTCATCAAGGCATTAGGTAATTTGTTCTGATAGCCATAATTTAAATTCCATGTTACTATTTTTAAATGTAAAAAAATACTGTTCATAAATTACTTTTTAAAAGGATGCTGACTTCTGAAAAAAAAGTACTAGAACATCAATTTGTTCAAATTTATTGAAATTGCTATCCCTTATTTCAAAAGAAGAAAAAGCACACACATGCAAACACCAATGATCAAAGAAGACCAGAGTTCTTTAAGAATTAACTTAGATCAAGACACAACAGTAATTCAATTATTACCTAAAAAAACAATAAAATATTCAAAATATATTGTGATTTGAACCAGACCTTATAGTTACCCGTTATCTGAAGCAATGAGAGAATGTGGTTAAAATATTAAACGTTTAGCACTCTGTACAGAAGAATCACTTAGAGAGAAATAGTGTTAGTGTTATGTGTTAGTGTATGCAAATATAAATATGTCTGGCATTTTAAATACATTCCTACTATGTCATAGGAAAAAAATATGCTGTGATTTAAGTTTCCTCAGTTATAGTAGTTTGTCCATGGTTTAATAAACAAACAACAAAAAACCATACAACAAACAAATAAACAAGATTGACCCCTTCTGTGCTTTACAAATTTCAAGTAATGATACCTTCAGATTATTTTTTATTACCCACAGGCACAACAACAGGCATCACAGAATACTATTCTGTGATGAAGCAGATAAATCACATACATACAGGGCAAAATGTACATGTATATTCAGGCATTCATACAGATTAAAAACTAGATTGAAATCATAAACCAAGATACCACACTATTTTTAATGCTACTTTAAAAAGCAAAATATTCGCTGTAGGTTTAGACTCAAAAAAAGTAGCACAAATAATGATAACTTTCTCCTCTGGCTTCTCAGTTACAAAAGTGAACAGACAGGTAAATAGCAAATAGTTGAATTTGAAAATCCTATTGATCAAGGAAGACACTGTGACCTGTTCCAGCGCCTCACTACCCTTGCAGGGAAGAATTTCTTCCTAATATATAATTTAAAGATACTCTCAGTTCAAAGTCACTCCCCTGTCCAATCACTACAGGACCCTGTCAAAAGTTGCTCTCCATCTTTCTTACAAGCCCTCTTTAAATCTTGAGTAATGAGGCCTCCCTGGAGCCTTCTCTTCTCCAGCTCTCTCAGCCTGTCTTCATAGGAGATCTGCTCCAGCACTCTCTTCAGATTAAGGAGAGATTTTTCAATCCTGGTGCCCTGAGGCATCTACTTCCTAAGAGGCATTTGTGGGCAAGCTGTATTGATGATTAGGACTTCATCTCCCAGTAGGTTTTGTGGTTTGTTTGGGTTATTTTGGTGAGAAAACAGGTTGTCCTAGGACAAAGGTCATGTGGCTGTTTTGCTCTTCTTTCTTCCATGTGCGTACAGGCCTAAAAAAATCACCTGGAATGTGTTTTTCTGTTTATCCTCTTAAGATGGGAGAGGACAATATTTGTATATTTTACTGACATCACCCAATATGCATTAGCATTCTACAAAAATGAAACAGCAACACTCATAAAAATCTGCTAATGACAGAGGAAAGAAGGCAGAAGGTCTTTCCCTTAATGATAATGGCATGAAACTACCTGGTTTGGAATGTTTATATCTTTGCTGTCATAGCATCTAAACACCTAATTTTGATTGCACCCACATTTCCCACGATGTTTACTGCATGAGGCATCAAGAATTCTTACAGAACATGTCAAAACACTGCAGTGTACCTAGAACTGTCCAAAAGGCCAAAAGCTATGGTTACAAAGTGGCACATAAAGAGAGCAAAAGTGCTTGAAGATTTTACTTGGGCCGCATATCAGAAAGATATTTGTTAAGTAAAATCCTCAGTTGCTGCGTACTGCAAATTGTTTACTTCTCATATTAAAACAGAAAAAAAAAAAAAGTTAACATATCAATCTCACATGAGGCAGATAAATTAGCAGATAAGTTAGTTTAGTTTAATTTTGTTCAGATTGGAAAAGAGAAGGCTTAGAGGTGACCTAATTGCAGCCTTCTAGTACCTGAAAGGAGTTTACAAAAAATGAAGAGCAATATTTTACAAGGGCGTGTAGCGACAGGACAAGGGGGAATGGCTTGAAAATGAAAGAGTAGGTTTAGATTCAACATCAGGAGAAAGCTCTTTAATGTGAATCTGGTAAGGCACTGCAACAGGTGAGAGTAGATGTGGATACCCCATCCCTGGAAGTGGTTAAGGACAGATGGCATGAAGCTCAGAGTTTTGGTCTAGTGGCAGGTGTCCCTGCCCATGGCAGGTGGGTTGGAACTAGATAACCTTTCCAACCAAAACCATTGTGATTCTATGATACATTGTCAAGTGCCTGAAAGGTTTTAATATCACAAACACACCTGCACATTTTCTGTACTTTTGTTCAACATCTCTCCAGATTAGAATGATCCTAGCTGTGATTTGGCTCAGGTCAAATACCTTTTGACATTTTATTCCTGGGTGAGATTCAAGCATTAGCTCAGACCTGGGGCAAGTCTCACGAGGAAATCTGGAAATGTCTAATGAAGAAGGTCCCACAACCTCTCCAAGTAACCTGTTCCAGTGTTTGCCTAAGCTCAGTGTAACAGCTTATTTCCTAAATGTACACAGAATTTCCTACTTCAATTTGTCCTTATTGCCCCAGGTCCTGCCCCTGGGCACACCTCTGAGAGGAGTCTGGCTCTTTCACCTTCACTTCCCGATATCCTCCCAAGCCTTTTCTTCTCCAAGATGAAAAGTCTCAGCTCTCTTGAATGTAAGATGATCCATCATCTTCATGGCTCTTTTCTGGACCTGTTCCAGTATGTTCTTGTCTATTATACTGGTGAGCCAAGGACTACATCCACCACATGTGGCCTCACCTGTGCTGAGCAGAGAGGAAGAATCACCTGCTTTTACCTGCTGGCAATGCTTTTCCTAAAGCAGACCAGCTTGGGAAGATCTTAATGTTTAGTTTTACAGTTGTGGTGAAGACCACAGTAACTGTTTTCAGAAAGAGAATATGGGTCTGGAACTGTTTAACTTACTATGCATCTAAACTGATAATTTATACTACTGTTCATTACCAAAACCATACTGAAGTAATGGAGAGTTAATAAAAGTTAAAAATAAATTGAGGATTCACAAGAATGGCAAGAGTTTCAGAGATTCTATAAATTACATCCTTTTCATGACAAAAACAATAAAGAAAAACTGCTTTTTTTCCTAGTAAACACCAGTTTGTTTCAAAAAGTGAAGGTGTGTGGAAGACACTAATGTTCAATGCTACTTATCTTTTCTGTGGACAAGCTGTTTCAACACCATTTAAAGGTGCTGTACACATATTGGATTTTAGCAGCCTCTCAAAACTAAATGTAAGAATCCTATGTCTGTTCTAGTGTGATAAGATGTTGCCAATGATTTGGTAAACAGCACTGCTTTGGCAAAAAAAAAAATCTCTATTCAACACGTTGTAACTCACCTTATTATCTCACATCTTAAGCAATGCTGTATTCAGTTCACACACTACACAGCCAAATCCATGTAAGAATCAAGTATATTAAATTATCTTTAATCTACAGAGTAAAATTGTTTCTTATGAGTTAAAAACTACTTCTCATTCCAACCAGTTATCCACTATTTTTTTTCTCTCAACAATAACAGAAGATCCCAAGGACCTTAGATTTAAAATATACTGCAATTTGCCATCCCAGAGTTTGTAAGATAAACTAAAGATCTAAAGTATTGAGAAACTCATCTGGCACCAAAAAAAATCAACTGAAATGGGTAAAACACCTAAGGACATAACAAAGGAATCAGAGAACAGGATTTCAATATGAAACTAAGATTATAGTTTTCCTAATCTCTATACGTCCTTTTCTGTATTGGTAAGAAAGTCAATAATTTCTAAATTTGCTTTCCCTAAGGCAGGAATTTGGAACATACCTTCCACACAATTAGTTTAAGGTCCAAAACAAAAAACCCTTCACATTCATCTCCAATAGGCAGTCTAAAGAATTTGAGGCTTTGAATGTATAAGAAGCCTAACAGGACAACTTGGTGGGTCTAAGAATGACCTACAAAAAGCTGTGTCTTCATATTGAAAAAAAGCCCAACACCAAGAATGTGTTTGATTTGTTTTGAGACCCAGAAACACAAAAACCAGAGTCCTGATTGCACATTAGATACTTCTTCCACTTGAAAGAGCCACCTTCTACCAATACATACTTAAAAGAAAAAAGAAAATACCTGAGGGGAGTGGTGAAGGTTTTGACAAAGATTAATTTGATCCTGATGAGGTTAAATCTTCCCAGGCTTCCTCTACATATGGCAATAAGAAATGAACTGTACCTGAAGGGTAATAGCACACAGAAACCCACTGAGTAATTCTGCACATATGGAGAAGACCCTCTTCTACATTAACTACAGAGACAGCCCAACAAGATCATCCATGGAGTAGTCAGTAAGTACAGAAGCAAATATTAATATGGCATCAATCCTGAACATGCAGTAGTAAGAGCACTGGCTGGACCACGATGAGATATAATCTCCAGAGCAAGGTCAATTATTAATTGAGAATATCCATAAGCTGGTTAGTGTAAGTAGTCTTTATGAGTAAGCATTTTTCATGACAGTTTTTAGTCATAGCATTTACCCAGGATGGAAGAGACTGGGTTCTACCTATCTTTAATCTAAAGGGATTCTAGTCTTACCTTCTGTGCCAGTCGCATTTGAAATTCATCAAATAAAAAAAGCACAAGGGGGTCACAATCCTCTCCTTTTACTGTCAGATGGATAAATTCAGTTCCAGAATCAGTTACTGGTTCCAGCCCTCCTGCTTTAGCTATACAGACCTCAAAGTGTCTAAAAGCAAACACAAAATGGTAAAGTTATGATAGACTACACCCAAGGCTAGTAAATTCAAGGCAATTAATGTGATTGAAAGTTTTCTTCATGTATGGATAGGGGTCATATGCCCAGAGTACAGCAGATTGGACATAGTGGCTATGGCTTACTAAAGTATATCGGCAAATCACAGCTAAAATTGAAATTTCACCTGCATAAAATAGATTTTAAGAGCTCTGTGAAAAGGGAGAAGTAGAATCATCTTTTTTTCAGATCTACTATTCAATCTAAAAAGCTAATTGTTGAAACTTTCCCATATACTATGGGTTTTTTTATTATTATTGCACATTGCATTTAAACTCTTGGGCAAAATTTAAAAGAAAGTTTTTCTATGCACACAAGGTAAATTGTAAACCCTTCCTCTGCAGAGTACCAGATGATCTATATTAAGAAAAATGAAAGGAACTTTCCCGGAACACAACTGCCATTCATAATGTAAAACTAAAAGTAAGGGAAAAGATCAATACCAGCTTTATAGATCTGGTGTACATATAAAAAGATTATCCCATCCTCAGTCACACAGCTTGTCAACTGGCCTGGATGTATTATTCAGCAACTCCAAGAACAATGCAATTCACCCGAAACAGTAAGAATGTGAAACAAGAACAGATTCTGTAAAATTTTCCTGGCATATTGGAGCTTCAAAGCTCCACATAAGCATCTTGTGACCTATGTAAAATATAATTTCCATCTATAAGTTTGGAGTTCTGCAATGTGGGGGAGTTAAGTTTCCCAAAACCAAGGGTAAACCAACACAAAAACTTAAGTCTTTCTGCCAAGTGCCTGGTAGAGCAGATTGCACAGTGGTTCTGAACACATTAAAGGTGAAGTACTTAAAATACCTTAGGGCATGGAGTAATTAATACATTTTTCTTAAATGAAATTGATGAAATAGCAGGAATCTTTAGCAATGATCAAGAACTATAAATAATGGGATCATATCTTAGTAGAACACACAGCCTGCAACAGCAAGAACCACAAGTTACCACAAGAAAATGTACTTCAATTTAATTTCACCACATCATAAAGGACTTCCCAAAATGCAATCGGTCGACCTTGAGATAAAATCTTTGAACAATCCTTTTATACTCTGTGTACTTATTTGTATCTCACAATCCCAGCAGTGCAGATTAGTCAACTGCAACGGTGCTTTGTGAAAAAATGACAGATATGATGAAAAATGCAGTCACAAAAAGAAGCTGACCATAGTAATTTGTATTCACACAAGCTCTGCTGTGTTTACTATTCATTAATAAACAAAAAAAAAATCAGAATTTTGATCTTTTTTCTTTTCCTCCCTTTCTTCTTCCCTCTTTGTGCATTTTTAAAAACTATTATTGACTATTACAAGTCTAAGGGAAATGCCTTGCAGAATAAACATCTGTGCACCCAGTCTGCTTATACTGCATATGGTAGAGACAGCAAATTTTCCTCACTGAAAATTTCCTGCCAAATTGAAAGGTCTCAAAAATGTCCCCATGAAGGAGAATGAGGCCATCCTCAGACTTGCTAATTGCTAAGATATTTCTGTGCAGTATATTGGAATGTGTGCCCTACCCCATTTGCCTGTCCCAAATGCATGCAGAAAAAATGTCATATGCTACCAGAGAAAGGGTTTAGTAGGGTGTGAAGATGATACTATAAAATATGATACTGTGAAATTCACACTTCATTGATTCACTGTTATTAGATATTGAAATCAAGAACAAAGCAATAATTTGTGTCTGGACATCATGTAAAGCAATTTTAAATCAGCTGGCACATGATGTAATAGAAGTTCTTTTATATAATGAGACATAGCATGATTGTTTAGTTATATATTTGGTACAATATAAAAATCAAACTGGTAGAATTTCAAGCCTAAATAAAAGACTGAAAGTTGCCTTATAAACAAAAATAAGACTAATTTAACAATTCTAGATGAGACAAAGGTTTGTTGATTTGAGGATATGGTAACAGAAATATCTATAGATTAAAAATAAAGCATGATAGCAATCATTAAACACTGTCAAGTTTAACACTGAGAAATTCTTTCTAAATAGGGCATTTGGCATTGAAACAAACTTCTTATGAAAAAATTGCAGTAAGATAAGCAAAAGATACAAGTCTCAACCCCACCACTTTTTAACATTTCAGATAATCTGTTTCTTCTCAAGATATTGCATTTTATATAGGTAATGAAATTCATAAATTAATCCTTTAGATGACATGTTCATCTTCTGTTTAGTCTACCCTTAAAATAAATCTATTCACTTTGTATCTCATACCACTGAAATATTTCAGTTTAGTTCCTTCATTTAATGCATTCTAGTCAGGAAACTCTTTTATCACTTACCTATCAATATAGGATTGGCTTGCTTTCTAATGCAACTCTTGTTTCACATGAAACCTTGTTCAATATCAGAGTCAGCTCTATCACAGAAGCTGATACAATTTCTCTAGCTCCCCTTATACAATCCATTTCAAATTTACTGTTCTGTACTCTGAAAGACAAACTGTTCAGCATCTCTCTTTAGAAGGAATTAAATTCTTTATCTTTCACTACAGCTTTTGCCTTGTAACCTTCTGAAAGTTCATTTTGCACAAAATCTGGAAAAATGTTTTTAGGTAATCCCAAAAATGCGTCTGATAATAATCAAGGAAGAAAATTTCAGGAGTTTTAATAAATTATTACCATTTCACTCTTTTATTTTAAAATGTTTGGTTTTTTTGTTTTAAAATGTGGCTTTTTTTTCCCTTTTTAAACATCAAGATGTAAAATTAATTCCAGTACCTCTGAATTTCTTTAAAGTGGTTAATAGTAAATATTCAATCACTCTCTATTGTTTCACCAATACTCTCTGATGCCCTTGTGTTCAGAATTCCCTATTGTCCACCATTATGAGAGTTCAAAGCACCAACCTTAAAAAGATGTTATAGATATTTCATTAAATATTTCAAGATTTTTTGGGCTGTATCACAATCTTTTTAGTCAAGGTCAAGTTGGAAGGAATTTCTACGCTGTCCTATTGCTGTATAGAGTTTTTTCTTACTTGATGTGAGAATTCTTACACTCAAAAGGATTTTTTATGCTTACCATCCAGCATTTTTCCTTATTAATATTTTTACTACTTGGCATTTACTTCTTTATGACTTCCTTATTGTGCTGACCTTCACATTGTTACTCAAGTTCCATATACCAAAAACTTTCTGGCAGAATATGATACATATACAAAGGGCATCCAAGTTAATCCAGAACTAAAATTAAATAAATACATGAAAATCTGAAGTCTGGAGACACAAAGGAAATAGTAAAGATATCTGCAGCAGATGTTGACAAGTTTCACAGTTCCATGTTACTGATCTTTCTTCCAGTATTACAGTGAGTGATGAAATCCAGGACTTTGGGTATCCACTGCTGTGCAGAGCAATCAGCTCCATTTGTTACACTGAGCAACCAGAGACAGTCCAGCAGTGGGGCACAGTGACTGTGTGAGCTCCTTTCTCCATTTCTTCCAGGTAATTATGAAAACACGTTCTGATTTATACAGTCTCCTACAGTGGCACTCAGCTGGCTACTGTTTAGTAGAAGCTGTCAATTTAATGATGCTACATGATGGGATGTTTGTGAAGATGACTGTTCTTACAGACATAAATAAATACAGTCAGTGTTGGTTTGAAGTTCACTGTACAGAGGTTTCATTTCCTGGAAACATTCATTCTGCAAGGGCAACTACTTAGCTTATTCATAAAAACAAAAAAAAAAAAAAGAAGACTAATTTTGTTCTCCTTTATAAAATTTTTATGCAACATCCTAACAGTGAAATTGTAAGACTTCTTCATTTAAAATAACTGAGTCAGAATAGTATGGGATTGAAATCTATGGGGCATGAAAGCATTCTTCACTTTCATCTGATTCCTAGAACCTGTAGCATAGAATGATTTCAGATGACAGGCTTTCAAGTGAACATGAGAGGAGAATAAAACATTGCCTGAAGAAAAGTATAAATATTCTTTGTAAGAAAGTTCATTCAATACTATGCTTAATATAACTCAATTAGTAACAGGAAAAAACAAAAAAAGAAGAATCATATATAGTATGTGATTTGATTATATAGGGTACTTCTTAATTGTATTCCTAGAGAATAAACTAGTAAAAATTCTGTTGCTTTTTTTGGCAGTAGAAAAGCCAATCATGTCTCTGACATGAAAATTAAATTACTTGTCTTATATCATAACCAAGCTGAAAACCTAATGATTTTGGTGGTTGGTTGGTTGGTTGGTTTTTTTTTAATCTCCTGTGCCATTGGCCTCTACTTGTTTGTACTCACTTTGTTTAATCACACAAAATAAGGCATCAGAGTGGGACCAAGATTAGTTTCCAGGTAACTAGAAATATGACTTTCAAAATAATCAGGAATTGTCAGCACCTTCTAGCTTTCATCACTTTCCTGTTTCAGGTACCTCTTACTTATGAATCACTAATGATCTAAGCAAATCCTGTAGCAGATCGGATCTATCAGTGCACAGAGTTAGGAGAAATTATTTGGCCAAAACCATCTTTTACCTTTTCTTACAGAAAAATTTGAAGTTATGTTTTAAGATCTATAATGTAATTTAGCAACCTCTGCCTTAGAGAATGTCATGTGCAGAAGAAACAGATCAATTCTACTGTGCATTTGGCCTTGACATAACATCCCAAACAATCTACAAAGTCAATGATTTGGTATACAACTAATAAAGTATGAGATAACTTGCATGTACAGCAGATGTATTAATTTAAATGTTTGTATTAGAAACAAGTGTGCAAAGTGTAGATCATTGTACACTTCATGCAGAGCATTTTTTTTTTTTTAAGAACAAATGTCAGATAAAAAAATCAGATATTTTGAAGTGAACCATCATTATCATTAATGGTGATTAGCAAACACTGTTTGCTATGTAGTGAGCTGCCTTGATGCTACAAAAGGCTCCTGCTAAAGGACAGTCCTCAGTTCCACCTGAACCCGGGGTAACAGAAGTCCCAAAAGCATTAACAACCCCAATGTCTACTCACAGACTGGATCTCACCAGCAAGACAAGTGTTACGTGTCCAACAATGGTATCACCTCTGATCACAGTGCTGAGCCCCAGACACTTTTCCTGTTTCTTGTGTCCAGCTGGGCTACCATGCATATTTTAACACATTTCATTATTGGAATCTGGGTATTAATATCTCAAAGTTAAACAGTCTGGCAAGCTGACTGTGTTTATTTGGGGTGATCCAAAGCCTGCTGATGCTTCATCTGTTGATTTTTATGGGTTTAGTGTTTGCTTTCTTATTACTATGAAGCAGAAATATTTTTGATATTGAAAGAATTGCTATTATTACAGTGTATGAAAAACATGAAGTTCACACGTTAAGATTACAGAGAATAAATGGCCAAATATCTCAAGCTAAAGAAGAAATGTCTTGGTCAAACTACAGCAGCCATGTTAACAGAACACATGGAAGATGGCTCACCAATGGAACATGAATCAAACAGACTCAGGACTATCTCCCTGGAGTTGTCAGTCAGACAGAACAGATCTGGGATCTGGGGTCAGTGAACAGAGCACTGTGAGCAGTGAAGGGTGCTGCAATTGTTCTAAGGTGTCATTGGCAGTACCAGAGCAGGGCTTACTCCTCCCAATGGGTGGCTTGAGTGTGAAATCAGAAGTGACAGGTGGAAAGAACATTAGGAAACCACAATCATAGAAACTGAGTACTAATTGTGCTGTTTCCAGTTTTGCTTTGGTAATTTTTTTCCTTCAAAAGAATACATAAGAAGAACGGATAGAACAGCAAAAAATCCCAGGCATCTCTCTACTAATGCAAGACTCAGATCACTTGCCAAGTGATGTAAGTACATACAAGGACATACATATCACTAGTAGCTGCAATAATCTCATTACTATGTGACTCTTCAAGCAAAATTTAGAACAACTAAAAGAGTAAATTTAAGACCTTGTTAAAAGCTGGTGTGAAGAACAGTGTACAGCAATCAGCAATGACAACTTCAGCTGCAGCACTTATGGCTGCATATCCACAGAGATATGCAAAACCAAAGGGATAAGCAGAGAAATATGGCAGCTTGTAAATGAAAACTCTGCAAAAGGAGAATCTTGAATTGGAACACCACTGAAATACTAGAATGACAAAAATAAAAGCATAAAAAAACTAAATGGTACTCTTCAAAATTCCATCTAAATATGTCTGTTTGCTCAAGACCTTTTACAGAAATGTGAAGTACACTGCAGCAACCCACAACACCTCAGGTTGGTAAAATAAATTCTCAACTGTTGTTTGGTGTTGCCGTAAGTGGAATAGTACCACTGCCACAACATACAAACTGTGGAGCAGGTTCTGTTCAGAATTAGCTGCTCCAAGAAAACCACATGTGAAGAAGAAAGCAAAAGAACAAGTAACCATAGGAATTTATCTGTCTCAACAGAAATGTATCATATAAAGGGATGTGCTCAACAGGAAGTGACATTTTAGACAGGAAAGCTGAAAGCAAAGATACACAAAACATCTGCTCTTTTTTCTTAACATAAACTTTAGATCTCAAAAATAATGTCGCTGAAAAGAAGCAGTTATGAGAGCTGGAGATTAGAGATGAAATCAATGTCTAAAATTAACTCCAAATTGCTATGAGAAGATATGGATGCTGGATAGAAAGGCTTTGTCCTTCAACAAAGAAAAATAAGTAATTACCATCCAGAAGGTTTTTTGTATCAGAAAGTGAGACTGGAAATATTTGAGGCATATATATACTGGATCTTGACACAAGAGTCCCCTTGGTGAACCTGGTAAATGGAAACCAGCTAAAAGGAAGAGGTATAAAGACAAGAGAAACGTTAGGCAAAGTCATTTGCAGTGAATGTCCAGCACAAGAGCGAATCTCTGCTCTAATGAAAAGGCAGGAACAGTAGCAAAAGGGACCCATGTACCAGTTCTGGCAATGAGCAGCCTTAGACAGCAAGTGATTACTTGCCACCCTTCAGGGAATCACCTCCATGCCTGACATGGTCGGTATAAAACAAAACAGTACTCAGAAAGAGCTAGCATGAGGTTTTGCCTCAAAATTGTGGTAAGAGACAACATTACATAGACCTTTCTTTTTCTTCTGGTTAGCTTTTACATGAAATACATGTCATGTTCAATCAAGGTGCTTCCATCAGGTCAGACCATTCTTCATTACAAACACTGATGTTCTTTTCTCTGACCCAGTGTAATTGTTACAATTTGAAACCTGTAATGCAAAATATTTCAGATAAATATGTTTGTAAACAAAAGACTTGATGGTCCCCTCAGACAGTTGGTGTGCTATAAAAATCTTTCAAATATGAAAATAAACAATTGTAGAGGTAGCTGATAAATTAGGTCAAAATCTCACCCTGACTACTCAGCTACTGGGTGCAGCAGATTAGCCTCAGACTAATCAGTACAAAGGCATCCCAGACACATGTTTGAGATAGTGGGTGCTCTTAATCTTTGAGGGGGAACAGTGTGTATTCTCACTCTTCCACCCCACTACAGTCTGTGACTGTATTAGGATTTTGCTTATTTTGTGACTTAGTACATTTGTATGCTCTGCTGGTGTCTTTAGTAATTTAGATTAGATCACTAATTAAGTAAACATAATTTTTCATTTTAAACTTTAATCAGTTGTAAGCTGTCTTTTTCAACAAAGTCTAGCATATGTCGATCCTTCATACTGTTACCCAGTTACCAGTTCCATTTGAGAAGACAGTCCACAAAAGGTAATCAAAACCAAAGAAAGAAAAATGCATATTTTCTCATTTTCTTACTTTTCATCGTGTAATTTACTACTGTAAAATTGCCTTAAGTTTCATAAAATCTGGTAGCCAAAAAAGGCTTTTAAATACAAACCCAGAGCTACTCATCAACAAAACATTAAAGATGTGAATTGAAGCTATTTAAAAAGAAAACCCTCTCCTGCTGTCCTGTCTATCCACTATTGCAAAGATTACAGTTTTCCCAGCCCAGTAACTCTCAGATGCACTCAATACATGATAAAGCAGCATGTCCATTGTACAGCATATGTAGAAGGTGGCAAGAATTTAAAGTACTGTCCCTAGCCAAACATTTTTTTGTGAGTGTTTAAATGTATTTTATGCCAACTCTCTGCAGAAACAGACTGCCACGTACTGGCCTATCAACACCATGCCATCAAAAGATTTTGTTCCCTTTCTATACGTCCTGTCAACTCATTTGGTGGAATATTACCTCTCCTAGACTTTTAGCTCTGACAAGGTCTTTTTAAGGTCTTTTTTTCCCTTAACATCTCTACTTAAAGGAAAAATTTGAAATTATAAACTGCTCTAGAATGTCAGCAAAAAAAAAAAAAAGAAAAAAAAGGGAAAAGGGAAAAGTAAAAGAAAAGGACAGTGTGCAAAAGTTTTAATTCTTGGTGGTGAGTTATATAAACACTGAAGTTCTCCCAGACTATTAGTATTGTAAGTCTCTTCTATTAATCTTTACTTAGTGCTATGGTATATTACATTGTTCACTTGAGGGGTTTATATTAAGACCCTTGTGGTAGCATAATGGAATATTGAAACTGTAAAAGATGTTTGGATTTCAAGAGCATTGATTTACCACAGTGTTCCAAAATACAGAACACAAGCAGGACGTGCAATTTCTGTGTAGGTTATTTATTTTGCTGTTTTGGAGTGGCAGCCAAGATTGTTACCTTTCTTATTATGATTAATTGACAAGTCATAATTAGTTAGGAAACCCCTGGTGATGCACACCATTGAGAGGTACAGACTGAAACCAACAGAGAGGCTCAGGTTTTCTGAAAGAAATGAAAATACTCTGTAGTTGGTAGTTAACTAAACCCAAGAGAGGGTTGCTCCTAGATTCAAATATAGAGACTTGCTGTTATATATACCCTGGAGGATGACATAAGGATTTCTATACTTTCTAACAGCTCCATATTTATCATTATAACTCAAGATATTCATATTATACAAATGAAACATTGATTAGGTTTTTAGTCTGTCATATTTTTTCTTCATTCAAATCTCTTGGGAATCAATTATGCATATTAATTGCAGTTGATGTAGTAAAGAGCCCTTTCTTCAATTTTCAAGAAGTTCTTTTATTTCCAGTAGAAACACTTGTTTTTGTATAATGGAACAGTCCAAATGGGAACTACAAATCCACTTTCTCCATGCCATTTTTTACACTGTGCAATGTGCAGTTTCCTGTACTCACTGATCATGTCATTTGGCCTTTATATCACATTTCTGCCAGCACACTGCAAGCCCCTCAGTACCAAACCTTTGTAGTCTCTTTTTTGGCATTAAAGGTAAGGAGACAGCACTAAGCTAACTCTGTTTGCTCTTGGATTCACTGATGCTACACAAGAATGACTTCTTTTTGCAACAGAGATTAGTGATTATAGTACATGATGAAAGTGCCAGAGACAGGGGTCAGTTCCCTCGTCAGAAAAAGATGTGAGAAGTATTGTCCAGTTGATTAAATCCCAATAAAAGTTGCAAATTGAGAGTTCTGCTTTTGAAAGGTCATCAAGATGTATTAAAAGGATTCTGAATGAGTCCCCAGGATGCATAATTAAGCAATCAGATACATTGTATTATCTATTTCCATAAATTAACATCTGAATCAGAATGGTGGGCTCAGTCAGTGTGTCACAAAGGAAAATGGAATATCAAGAGAGCCACTCACCAATCAACATTCTTCACTTTCCTCAAGGCAGTCCTTTCTCTAAGGTTAATATGACATTAAGTTGATGGAGTAATATTTTTGCTGATTGTAGCTGCCCACAAACATTTTTCTGTTACATATCATAGCTTGTAAATGGAATTTGTTTCTGTTCCACAGTCATATATGCTTAGTTTTTCTCACATATATTATTTGGATTCTGATTATAGAGGGAAAAAAAAAAAAAGTTGAAGTAGCTTCCATCAAAATTTTACTGTTTAATTTTAAAACTTTTATTCCTACTTATAACCTCCATTATCAATGCAGTTTCATCTACAAATACAGAAATAACTTTGGTAAGGCAGGAGCATTAGATGTTTTATGCCAGTCTTTATATTCAGAACTATAACAACTGTTTATTATATGTAATTGTTATATCTCTCATTTCCCAGAGTATGACTGGTTTCAGTAAAGATCATGACCTTTTTTGGCTACAGAAACTTTCCCTGTGTCACATCATTCAAGCAAGGAAAACTGACAAAAAGGATAATTATGGAATGAAACCTGTGTTGCCTGTCAGTATAAAACAGTTCTAAATGTAACATAGTGTATGAATGATCATAGTGTGCTATCCACATGACAATACAGAAACATAACCTGACACATTTCCAGATAAAGCAAAAGCTTTCTGCAGGGATTGTACACTGCTGATTATTTCATACATTATGATAATTTGAACAGAAATGAGATGCAATGAAAAATAATAGCTAAAATCATGTCTCCAAACAGATGTGTATAAAAATACTACCATTTAGTTTTAAGAAGATGCAGGGGTTCACTTTTTGAAATCACATACTTTTTCCCTCCTAATTCTTTGATATAAGTTCTGGAGGGTCTCCGTCTTTTAGTGGCATTTAATTAAAACCAAATTATGTGTTTTCCTCTTTAGGAGCAGGGACAGCATCAGTTCAGTATCCCTGTGTCCCACAGAGAGCTCTCCAGCACATTCATGAGAGCAAGGCTGGCTGAGGACACCTTTCATTCACCTGCCAATTGCACGGCTGTGTCCCACAGCCTCTGTCTATCCCACACCTTCTGACTCCAGCCACAGATTCTCTGCCTCTCAAACACATCCTGTAGTTAGCTTCAGTTGTCACAGGCAAGCTATCTCTTAATTCTTGATAGATAAATTGTTTTGGACTGGCTTTAGACAAGGAATGATTCTGACAGACAATATATTTATTGAAGAATCCACCAGCTGCTCATAATTCTTTTGAGACAGTAAAGCTGCAGTGTGGTTAGCAAGTTAACCAAGATCTTGTTTTCTCATGAAAGGACATATTTTTCTGCCTGGTCGAAAGTATGGTGCCCTCATGTAGCTGAGTCAATTTTTAGACAGAAATTACCTGGAGGCAATTTTTGGGTTTGTGCCAAATAAAACAGACAGAAGAAAACGTATTAAATGAACTCATCTAGGGAAAATTGAATAATTATTTCATTTTAATTTTATATTCCTGTTAGTATTATTCTAAAAAGACAGTGAAATGATATTATCATTACACATTTATGAAAGTAAAAGTAATAATAAAATATAAGCAATAAAGTCATAATGAAGTTTTTATTAAAAATATATACTAAATTCTCCTTTTCTGTAAAAGGTTGAAGAGAATATCTAAAAGCTTCCAAATACATATGAGGAGTTCAACAACATGAAGCCAGACCCTTCTGTCATGTATGGCAATAGGACAAGGGACAGAGACACAAAATAAAATGAGAGATTCAGACTGAATGCAGGAAAATCTTTTCCATCTCAAGGACAGCTATGCAGTGTAGCAAATTGCCCAGAGAGATTGTGCAGCCTCCAGCCTTGGAATTTCACAAGATCCAAGCAGATAAAGCCCTGAGCAGCCTGGTCTGACCTCACAGCTCACCCTGCCTTGAGCAGCAGGATGCACTACAAACCTTCCACCTCGGTATGATCCAAGGAAAGCTTAAAAAAGATGTACACATCTTCCAAGTTTTCTGCCATTTAACCTGAACATACATCAAAAAGAAAAGTCCTTGCAGAAGATGTGAAAACACAGATTTTGGGAAAGTTTTCTGAGGAAAAAAAAAACAAAACAGTAATTCAATGAAAACGTTACAGATTTTACTCCAATACTTGTTCTTGCAATGTGCTCTAATAGGGGGTTTGTTTGTTTATTTGTTTGTTTGTGTGGCTGGCGAGATTTTTGTTTGTTATTGTTTGTTTGTTGGGGGGTAATTTTAATTCAACATCTGAAGAATACATTAGTTGCTAAGTTTACAAAGATGTTACCACATTTAATTGCAAAGATCTTGTATTTTCTCCTCTGAAGGGAATTACAAGATAAAGGAACAAAGGACTATAATATTTTTTAAGATACATATGACCTGAACCTGGCAATAAAAATAGTTGTGAACTAATCTTGAAATGTCCAGGTACAAAGCTCTATCTGTGATTAGTTTTCATTCCACAGCATAACAAATGTGAAACACAGCAACTGCCCACTATAAGCAGTCTTACAAGTTTTCTAGTACAGAAACACAGGCTAGACAAAGATGTTGAAAAAAGAGCAATTGTTCTTTATTGATCTATTATTTCATCATTCAACAACAACACACAGTTGAAAAACAAGATTAACAAGAAAAAATGCAGCACTGCTACTTCTATTGTTATCCAGTCTGATTATTAGCTAACTAAAATAAAACCATAGAACGTTCAGCTACATTGTAAGGTGGCAATATTAATTTTATGATGAAGATGGATGGTGATCATGCAAAACACATTGCTGAATATATTGCTTTTTAAAGAACTTTTTGTCTTCATAAGTGTATATAATCAATACTGATTTGAAGCTGTTTGAAGCACAGTAGACTTGGACCAGTTTGGATTCTGCACATCGCAGTTGTAGGTCAAGTGAAATTTAGGCCATCTACAAAGCTGAAAATATCTTCACTGACAACAAATGCTATGAAACTGTCGAGATCCTGAAACCTACTGAACTACACAGCGGGCAAGAGACATATCTTTTATTAGACCAACCAACAATCAGAAAATAGACTTAATGTCTTTAAGCACAGCATGCTTTCTCCAGGTACAATACATATCTTCATTTCATTCATTCATTTCATTTCATTCATGCTTACAATGTCCATACCAAAAATAAATATAGGTCCTGGGTTTAATCTCTGAGAACCTTGATATCAAAGGGCTTCAAGAGACAAGATGATATCTTGTGGCATATTGTTCCATGAGTCAGTCTACTGTCCCATTCAAGAGAGGGGATATCTGCCAATGCAAGTCCAATCCTTTAAGGAAATAAACTCCTTATATTTCCTTAGACACTTAGATTTTATCACTTGTTCCCAAATAGTTTACATTTTAAAATTTTGTCCTTGTTTGGGGGCTGCATAGCTGATTTGCTGGTCTAAATCAAGGCCAGAACAACCATGGGGTGCCTGAATGGAATCATGGAATCACAAAGTGGCTGAGGTTGGCAGGGATGTGTGGAGGTCGCTTGGTCCAAGCTCCCTGCTCAAGCAGGGCCACACAGAAGCAGTTGTTGAGGACCACATCCACATAGCTTTTGACTGTCTCCAAGGAGAAAGGACTCAGCAGCCTCTTCAGAACACCTATGCCTTCACAGTAAAAGTAGATTTGTAAACTGCTGCATTATGATGCTCGTAATAAATAAGGTTTTTAAAACAGCATTTCTAAAACATATCAATCAGACCAGAGAACAGCCAAGGAATGCATCTTAAGAGAAATGTGTAACTGTAAACAAAAGCAAATCAATACAGTGTTTAGAGCAGATCTTCACTACACAAAATTTTAAAAAATGGAAAAAAAAAAAAAAACAGAGACACTATTTCTCTTTTTTGGTGCTAGCCATTCTAGTCATCAAAGATCATGTTCTCAACAAGGTAACTTTTGCTTGTTCACAAAAACCCCCAGAAGCTTAATCACACATCAATAAATAGTGAAAAGCAAAGAAAACAAGTTGAACACACAAAGTACACTTCAGAACTCAAATACTACTATAATATAACTTCTTTGTATCCTTCTCAAAACAGCAACAGAAAAACAGGCTCTCATGTAATTTCTGATATTATATTTTATTTTTCTTGAGAGCAAAAGATTCTAATCTGATCCATTCGCAATTTCCTTCAATGCTTCACAACATTTTGTCTTGACAAGGAAGCTAATTTGCAACAGCTGTATGTTGACTAGTTTGGACAACTCAGAATTACTAGAAACTGCATTGTGAACATCTTGAAAAAAATTCTCTAAGTATTTTTTCACTTTTTTTTTTTAATTGAAGCATATTCTTTTTGAAGAAGTGTTGCATGTATCTTCGAGGTAAAATTGCTGCTATACAAGATAAGTAGGTTTTTTTCTTTAGCACTCAAAGCAGGTAATATCTTCAGTGGACATGAAACAATGCTCTGACACTTGGAGAGGCACATACACAAGAACATGAATACAGCCAACAACTCTTCTAACACAACGGTCCCTTTTCAGCAAGTCCCCAGATGGCTCTGACAGAAAGCACAACAAGCCAATCCACTCATTTGGCACTGCTAGGCATCCTGGAATAACCAGAAAATTCCAAATAAACTCTGACAGGGAGGCCCCAGTACCATGAAACGGGATGGAGCTTGATAAAGTGATTTTAGAAATATGACAAAAACCACGAGATAAACAAGTTCTCTTCAGAAACAAAAGAATACAAACTAGAAAACAAACTACATGTCAATGTCCACTGTAACAACATCCCCAAGTTTCATACAAGCTCCTTACCACCAGGTGATAGCACGTACAGAAGAGGTTTCCTATCTATAAGCAGTCCCTAAAGAGCCTCTTCTTTGCAAGTCTCAAAACAATCCATATACCTTCCATGGAAGTGATCCTTTTAAGCCCAGATCTCCTACAGCAGTGTGTGGAGGGACTGAATTTTTGTTAGGGTTCCCATAGCTCTTTTCTACCACAGCCCCACATCCCTATGAACAGTGTGCCAAGCTCTGTGCTTCAGTCATAAAACGCTGACATACACACAGAATTGCTCTGTACATTTTCACACTATAATACAGATAACTTTTACAAAGCTAAGCTTCTTTTAATTTATGTTGAAATTGCCTGTAAATCACACTGTCAAGCTCCCCATAACAACAGTTGAATAGCTTCAAAAATTTCATGTCCTACTCGTTTGACCTGCACGGGCACTATTTTAACCTAAAAATTTCATTACTTAAGATGACTGCAGTCATTCCCAGGAGACAAAAAATGGGATTCATGGACATTCTCCCCATAGCTAGAATAACTTGATGTTGCTTTCTTCCTGATTAATTTTTTTTCATCTAACTAATTCCCTGTGATAATAGCACCACATAACAGAGTGGGAAACTTCATTTCCACTTACTCCTCTTCTGTACTACTCTTTGACTAAGATTTTTTTGCCTACTTTAATTACAGTATTCTTTCCTTGATGTAGTAACCAGAAGACATATTAACAAAAGTTTATATGTTAAAAAAAAGTGCAAGAGCCACATAACTGTGTTTTGTCATAACCAGGAAGCTTTACATCTTTCTGTGCATATCAATTGGTTTAACAATTCTTTTTAAGGTTTGCTTAATAAATAAATATTTCTTCATTCTCTGCTGAAACCTTATAAAAGGCAATGAGTACTACCAGCTCTTATACACAGACGTCATTTGATAGAAAATCCAGTGAGATTCAGAAAATATAGCCATGAGGTGAGGGAACACAGCTGGGCACTGGCCTGATCAGTAACAGCTGGGACAGGGGGCCCTGAGCAGAGCTAGAATGGGTCTCCTGCCTCCTTGGGCAGGAGGAGAGGGGGCCAAGAAGGCCTATTTGTTTTTCCCTTCTTAAGGATATAGTTTTAGGTTGCTGGGGGTGCAGGCCGCTAAGATAGAGTAGCCATGAACTTCAAGATTATTTAAACACAACTAGCATGCTCAGTCTTTCATTTGTGATAGTACATTTTTAACTATCAGCCTTTCACCACCTATTCAGCACACTTCCCTTTTTAAACAGAAATGTGTACCAAAAAATAACACAAATCCCAAAAGATCTCTAATTTCTATAAAATAAACAAGTTCCATAATTTCTCACTGGAATATCTTCATTTATCTCCCATTCTCTCCACAAAATGTTAGTAACAGAGCTCACACTGAGCTACAAACCCATCCTTTTGGAGGGAAGGAGATTCATGTAGGTCTCAGCCATCCTAATCACTGCTAAATCTTATTATTCATGGCACGTTTCATGTTCTGAAAGCTTTTTTTCCCTCAGCAAAATTATGGCAAGTTGTCTTACAGAATTATCCCAGATATATAAAGTATTTTAGGATGTAAAATTTATAAAAGTGCCAAATATATTCTCATGTGTATTTTCATACAGAAAAATTGATTTTAAGTCATATTTTTTACAGAAACCTATAAGAATAAGCAGTTTTTTGGAATTTTGTGAATGATGCAAGAAAAGCCTCAGGCCTTAATTCACAAGGAATTTCTGTACTGTCATACCTAAGTTTTAAGCATCTGACTGAGAATTAAATCCTTATACCCTATACTTAGACATTTTGGCTCTTTATTCAGTGAAAAATCAGGCAAGTCTCAGCAATCCTTCTAATACCTAGACACTTTCAGAAACAGAGGCATACCTGAAATCCTCCTCTCCCTTAGACTGGTCTTATTTCTGTGTTAGGGATTCACAGCCTGGACCCATTCCTGCATTTGGATGCCTTTGGATGTGTCTTTTGTGTAAAACAGCTGCTTCATGTTTTGGAACACACAGAGTAGCATTCTCTGCAGCTTGAGGAAGAATAAGACACATCTCTCATCTCTTGCAAATGTGCTGCAGACAACAAGTTGTGAGCTTTCATTATCCTCTGACAAATTTCTGTTATCATGTAACTCACAGTAAAAGACTGATTGGGCCAGAAGGAGACTCAGGTTTGGTAGTGAGGGCTTGCAATTGCTTTCTGTGTTATCACTAGCTCTAAACAGCTTGTGGATTAAAGAGCCATTTGTCACTGAACATTGTTTTATTCAATACTAAAAAGCCTATACTGTATTAATATCAAAATCATGATTGACTTCCAAACAGTTTAATGTAGATTTCTCTTATTGCCACAATAAATACCTTGCAGTGAGTAGGTACCTATTTTTCTCCTCCTGATATTTTAGAATTTTAGAGTACCACTGCTACTCTGAGATCTTCAAAAAGTCCTTTATACAACTTCTCAAAGCAATCATTTCAAAGATACAAGTCAAAACCTGAGCTGGAGCTCTATGCCAAAAATGATACATTTTTATTTGTTCCTGAAATTTCAGGCTATCCATCTGCTTGAAATCTCATGCAATTGACTTCAGAAAATGTTATGGAAAACGTGGTCTTTACTTAAAATTGCATCACTGCTTTATATTTGAAGATTTGAATTTTTCTATAACTAATTTTCCATCTACAAAACATGACCTGCCACTATCAGTAATTTGAAAAGGATATCTATTTCTGATGGTGTAAATACCATAAATACTTCTTTTCTTTAAATCTCCACAGAAATATGGTAAAGTCCTTTTTTGCACTCCATGAGAACAGAGAATGAAAATGGGATTTCTTCATGATTTGTCCATTCATCTGTTACAGAATCATTTGAGAAATTAAGATCAGTCAAGAGAAATTGGAACCAATATTTTCAAAGATTAATTAAATAATAATCTAGAAAAACAGAGATTTAGCCTGTAATTTCTAGGTATTGCCCTGTAATTAAAACAGTTAACAATATATAAATTATCTTGAGCACCACATTTACTGAGTATCTTAATTATATTTCTCAAGATAGTATTTCAATATTCTTCTCAGTACATAATAATATTTCAACATAGAGATCGCTTACAAGTACTCAAAGCAAATATCAGTACACCATAATCACAGGCAAAATTTTAACACAGAAGATAAGATCAAAAGACAGTGAGTCTAGATAGTAGATGGGAAAACAAGTATTTTTCCTGAAGGTCTTCTCTCCTCCACAGAATGAGAAATTAATTGAAAGCGTCATACTTGAATCTCACCCACCTTTGTGTCAAAAAGCCTAACAGTGTCACCACATCTCAATTCTCTCACTGCTACAAAACCACTGACAGCTGAACTGCAAATAGATGCAATTACCCTGGTGAATGTGTCCAATTTTCTGTACCAGCTTTCATTCAAGATGAACAGAAGATTCACTCAGTCCCAACAAGCTACAAAGGAGGTCTGCAATATGACAGAAAACAACAGAAATACATTCAGAAGCAGACAGTGATTTCTGTGGAGGAAGAAGTGTAAAAGCTTGCACACAACTAAAGGGTGTAAAGGTTACCAAAGAGTTTTCAGAATACATTAGAAGAAACTTCAGTATGAACAAAAAAGTAGAAGCCATATCCCAGTGGAACATAATACGTGTTTCTTTCAGTTCTTAATGAATATTAATAGAAGATAGGAATACGAGTCTTTGACAATAGAATATTTTCAGTGTTGAGACTTTTTTTGAATGTAAAATTATTTATTCACTTCAGAGTTGATTCTGGCCCACTGAACTTATTGTTAAAATTACCTTGGCCTCCATAAGTGTGCCCTGCAAGTAATAAACAAAAATTTTGGTTCTCATACCATACTTAAGAATAAGTCATGAAATATGGGTTCGAGTATCTTTGAATTTCCCTGTTTAAAGCAGGGACCACTCTCCACCCCTGAGATTATGACCAGCTAATGCACAGGTTTTAATTAATTTCATCCTCTGTCAGCTCTTCATCCCTCAATTCTTGAGTCTACTATCTGACAGACCCCTTAAAGGAGACAACAATCATGAGGGATGCTGAATAACAATATAGAATGACCATTCAGCCTTAGATGTCTCCCAGTTTAGCCCATGAATGACAAAAGAGTCTGCCAGAGGATATTTTGATGTGCTGAAAGAGACATTACACCAGAAGAACTGGAGCATGAAACAGACACTTTAACTGAGTAAGACTGTGTTGTGGTTTGATGCTGGCCAGATGCCAGGCACTCATGAAAGCCTCTTGCTCACTCCCTCCACAGCCAGATAGAGGGGAGAAATAACAAAGGGTTTATGAGTTGAGATAAGGACTGGGAGAAAAGAGTGATCAATACCATGAAGGGCAAATGAGCCTCAACTTAGAGATATTAAGTGAATTTATTACTAACAAAAGCAGAGCAGGGCACTGAGAAGTAAAATAAACCCTTAAAAACACCTTTTCCCTCAGCCAACCCCTCCCACCTTCCCACCAACAGCACAGAGAGACAGGGTGCGGGAGTTTGGTCAGTTCATGGCTTATCAAGATAAACATGGTTTCTGTCCCAGCTCAGGGGCAGGAGTCTGCTCTCCTGCTACACCGTGGGGTCCCTCCCACAGCAGACAGTTCTCCACAAACTTCTCTGATGTGGCTCCACCCCATGAGCAGCAGTCCTCCCAAAACTGATGTGAGTCCCTCCCACAGGCACACAGTCCTCCCAAACTGCTGCAGAGTGGGTCACTCTTCCACAGGGTGCAGTCCTCCAAGGACAGGCTGCTCCTGCCTGGGAACAGGGCCCTCTCTCCACTGGGTCTGCCACTGGATCACAGCCTCCTCCAGGCATCCACCTGCTCCAGTGTGGGCACCTCCCCCATGGGCTGTGGGTGGATCTCTGCATCCCCCGTGGATCCCTATGGGCTGTGGGTGGATCTCTGCATCCTCCATGGATCCCCATGGGCTGTGGGTGGATCTCTGCATCCTCCATGGATCCCTATGGGCTGTGGGTGGATCTCTGCATCCTCCATGGATC
>JAWWMU010000153.1:93283989-93300833 GCA_035048155.1 Cinnycerthia olivascens | reverse complement strand
CCATGGATCCCCATGGGCTGTGGGTGGATCTCTGCATCCCCCATGGATCCCCATGGGCTGTGGGTGGATCTCTGCATTCCCTGTGGATCCCCAAGGGCTGTAGGGGCGCAGCTGCCTCTCCATGGTCATCACCACAGCCTGCAGAGGAATCTCAGCTCTGGAGCTTGGAGCACCTCCTCCCTCTCTTTCTGCATTGACCTTCAGAGTTGTTCTTCTCACATGCTCTTAGTCCTACTCTCTTTGGAATTAAAACTGCACCACCAACCTTGTTTTGATTTTCTTCTTAAATATGCCATCACAGAGGCATTACCAACCTCTCTCATTGCCCCTGCTTTGGCCAGCTGCCTGTCCATCCTCAGAGCCATCAGGGATTGGCTCTGCCAGATATGGCGGAGGCTTCCAGCAGCTTCTCACAGAAGCCACTTTGGTGGCCCCCCAATTCCAAGAGTCAGGCCATGCAAAACCTGTACAGACTGCTACTACTGAATGGGTAGGAGATCCCCTGCTCTGAACAGAAATGGGAATATTGTCAGAAGTGCACAGGTATGGAGGCTATTATCACATGGAACACAGCAGCAAATAGGAAGCACAGAAATATGAGAGCCATGCACAACTACATCTCCCATTAGAGAGTAAAAGGTTTTAATTTACTCCTATGGAGCAATGAGATAGCAGAAAGCTTAAACTACTCCAAGAGTCCATGGGAATTAAGACCTCAACCAGAAGAAATCAATAAAAGTAAATAAATTTAATTCTCTTTATGCTGTCTCCATAAAATACTGGTGACTTTTAAAAAAAATTGCTTTTTCCCCTTCTTTTTCCTTTATATAAGCCTTGAATTGACCTTTATTTGTGACCTTTCATGCTACAATTTTCTGGCCCAGCAGTTGTAAGTCTTGCCTCTGTGTTCACTCTCTATGATTATTCTTCACACATGTTAATTGTATTTTTTTGATAAAAATAATTTAAAAAAAAACCTTACAGTGACTGTATTATTTTCACAAATAGGTGATTTCTGGGGAGGAAAATATATCTGACCATCTCACATAGAGATCCAAATACCTTTGTTGGTTTGACCCAATTAATTAAGATTAAGTATACTTGCATATCCATGAAAAAATCCATTAGCATTACCAGAAAATACATTAATGACTACTAAACAACAGAAAATGCCATTATTAAAACAGAAAGTGTATTAAATGCAGTGGTAGAATGGAGGCACCTCACAGGAAATCTATATACGCAATACTATATTATTCACAAGTGCATGTGATTGAAACCACAGGTTATAATTTGTAAAATTTAAATGGCTCTTCAAATCATCACGAAGAGAAACATTTTGAACATGCCATGCCTTTGACCATAGTCAATCAACCACCTGAAACTCTCTACAGCAGCTATCCCCTCCTGAATTACATCAAGACAACACTATAAATCAAAACCACAAATGATAAGGAACTGCAAATAAAAACATTAAATAAATGGAATATCTACCCATCTCCACTACAGAAGCAGCACGATTCTGGGAAGGAAACAGAAAAACATGATAAAACACATGCAGTTTAGAAGAAGACTTGTGTCATACTATTGGTCCTAAAGTAAGAGCTTGCTGACTAAAAACCCCGAAGAGAAAATTGTGACAACAATATTTACTACCATATTTTTCTTAAATGCCAGTATTTCTAAATCTCACATAGATAATGCATCTAATTGACCAATGGGACTAGGGAAATGAAAAGAAAGCCCTAGATGTTTGTAATCTGAGTGTATGGGTGGTTCCAACCACACATTCTATCAATTCAAATTCCCAGATTAGATAGAAACCTGAGGAAGTATATATAAATTCTGTGTAACACACAAAAGCACACTCTATGACTAGCTTTGTAATACCTGGTTTGCTTTGATAAAGGAGTTCAGTGTCAGGAACTGCAAATCACATTTCTTTTATAGTATCTTATAAAAATGTATGGTGCAAGCAGCCTCTCCCCTCACAGGCCACAGACACCATCCCAGTGCAATTTGTCTATCTGTGCAGTTTTGCTAGTGCTGGCAGTAAAGCAAGAATTCCACTTAGGAAAAAAATCCAAAACCAACCTTAATCAATGCTTCTTCTGTGAGAATAAAAGATGATTAATCCTTTGGTGTCCAAGAGTCAGCAGTTCATTAATGCAGGCTGATTATTTTCATAGTCTTTACTGACTTTGTTGAACTGTCATAGACCTGTCTTTCAAGTCACTCAATAGTTCAGAGTTTTCTTCATACTTTTGATCCTTTGAAACATAAAAATGAAGATGCCCAGCTGACCTTTGGTTTAGAAGAAGCACAAAAAAAAGAGACAGTAAGCAGACATTTGGCAAAGGATATGGACGCAGATCCTCCTGGGTATAGGCAACTGTGCTTTCATAAAGGTAAGATGTAACTATGCCCAATATTTAATGCAATGTAACTCTGTGTACCATATAATCACAGCAGTCTTTTTAATCTGAGCACCTCTCTTTTGATATCAGGCATTGTTATCTAAGTTCCTATATGCTTTGGGCAAGAACCTTCTCAAAAAAGTGTTCTGTTCCCACCTTTTTGAGAGCTGAAGTTATTCACACCTCCTCCTGATAACCAAGGAGAGTAAACTGAACCAAGAACTCCAGGAGAAAGTGATTTCCAACACCATCTTGATTTTGCCTGCTTAGCAGCTTCAATGCCCTCAAAGTATATTCAACTTCATTCACAAATGATAACACATGATTTTTTGGGGGTTTTTTTAATGCAGGTGAGGAATCCAGACAATAGAATGCAGTTACACTTATGACCCATTTGATTCACAGGGAAGACATGGGAAATAGGGAACATTCCCCATCTAAGCCCCTTCTAAACTCTTCTCAGATACAATGAGGAACCTTTAATCCCATTTGTAAAATGGTTAGAAGGGTAGTAGAGGGTGTCTGGCTCTGAGCTTGTTCTGCCCCTCTGTTCTCCATATGTCTAACACGTAGCTCTGCTCTTGCTAGCAAAATGTGGTGTCCCTGGATTGCAGTTATCCATTTACAGCTCTGATATCAAACTATCAACTGCAGGAACTTCTAATACTTACACCTAATACAAAAAATAAAACTGTCCTCTCCTTTTCTGAAGCAGGAAAAAGCACATTACGGCCTTTGAAAAGAACTAAGAACAGGTGCTTTAGAAGGCAATGAAATTTAATCAACATTGGAACTCTAGCAAATAGCTAGGGATTCAGTTTGATGTTCTTTGTCTGATTCTGTATTCTAATATCTTTTGGAAATTAATTGTAGCAGAAAAAGATTATATTCTTGCCTTCCTTTTATGAAATTAATCCATTTTAATGCAGGTGTTGAGAATGAGATTAGCTCAAGGCTTGCATAAACAAAATATTTCCTCAAATACCAATGAAAAATAAAGACAAAGTAAAACATGCACTTTCCTGAAGGACTGAACATAAACCAATCGGATTATAAGTGTAATAGGTAAATAATTGTGTAACCCTTGCCAGCAGGGAAGCTCTGAATACCCCTACCTTCATCTTCTCAGCTAATATGCTCTTGAGCAGCTGATCCTACAGGGTATAGGATCAGGAAAACAGCAACCTGCAAATGAAAAGAGAAAATCTCACTCAGTAGTCCAGGCTTGAGAGGGGCCTCCAGCCTGTAAGATTTGCATGAAATAAGAAGGCAATTAGTGTGATATCTATTTTAAAAGTACTAATTCCAGAAGACCTGATTGCTCCCTAAAAATACATCTAGGAATATATATCATGAATGGAGAATAGCTGTTTAAAATAGAGAATAAGACTTCAGAATATATGGGTATGAATTAGCCGTGTATAATTTTAGGATGGAAATAATAGAAAAAATTAAACAGTAGTGTAAGAGGGTGACAATATAAAACAAGACCAGACAGTCAAGTCCAGGTTCAAATGAACTTTAGTCTCAAAAAGGTGACATGTATGAAAAAAGATCTGCAGTTAGTAACTGCAGCATGAGGTTTACAATCTAGAAGGCTTCTGCTGGCTGTGTTTTCTACAAACACTGTCATTACAGCAATCTCTTCAAGCAAAACCATTTAATGTAGCTACATTGTATTCAATCTTAATAAATATATGGTTTGGCCATGAGCACAATTACAAACACAATTCTTCTCCTAATTGCTTTAAATCAAAATAAATGTTCAAGTTACTTGTTTTTGTTTTTTATTAAATGGAAGAAAAAAAGGTTTTAACACTAACTTTAAAAGAGAATATGTACTACTGCTGTTCCTGAAAGGTTTCTTTTTTTTCCAAGATGGATTTTCAGTAGTTCTAATAATGGCATGGGGCTAGAATAAAAACTTGAAACATAACCAGAGTCTAATTCTGAAATAAGAGAAACGTGTTTTACATTGAAACTTTGGAGAACTCCTAAAATCTGAAAACTTTCCAATTAAATATATTTATGTCTAAAGTCCACACATCTGCCCAATGCTATAGGAAGCCATTGTGTGACACTTGATCTCCGAGCAGGAGATAAATTGTTAAATTGATAAATTATCTCTATCATTCACACAATGCCAGTGAAAACATTAATGACAGGAACTTGAAGTCCACACTTTTTTCACTGAGCTCTAACAGCTGAATTCACATAAAGCTTCTCCACAGAGTTGGCCATGTGACTCTAAGAATAGAGCAAACAATGCAATCCTTGCTTCATTCAGGAACAGAGGAATCAGGAGGCTGCATTTGCAGTTCACAGTCGAGTTGTTCAGAAAGCCTTGTCTAACAAGGCACAAAGTAGTCCTGTAAACACCACCTTCTACCCAAGATCTACCAAATAACATTTGAGCCTCTTCTGTAAACATTCTTAGGGGCTTTCTGTAAGTAAAAAGTTTCATTAAGTGGTTAAAATTGCTGTTATAATGAGAAGTTCAAAACGCAAAGGACATAAAATGAAACACAAGAGGCTCTCCCAAACTTCAACTTTGCTTCTGGGAGGATGACTAAGGACTGGCACAGATTATCCAGGGTTTTTGTGGAGTCATTCATTACAGATATTCAAAAGTTGTCTAGACACAGTCCTGAGCAACCAGGTCTGGGTGACCCAGCTTGAGCAGGGGAATTGGATGAGTTGACCTCCTGAGACCCCTTCCAACCTCCACCACCTGTTACACACACCTTTTCTTGCTCAGTAAAAATCCTATGATATGAAATTTTGGGAAAGTAAAAGGGAAAGAAAGAAACAAAAAATAAGACAGTATTCTTCCTGATGGAAAGACAAATATTATAGTTAAGAACAACCGTCCAAACCAATTTTTCAGTACTTTCTGTATCTAGGTACTGTTGGGCTTCTTTTTTCACAGGGCTCCTGCTTCAGGTACAGGCTAAGCATTGATTATTTAGGGAATTCTGATTAGACAGGAAATTAAGCTCTTCTAGGCACCCCAACTTCACTGAGTGTAGAGACTGAAAATATCAAATATCAGTAGGTTAGTTTCCAAGGACCAGCATATTTGATTTATTAAACAATTTTCAGCCATCACCCATCCATTTTTCATCTTCAATTATTTAATATGAACAGCTGACTTCTTATCAAAACTTCCACTTCTGGCAAGTTTCTTCACTGTTTTTTGTGAAACAATAGGCAAAACTGTTTTTGAAACAGTTTCATTAGCTGTTTCATCATTTTGGGTTTACAGATATGAGAAGTCCCAAATGAACTAAACAAAAACCATCAATGTATGTGTGAACCACATTATCTGGTAAATGTGCAAGTAATATTTTAAACTACTTCTTTAAACAAAAAAGCGCAAGATAAAAATTAATATCATTACAAAACAGCACAAGGTGGATGCAATTATCCCTGTAGAAATTATATAGTAAGGTTTTAGAAAAACTATTTTTAAGAAAACTTTAACTAGAGATACCTAGAGATCTCTTCTTTTTAAAGGAATTAGACTAACAGTAATTTATAACATTTTTTGCACTCTTCTATGCTGTTCTATAGACTATTCTCAGTGCTCCTCAAAACAATTATACTGAACTGAAACAATTCAACTTCAGTTTATCCTCAAATACCTACAGCCTGGAAAAACTGTAAACTTATATCTTTCTAAACCCTCAGGAATATAGTAAATAATTTAAGCCCCTTATCCCAACCCTCTTATTTTTAAAAAATGAGTTTTCCCCCTCACAGTACTTTCACAGACTTTCTCTTTTCATTTTAGCATTCTGCTATTGCAGAAATGGTTTCTCTACACTAGTGAACAGATTTTATTTTTCAAGTCATACAGCATTAGCAATGTTTTATTCAAAAT
The DNA here is from genome assembly GCA_035048155.1 of Cinnycerthia olivascens. NCBI lineage: Eukaryota > Metazoa > Chordata > Aves > Passeriformes > Certhiidae > Cinnycerthia > Cinnycerthia olivascens. The sequence goes on along the minus strand of JAWWMU010000153.1, from coordinate 93,294,533 downwards.
GATACATATCAAAATACCTTCTTCAGCATTTTCAGGAGGATTTTAAAAACTGATGGTCTCATTAATTGAAATGATACCATACTTTATCTTACACCAAGAGCACCTCTCCAGTCACATAAATACTAGATTAGTTTACTGTTCTCTAATATTAATATTGACAGGAAGTAACCTGCTGTAGTACAGCACTTTCAAAATTTAAAATCTATTCTCTCATCAGTGCCAAGTGCAAAAAGAATTTATCACACTTCAACACATTTACACATTAGGTTTTGCCACACATTTTACTTAAATGAGAGATACAAGGCATTCTGCTTCTGGTGCCTCGATAACTCCAGTCTGGGGCTATATGAAGTTTGTTGTGCAGGTCTGATGGTGTTTAAAAGATTAAACCAATGAGGTAAGCTTGGGAGCTTATTTTCTCCACATTTATAACTTTAACTGCTGCTTTACCTGAAAGTATTAGAGCAGACAGCTCATTACCACCTGAAAAGGGCTACTACACTGTATGTGAGGAGGTCATCAGAAACTGATGACTTTTAAAGGTCATACACAAAATGAATTTTTCTTTGCTGAAAGACTCTCTCCTTGGCACAGTAAAAATCTTATTTTAACAGCAGCTGTAAATATTATGTAAGTAGAAATGCAAGATCTAAGTAACCTTTACATTCTTTCATGCTGCCATGAATTTACTTTTGATCCAACTGTGATACTCATTGATGATGACGTTAAAAGTTGCTTTGCTCTGGATCATCATTTGAGTGATGAATTGATAGGTTTCTATGATTTTGTTTCATTTTTACAGTTTGTTTTAATAAATCTCCTGTTACATATATTTCTGTGATAATGAAGAAGAATTATTTTCATAGTTTGTAACACTGAGGAGCTTAAAGCCTACAATATCTGTGGATGCTACAGATTCAAAAGGGACAGATGGACTCTAAAATAGCACAATAAGAGGCATTTTCTTAGTGTGTAACTTCAGCAACTTCCCTGATTCTTTTCCCCCTAAGGCTATGTGAAATTTATGGCATTTCATATCACACCTGACATACAAGCAAACATACACAGTCTACTTCTTTACTCCTTTATGGTCACATACATGCAAACATTTTTGTTTTAGTGGATTCTAGGACTTGAATTCTTCCTACATAGTAATGGTACTTAAACTTCTAAATTAGAACGTCATCTCCCTCTATAGCCAGTAGAGAACAACTGGCACTTTCAGAGAATGATTCAGATTTTTCTCATTGTCCTCCTCACTCCTTTTTCAAGACCCGCTGTGTAGCACAAATCCTAATTCACAGATAGGCACAGGTTAGACCTGCACCGCCATGTCAGGAGAGAGAAAATGTAAGACTCAGGCATTACATATGGATGCAGATTTCTTCCAAAACATCCAGAAAAGTCTTCTGTCAACTAGATATCATCCCACTTTGGAACATATGGATGCTGCCTGTCCTTTCCCTGGAAGATACTGCCTGAACACACTTACCCAGGCCACTTTGCTTACCTGTTTGGCTCATGCCATTCACTCTTTGGTCTTTCTATTTGCCAATTCCCTTCCTTACCTTCCTGGCCCATATTTGCTGCACTTGACTAGGAGCTTGCACCCCTCTGTCCCTTTTCAAGTGTTGCAATAAACTTGTTTCTGTTCTGCCAATCTATCTCACTTTGAGGCTAAAACACAGCACCCCTACAGAATTTCTTGCTCACCTTACATTAAACAGTTTTTACTATGGATTCTCTGAAAGGCAGTGGTGACATTACCAAACATCTAAGGTGCCCTCCAAGCCAGACACAGCAAAGAAAAGTAGTTAGAGAACATTGCCCTGGTGACGAAAACCCTATGGAAATATCACTGAAATTCAAGTGAATTTTGACCAATTCTCTCTATCTGCATTAAGAGAAGCTTTGCAAAAGGCACATGTGACTTTCACAATCTGCAGCCTACAAAATATTAAGAGTTTGGGTTAGTATAAAGCTTACTGGCATCTTCAGGTTACAGAGTGCCACAGAGCTGGATTCCACTTCTGGAAGCTTTGTGGGTTTGCCTCTATAGGGTTAGAATGTTACTGCTTCAAGGCAGAAGTGCCTAAAACTCTCTCAGTTGTTCATCAAATTGTTTGAAAGTAAGACAAAGAAATATAAACTTCTGGAGAATGCCTTATTCTATTTCTACTGTCGTTTCTAAACGAGTGTTTTGATACACTTTTGTTATGTACACAGAATTGAATTATGACTTTTTCTTTATGTCTACTGGTATTCATGCAATATATACTCTGTATCATGGACAAAATAGAGAACAGAGTCAAAATATGAACTTAACTTTAATGCCCAAAACTGTGCCTAAGGAAATGAACAGAATCTTCATTTTAATAGCACACTATCTCTTTGTCTCCCGGTACCACTGAACAAAATTCTGCAGTTTGTACACAAGTTAAGGACATAGAGAAGGTACCTTCATCTCAATTCAAATAGCTGGAAAGAAAGAAAGAAGTATACACATTTTCAGTTTTCCTCTAAAGGCCAGAAAAATGGGACACACAGCCAACATTAAATTCACCACACATAAAAAATTTAACTGAAGGAGGTCTTGTGACTCATGGCAAAAAAAAGATTTTTGTACTACCTTAGCATAAACTTGATGGGTCCAAATGGAGTTGAAAGATGATGTTCCATTAAAGGCTGATGTTCTATTGCAGCATTTAGTCATGTTAGGAGAGGAATATCAAACCCACAGAATGCATAACAGCATGTACCTGTCTAGAGAATTACCTCTCAGAACAAATCCACAATTAAGAGTGATATATAAAGACACATCAGAGCTATAGAATTGGTTGCTTACAGTATTTCATGGCTAATTCTTTGCAGAGCATGCCATTAACATGTGAATAACTTAATCTATACATAAACAGAAAATGGGTTCTCATTTCACACCTGAAATCAGAAGATCATATTAAAAAAAAAATCTTATATATTACTTTTTTCTCTCAAACCAGCACTCAGTGATCAAAATCAGTGCCCAAGGACAAGAGTAAATTAGAAGCTATCTTGCTCACCGCCTTGAGAATTTATGTCATAGCTGCTAGTCAAAAATTTCTTTCAAAAGTTTTGGGAATACAGTGATCATACTGCATCTCCATGGAAGACTTTTCAGTCTCAATTCCTACTTTCCCCTTTCCTCTCCTTCTTGAGCAAAACTGAGTGCCTGAGAATTACAAAAGGATTTTGTTGATCCATTTAAATCTATTGCTTCTTGAAAAAATTTATGACAGTGACACAGTGTAAAAGAAACCAAACAAGTTAACAGAGGCTTTGATGGAGGATTGCTTACTCTTCTATTACAAAATGTACTTTGTAAACTGCAAATTTTTTTGTCCAGCCATTTACAGTGTTAGCTGGGCCCACGTGCATTTGCAATGACATAGATCTTTTGCCAAGAGTCCCATCAGTTTTCTGGCCAAAGATTACTACAGTAAGGTTGAACTGTGTAAATCATGGACAGCCTTAGCCTCTCTTTTCCATCCAGTTGGTTAGTAAGGCAAAATGCATCTATTTCACCTTCAGACTGTGACATTGTACTATCACTCTCAAGCAACAATTTTTGGGACTATCTGACATGATCTAAAACTTGCTTCTTTGACTTATGAAGCATCACTTAATAGCCAAGTACAGATAATTTAAATACAAAACAAAGCCTTAAGCTACAGGAACTGGAATGTCCATAATGCCCTCTGAATGACTGCCTGCTTAGTTGTGCACATTGACTGTGAACCAAAGGGAAAGACATTTTAAAGACAATACGAATCTGAAGTATCCTGCTGCATATTTCATACAACTAGGGAATCCAGGCTACCACACAGAATACCTACCAGCTTGAGAGATGCAAGGAAAAGATATAGTGCAAGTGTGGGTATATCAACGCTACTATAGGTTAATCCTTTTTCAATATGTGTGGTTTAGGTATGAAGAGTCACATCATTTGTTGTGCTTAATCTGGACAACTTTTCAGAAATAGAGTGGGACTTAACTGCTGGATTTGCTGTTGGAAAATTAAAAGATCATTGCTTGTAGTCTTGGAAATCTGGTAGTTTTATTGTTGAATTTTCTGTTTGTTGTTATTTAAACTCTAAATCATACAGATAAAATATGGATTTAGACTGACCTTTGTCTCATGTTTTGAATTTTGGATGTAAATTTACCCAATGTTTCAATCAACTGGAACAAAAGAACTGCAGTAAAATTAAAATCCCATTTGACCCAAGTTCCTCTATAATCATGTTGTTGTTTCCCTGGTTTCCACTGCCCCAGCTCTCAGCAGCAAGTTGTTCTGAAACACCCAGACTGGATATCTCAACCACCATCAGCTTCCCCATTCTCTTCCATGTAAACTATTTAGCTACTGCTTCACATTTCACTTCAATTTTTACCATGTATAAAAGGGAAAAACTGCTGACAAATGTGTAGTTTGGGTCAGGGTGCTTTTGATAAAGACAACACAGAATTATTCATAAATTTCTGAGACTGCAGTAATTTTTGACAAACAAACCCTTTAATATTATGATCTCAATGTACTAAAAGGCAGAAAATCAACTTCTCTATGAATGTGAGACTTCCAGTGGCATAAAAAACACCAGAAGAGCTACTTTGCCATCTCTCCAAACAGGATAGAAAAGTTGCTGGAAAGCCTGGCATATCAGCTCTGTCTTCACCATATCCTGAGACAATTGCAAGTGTTCAGGGAAGAAGGAGAGAGGAATATGTACTATAAATCTAAATCAAATGTTTCAGAAATGTAAATACTGTGTGGGCTATTTGCTTTCATATAGGAGATAAAGGATTATTCCTGTTTAGAAAGAAAAAAAAAGAAGTAAAACCAGGAATAGACCTAGAAACACAAATAGCCTTTTAAATATAAATTGACTGCTACTATTATTAAGTGAAGAAAACACTCCTGTCATGAAAATGTTTTTTGTTACTTCAGGAGAATTTAAATGGAGCTGTTGACCTCACATATACGGTTGGTTTTAAACTTGAATCAGAGCTGAAAGGGTATGCCTCAGGTTGGGAACTGAGGTGGAATTTTAGCTTTTATATTTTTTAATTTTAGCTTTTATATTTATATTTTTCAGATTCTGTGCTGTTTTAGTGTGTACTTCTTTCTGGGTTTCATATCAAGTGCCAGTGAGCTCTCTTCACAGAGTAGGTGGACATAACATTTCCTTTTCTAGCTTGAGACCAAGGACAACCGATTCAAATTTCAGGTCCAAGAGCAAAAACAACAGTGAATTGAAAAGAGAAAAACAAGGAGGATGGAGTATCATAAACTGAAGCTATAATTGGACAATTAACTTCAATATGCTAATGGACCAAAACTCATAAAAGTGTGTGACTTTGTGACCAGTCATCCATTTCGTGATCATTTGGGTGCAGCCTGGCCGGGCCTCTTGTGCTGCTCAGGGTGTATCTATTGAGGCCTTTTACTAAATACCTACTTTATCCTTTCACTCTGTCTAGTCTCTGTTCCAGGTCAGCCTCTGAGGCATCAGTGAAAGTGAGAGTATCTCAGCTATGTTTAAGTCTGGATTTTATTTCATCAACCATTTACAATGTCATAATTCTTATTTCTTGTACCACAGATCCCTGTGAAAATACTCAGAAACTACTTCAGAGTAAAAATCCACAGAGGAGCAACAGACTTTGTGGGAATGTTAGCACATTTCAGGAGCCACTTCCCACAAACTTAGTTTTCTCTCATGACTTCTAAGACAAGCTACCAAACAGCTCCTAATTGCTGTGCAGAGCTGTAACTCTGGCAGTGGTATTGCTACTGCAACAGGATATAATCTTTGTGTGGAGTTTTGTCCTATTTTTACTTGATTGGACAATTTTGTAACGTTGACACATGGTTAGGCTAATGAAAAGAATAGATACGCCTTACATGAACACACATTTTAAACCAGAAACTGCGGGAATAGCTCTCTTTATTTTCTGGTTTGGGTACAGGTAACAGGGTGGGCTGGCCAGGCTCTGCCACAGGGCAGGACCCTCTCTAGAGCCCACTGAGCCCCTCCAAGCTGCAGCACTGGCCGAGCTTTTGTTTGTACCCCACTCTCTCCCAGCATGGCCAGGCGGGCAGGAAGGGTCGCAGGACCCCGGGAGCAGCAGCTGCAGGACGGGCCGGGCAGGGAAGGGTCGAGCTGGATCCCAGGCTGGGGGAGGAAAGGACATCAGCCTTCCGAACACAACCGATGAAAAAACTTTTCATTGCTCAACAAGAGACTGAGAAGCTTCTGAGACCGAGGGGTGGCTCTGTAAGTCTGAGCGAAAATTTTAACTCTTTCCTGACCAGATGAAACTTCCAAAGCATAAATCCTGCCCGGTGAGAAACAGAGAGAAGAGACTGACACATAGAGAGGCACGGCGTGAGACCTAATGTCAGAGAAAGTGAAAGAATCCTAAGTTGAAAGGAAGATTGAAGGACTGGCCTAGTTAGGCTGGACTTCTCTTGTAAGGTCATAGAGAATGGACTTAATTCCCTGTACCATATAGAATGTTTTTAGGGGCATGTAGGGTTCTAGTCATAGCTGAGTTTATGTAATTGTGGAGAAATTGAACAGAGGAAAACCGAGAAAGAGACATGACACCCTCTGCCCAGTGTTTTGAAAGTACCTCTGTTTCTTGAGATAAAAGTGAGATAGATTAAGAGAATTTTTATTTTACACTAGAAAAAGCATCCTTAAACTGTACCCTAATAAACTGATATGGCCCATGAGCAGCTGTGGAAAGCTGTCTCATGGAAAGGGACTTCACAAAGGCAAATTTCCTTCCCAGGGCAGGCCATTTGTGAACTGTAAGAGCAAGAGAATTGGTATCATGTAGAAATCTCTGTGGTGTTCAAGAGGGACTCCTTTCTCCTTAGTGAATTGAGAAATGATTATTATAAGAGTGATAAGTGACTGAAAATCTCAAATTTTGTCTTTTTATATTAGAGTAAGAAAATGAATAGTTGGTGGGGAAGGAGAAGTGTTTTGAAAGTTTTGTTCTAATTCTTGGGGTTTTTTTTCTTTTAGTGTTAGTTAATAGTTTTATTATTTTCAAGTTTAAACCTGCTTTGCTCTTAATTGAAAAATTACAAATTGGTAAACCAAAACCACTACATTTAATTGGTACATTAGCTGGGAAATTCTCAAATTGGCAAACTATACATAATTGATATTTCTGGCTAGTTTTGAACTAAAACCACGACAAGTTTTTAAAGCCTTAAAACCAAGTTTTTTTGAGTCTGATTTGTGTGAACTTTTGGTTTACACGGTTTAGCTGTGACTGGAATTTCCTTAGCTGGTCAGTTGTCTGTATGTAATCTGTCTTTTGTTTATCTGTGCAGAGTACAACCATAGTTCTAAATGCATAGAAGTAACAAATACTAATCCTATGCAGAGTTAGATATTTATGACAAATGTAACAGAATCATAGAAACACTTGGATTGGAAGTGACCTTAAATTTCCAACCTTCCTGCCATGGGCAGGTACATATTCCAATGGATCCAGTTGTTCAAAGCCCCATGCAGTCTGGCCTTAAACACCACAAGGGATGGGGCATCTACAACTTCTCTGGGAAACCTGTTGCAGCATCTCAGCAGCAACCTCTTCCAGTATCTCATTACCCTTACTATGAAAAGAATTTTTCTTTGTATCCATTCTAAACTTATCCCTGTAAAAACGTCTGTCTCAACTTTCTAACAAGCATCCTTCATGTAGTGAAAGACCACAATAAGGTCTGCCCAGAGCCTTCTCTTCTCCAATTCTCTCAGCCTTTCCTCACATGACAGATGTCACAGCTCTCTGAATATTTTCGATACCCTCCTCTGGAACTGCTCCAACGGGTCCAAGTTTTTCTTGGGCTGGACACAGCATCCCAGGTAGGGTCTCATGAGAACAGAGTAGAGAATCACCCTTCTCAGCCTGGTGGACATGCTTCTTTTGATGTAGACTGGGTATGACAGTAAGGCAAGACCTACAAGCCTGAGGTGACTGCACAGGCTTTCAGAAGTGGAGGCATCAGATGTGGTACAGAGGAGTATGAGCATGGGGCAACAAGAAGTGGGGCACAGACCTGGCACTGGAGGGTCAACAACTCAACCATGGTCAGTTAAAGAAATGCAAACCTGAAGCCAGACAAAAATAGTTTTGAGGTAATAGAGAGAATAAAGACATCGTGTCTGATGTGTAAACAGTCATACATAGTAAGTTCATATGTAATGCAGAGCTGTAGATCAATAAAGAAAATCATGCTAGCAAACAATAAAATTACCCTGAATCTAATTTTTGATGGAATTTAGTGTGATTTAGTGTGGCTTTGGAGTCATGAAAATGCTTGCAAGTGTCTTAGACCCATACATAAAATCTATAGTTGTTGAGACTGATTTTTAGCATGGGCATCCACAGGGAGATCATGGATGAGACTGTAGGACCTAACCTGTCACATTGCACAGATCAAGTCAGAATGCCACTTTGGATCCAGGTCTCCTCTCACACAATCTGCAGGAAGAAAATAGGAAAATCCCTACATCTGCTCAGCCTTAGTCACTTCTTTCTCTCTCTAGCTGTACATGAAACTTTCTCTAAATCATTTCTATTTTATGCCTATCACTACCGTGTAACATTGCAGATCTAAGTGTTCATCTCTCCTTACTTTGCTAGCCAACATTACACTGATTAGTAGAGAAATAGAGATGCTTATAGAAGAACAGAATTCAGTTGTTTAATTTTTATTTTTTTAGGGTATAGAGCTGAATATTGTTTCACCACAGCAATGAAACCAACACACTAAGAATACCATGGAATATAAAGGTGTGTCTATCACAAATATCCTGAGGATAAAAAAGGTCATTTTGCATGATTCACATTATTTCCATAATTAAAAGAGAGGTCTCTCTCTTCTGGATTAGAGTGTAGGACATTATAAATATAATCAAACAGCAGCTGGTCTGGAAAATGCAAATCCTAATCAAGGTCAAGCAGGACAGGTGATGTATAATTTCCAGCCTCCCCAGCCTTTTCAAGGTCTCATATGAATCACTATGCAATGGAAAGCACAGTTTAGGCAACTAGAAAATGTGAGCCACAACAGGAGGCTTAATCACAACAGAGGAAAATATAGGGGGGATAATTGCCAGGTTCATAAACAGCAAATAAATGGAACTATCTCCAGTTGCTTCCTTTTGTTACTAAAGAAACATGATTTGCATCTAGAAATTTCATGCACTTGTATTACTACAAGTTCCCAATTCTCCACCCATTTCCTTGGGATATGTCTTCAAATAAGGCATTGGTCAGTTATATCTGTTACCTCTTTCAAGATGTTTTGCAAGGAGGGAATGGAAATAACCAAGGTAAAAGAAAAAGATGCAGGTTTGGTTAAAAGTAAAGAAGGCATTATATTATTATCTTTGAAAATTTTCATCAAGAAAAGCACATCATCTGTTAAGAAAAGGCAAACTAGAATTTTGTACAACCTCATTTCAAAAAATCAAAGGCAATTTTGGTGAAGACAGGGACCTAAATCAAAGCAGAACTCTGATTCTACCTTTTCATAAAGTGAATTCTCTGCAATCCCTAAGTGACTATTTTCTTCTTAAATTTTACATCAATCAGCTCACACTCTGCTTATAGTATCAAAGTACTTTCATGCTTTCACAGCTGTCAGTGGTCACTGCTCCTTGAATGAACCACAGATGTAAAAAAGGCAATTTTACAGTGGATTAGAAATCAAGAAAAAATTACCTCACAAGAGCTACTGAAAAAGAAGGCAGGATACACATGCATCATGTTTACTTAGGGTATATCAAATATTCTTTTCTGTGGTTCCATCAATAGCCCAGGTCCATTCTCCATTTCTCTCAGAGCTCCCTACAGGTGCCAACTACAAATTACATTTTGGGGTTCATTCATTTTAGGGTTTCTTTTTATTCTTAGATACAAAAAAATCAATTATGGAAGAACAAAACAAAACCACAGAATCACAGTATCATAGAATTGTTTAGTTTGGAAAAGACCTTTAATTTGATTGAGTATACCCATGTTCTGAAGTGTCACATCTACAGATCTTTTAAATACCTCCAGAGACAGTGACTGCACCACTTCCCTGGGCAGCCTGTTACAGTGCTTGACAGCCCTTTTGGTTAAGAATTTTCCCCTAATATCCAATCTACTCCTCCCCTTGTGCAAATTGAGATAGTTTCTTCTTATTCTGTTGCTTGTAACTAGTTATAGGGAGCAATAAAGTTTTCCCTGAGCCTCCTCTTCTCCAGACTGAACAACCCCAGCTCCCTCAGCTGCTCCTAATCAGGCTTGTGCTCCAGACCCTTCAATAGCTCCATTGCCTTTCTCTGGACTCACTCCAGCCCCTCAATGTCTTTCTCATAGTGATGAGCCCAGAACTGGACACAGGACTCAAGGTGCCAGGTACAGGGGGACAATCCCTGCCCTGGTCCTGCTGGTCCCTCTATTGCTGATCCAGGCCAGGATGCCCTTGGCCTTCT
>JAWWMU010000153.1:93259991-93283898 GCA_035048155.1 Cinnycerthia olivascens | reverse complement strand
AGGTCCTTTCCCACAGAGCAGCTTTCCAGGCACTCTGTGCCCAGCCTGCAGAACTGCAGGGGTTCACTGTGATCCAAAGGCAGGACCTGGCTCTTGATATTGTTGAACCTCATACAACTGGCCTCGGGTCATCAATCCAGCCTGTCCAGATCCCTCTGCAGAGTCTTCCTATCCTCCAGGTGATCAACACTCCCACCCAACTTGGTGTCATCTGCAGACTGACTGAGGCTGCACCCAGTCCTCTCATCCAGATGGGAGATAAAGATGTGAAGCAGGCCTGGTCCAAATCCTGAGTGCAGAAGAACACTTCTTGTGACCGGCTTCCAGCTGGATGTAACTGCATTCACCAGCACTCTCTGGGCCTGGCCAGCCAGCCAGCTTTCACCCAGTGACACTTCACTTATCCAAGCCATGAGCAGCCAGTTTCTCCAGGAGAATGCTGCGGGAGACAGTGCCAAAGGCTTTGCTAAGGTTCAGGCAGACATTCACAGCCTTTCCCTCATTCAAGGTTACCTTGTCATAGAAGGAGATCAGGTTGACAAGCAGGACGTTTTGTAAACCCTTGCTGGCTGGGCCTGATGCCCTGGTTGTCCCAGATGTGCTGCATGATGCCACTAAAGATGATCTCCATGAAGAGGTCAGACTGATAGGCCTGTAGTTCCCTGGATCCCTATTCTAGCCTGCACCACAGAAGAATGGGTAGGGCTATTACTGCTATATGTCAGCAGAATGTATCTGCACTATATGTCTTCTCTGAACAGGTGAGTAAAGGAAGTTTGGCCGGTAGATGCAAATGGCAGATGAAATGTCTAGCTGCCCAGCATCCTTTCTGTGGACGATGGATGCTTGTGCCTAATCTTTGTCTAATCAAAAGACTTTGCAAGTTAAAGGCAATCAATGCTTCCTTCAATATTTGTAAATTTTTTAGAATAGGCTTCTAACATCCAGACACACTGCTTCCACTTTTTTCTCTGGGTTCTCTTAGAGCTCACATTAACATTTTAGTTAACCTAATAGTTAAGCTAAGTTTAGTTAAGCTAATCTCTTAGCACCAACACAACAGGCCACATTAAACAAACAACAGAGGAAATGTGAGAGACATAATGGCTACATACGTGAAATACCCTGCAACAGCAATGATTTGCATTGATTGTTAGTAACATTCCTTCCAGAGTCATTCAAGTTTCCTCACAGAGACACATTAAGTTCTCAAAAACTAATTTAAATCCAGCTCAGTGTGTTTTCCACAGTGAGAACTGTGAGGGTTTGATATACAACACTGCATTTTACTATCAGCAGCTCATCCCACTGTAGACTAAATGATTAAATAATTGACTTTGTTTCAGTCTTTGTCTACTGGACTATCTGAAGAACATTATTCATATTAGGTTCTCGTCTTTCAAAAAATTCACCTTTATTTTAATTTAGTATCACTCCAATGAAGCTCAGAAACCACCAAGCAAAAACTTTCTTTTGTACTTATTTGAATACTTGGGTGTTCTGGGAGAAACTGCTACTAGCAAAGAGGAACAGGTATCTTCCCCTATTGCAGAATTGTTCGTTTTTTATTGTTTGGTTTTTTAGGCTTTTTGTGTCTGCCTACCTGAGCATTGTAAATGATTAGTATTACCTGGGGAGAATTTGGATCAATGGTTTGACTGTCCCTGGCACAGCAACCAGGGCGACCAGTTGTACTGTGTGTATAAGGTATCTTGCTGCAACCCAGTGGTGAAATGTTCTCTGTGGATGCTTTTTTATTTACCCTGTCCTAAGACCACAGCCAGTCCCACTGGTTACCAACACATCTTGTGAGAATGTTCATGCAAAGGAAAGCAAAGAAGAGAACAGCAGAGGTTCAATTTGCAGGCAGGGAAACAGCCAGGTGGAGCTCAGGGAAAAAGTAATTTCCTGTTTGCATATTCTGGGAAACTCCTCAGTAGACAATCATTTGGCAAATGGAGCCATCAGCTGTCCTGGCCGAACTGGGTAAAGTAGTATCTGAAATCCAGGTATTATATTAGGATTTTTCCTTACCCAGAAAAGGTGCACCAAATCAGTCACAGTTTTGGAGACTCCTACAGCAATGTCAAAGTTGGTTGCTAATTGTCAGTTCAGTTTGCCACTGTCCATTTGCCACAGATCCGTTGCTAAAGCACACACCAGTGCAAAAATGACACTATTAGTTCATCAATCTAGGCTTCTGCTTCATCTCAAAATCTTCCTCTAAAGGCCTTCAAGAGAAGGTGGCAAATGGCTAACAGAAGCTTATAAACATTAAATTAGAATTCAGCTAAATTCTAGGTGATGGCCTATGTGCACAAGAATGCTCTGGAAACTTTCCCATGGATAGCAAAATAGCAGTCTTGTAAGAACTCCTAAGATTCTGAGATCCTTCTAGATGAATTCAAGGGGAAAAATATATAAATCTGATGATAAAGCATTGATATGAAAAGCCTCCATATAAAAACAAAATGATCTTCAAACTGAAAAATGTATCTGAGGTAGGGAACACTGCACAGGCATTGCCTAGGCTTTGCTGGGAGAGCAACAGTGATTGGCACACCTCCCAGTTATTTTGGACAAGTCAGGGCATTAAAACTGGGATCTAAGTACTACTGAAATTACTATCATGGGCACAGAAAGAGATCTGGAGTAATTTCTGTCATGCCATGGAAATCACAAGCTTAATCATATGTCCACACAAATACAGTTAGTTCAAGATGTAGTGCCAGAAATCTCAGATTCAATTCTCTCTTCCTGTGACTGTGTCCCTTCCTATGACAGTTAATTACACAGATTGTAGAGACATTTTTATTGATTCAGAGACAAAGGATTAGTGACAGACTGCTACAAATTCTTCTGTCCCTGACATGTAATTATTCCTGAAACAAACTAATAGCTTCCATTTATCTAGAATAAAACTTTGAAGAAAAATAACTCAATCACTTAAAATGTGCCTGTTAGCCCATTTTCTTTTCTTCTGTTATAATTAAGAGATAATATCAGTGGAAGAGACTTGTTGTGGGATCAACTACAAGATATATAGGATAGTATTGATCACAAACTTCAAAACAAAGTAGTTATTTTCAACGAGTGGACAGTTTTTGACAATAGTTGGCTGTTAAATCTTTAACTGTCCCCATCTTCTTTATTTCTTGTTCTTCTTGTTCTAAAACAGACTCAAAGCTAAAATAACTTAACAATGGAATACAATTAACTTAAAAACTATACAATAAATCTCAAAATAAATCAAATTCCTTTCTTCCCCTAGTAAAGGCTCCCCACTCTTTTATAAGTTTTGAGTTTTTTCATATTGAAAGCTTAAGTGAGGAGATTATTCACAACACATATTTTTTAGTAGAGTTTCACTGGAGTACTAAACTAATTTGGAATGCTTAATGAAACCAATTACACAAAACCAGATGCTTAAGCGAACATTATTCCATAAACACTCAGTTTCCCACAAAATGTATGTATCTAATATAGCTTTCGGACAGGAAGACTATCTTTAATCTAGTACATAGAAAAAATTGCAGGTATGCATTCTTCTGAGAACAAGTGATCAAAGGGAACAAAATGATTAGAATAGGATATTCACTTATCCAGATTGTAGATGAGGTGGCTTTATTTTAAAAAAGTAAAAACAGGGTAAAAAGCTTTCTTTTTTCATCTTCATAGTATTTTTGCCCAAACACCTTGCACTTTTCAATCTGTAGTATGTTTTGATAGTTGAATCTGCTTATGATAGGAACCTGTGAAGGGACTTTCCATGTTATAACAGCAATTTATGCACTCAACTAAACAAGCCAGCCTGGTAGAAGAACAACACTAAAAATTAAGCTAAATAATTGCAGAACACAGGAGAGGGAGGCTTTGTAACTTCTCCAGATGTAAGTGCAGTGTTTGTCATCCAGGCTGATTGGAAAGAACCCTAAAAATCTTTTCATATGTGAAATTCATAGAAATTGACCTGAATAGGAGGGTCAAAAAAGTGATGGTGTCTATTTTCTAAACATATTGGCTGAATGTAGAATACTTTGTATTGCAACATATTTTTTACTATAACTGTAAAATATACACAAAATAAAATTTGTTCAAGGAAGTAGAGAAGCTATCTGCAATGTGCAGTGATAGAGCAAAGTAAAATTGCTTCTATGGTAAAAGAATCATCAGAAAGGGCAAATACAAAGGAATCTAGTAGCTTACATGCGTACCACATAGTGAGTTAATTTTCTATTGCTTCTCTCATTACTATGTACAAACATACATAAAACTGGATGGTAGGCTGATGCCTTGAGAAAAATCAATATACATCTCCCATACACATAAAACGTAAAAATAGAAATATTTATTGGTTGCTATATTTGCTATATTTGTGCCAGATCTTACTAAAATTCATTCTGGAAGGATTAGACATAAAAGGAAGAAAAAAAGAAAGCCATTGCATTTGTTAACATATTCCAACCTAAAAGGAAAAAAAAAAAAAAAAAAAGCACAGCACAAAGATTAGCTTTGATAGAAAGTATAAACCAAAACACTTCTACACACTTCTACATTATCATGGAAAACGCTAACTTTCAAACATGTTTTTCATATATCTACAAGTTTGATTTATATAAAGAGCTAAGCCATATTAGGAAAACACTGCAAGGGATACATATATTTTTTTAAATGTACGGTTTAAAAACATTAAAATAATTTAATGCAGAGGCAGTTTTAAAATACCTTTTTCTGTACCAAAAGATGTTTCTCTAGTTCAGCTGTTTGATCTATATACCAGCTTCTAAATAGGAGAAATGCAATCTGGAAAAAAACCCAACAAAACAACAAACCATTAACAAGCATCTTTCTATGTTTAGATTTGAAGAAAATTGATGAAACTGATTACAACCTTGAATTTAATTTGGGTTTTGCTGAATAATTAATTCTTCTTTTGCTTTTCCAGTTGTCATTTTTTACACTAGAGCTTGTTACAGATTATAATATATTCACCTTTGCAAAAGCATAGCAGGTTTTGAACAAGTAATCACACATACTTGATGTTAATTCTTTTTGGAGTTTCAGTAGGGTTGGAGATGTAGAAAATGTTTTGGGCTTGTGGAGGTTTTATCCTTCACTAATAATGTAATCAGAAATTTTTCAAACTAAGGCTAGCTGACCTATTCCAAGACAAGCCTGTATTTCTTACCTTTTGAAAACTTTATTGAATTTAGCTGATTTTTCTTCCATAAACAGTATTATAAGCCCAGCCGACTATCAAACCTGACTTACTTGATAGCTACAAGGCAAATAGTTTAGTCTTTACATTTTACTTGTGGTAACATTTTTTTTTTATTAAAATATCACATCAGGTACAATCATGTTCCTTACCAAGTAACCACTTAAACATGTGTCCTTAAACAAGGTAAGCTTCTGATTTTTTATAGCCTCAAAGGATACAGGTATTAGCTAGCCCTAACACCTGGCAATACAGTACAATCAAGAGTGCTTGTTAGGTGCATTTTATGCAGCTGAATGCAATCACAGTCTTTGAAAGGACTATGACATTTTAATCATGGTAACTGTGCACTGGAATACAGTGACCATGAAATGCCACAGGGAATATATGCCTTGAACAATTTTCCCTGAGAGCAAATTAGTGCACCACATGGCATCTTCTGGTATGAGAGGCAGCTCATATCATTGCACTGTCACATTCATCTCTTAGCATGATAAATAAAGAGCACAGGAAGACTAGGAAGGGTGACACCCTTCCCACTGTCAATAAGATCATGAGGGATCTGCAACATTTTTTTCAGGAACAAGCAGCTGCCATTCAGTCGGTAGATGATAGAAGTAATGCTGAAACAGTTGACACTATAATTTGCTATGTCAGATAATGCCAACAGGAGGCAAAAACAGCAGCATCAACAAAACAACAAACGCTCTGGGATTTATTCGTGGCAGATGTTAACCTTCTTTGCTGGAGTAACAAATACAAAGCATCTGTATCAGACATCAGTTTGGACACCAGACTGTGATTTCGAGGAAGCTGTGCCAAGTAAAGGAAGCTCCAGATGTAACAGAAAGGCACTCTGATTCCTTGTCAGCTCTATCTCAGACTGTACTTTAAGGGATGCTGGAGAACATGTTTTCAACTCTGTATTAGAGGACATTGCTTCTTGAATGTTCAGCCTGGCAGCTAGAGCTGACAGTCAAGGAACTGGATTCGGGTGCACAATTTACCAGAAGACACAGTAAATATTTATTCTGAATTCTTTACCCACACAAGAGCAAACTTTTTCTTTGAAAGTCAGTGCAGCTGCAAAGAGGGAATTGCCTTACACATACCTTTATATAGCCAATTATGCAGGCTTGGACTATTCTAACTTCCTACATGTATTAAGAAATGCAGGTCTTGCTTCAGATTCAGATCATCAATACCTTACCAAAGTAAGGTAAGCTTGATCCTCTTCAAGGGTTTATTGTGCACCCCCTTACATTCACTCATCAAACTTTTTAATGCATGCTAAGTCAGAGAAAAAAAAAAAAACAAGACCCAAATGTAATACATTGCTCTAGAAGTCAGTGCTGGCTGAAAACGCCTTATTGAAATATCTTGTTTTTCCAGATGAGTCTTTATTGTCCCTTCTCAGCTGTGCATGATAAGCATATGGGTGGACACACAGCATCCTGTCATCTCATTTAAAGCAAAAATAGCATCCTATATGAAAAAAACGTCATCATAAAACACAACTTGGCCAGAGAAGCATTAGAGAACCATTTCTGAATTCCTAAGTGTGACAAAGAGCATGATTCCAACAGAAGGGCTCGTACCACTGCATCTATCATGCCATGCTGACTGACCACAATTAATTAGCCTAATGAGGAGCAACAAGCAGTTCAGAAAGAATGTTAAAAAAATAGTGTCTTTAGCACAGTAAAAGGCAACTGCTGGCACAATATCAATTTTAAGAAAATTTGTAAGTGGTAACTCCCCAGTTGTTTTGCTTCTGTAAGATACTGTACACATGTATAATGTTTAACGGCCTTCTGCAGGTGTGTTGCCCTTTCTGTGTCATGGTAGCAGTGGCTGGGAAAGAGGTGGGAACAGCAGAGCTAGACAAAAACCTCCAGTCCTGCAACCACTCAGTAGCAGGAATCTGAGTAGCTCTTAATGACGAGGCCTCTTTTGAGACCTTGGCAATACAAAATTCTACATTAATCTTTGTATGTTACGGGCACAAAAAGGTATATTCATTATGATTTTTTTTTATTTTTTTTTTAATTGCCATCAATATGATGCATTTTCATTCCTGGGGACTGTGTGCATCATTACTGCAATCTCTAAGAACTCCCTAATGTCAGCATCATAGTCTGGACAATTACAATCCAGTGCCCATGGCTTATACTGCTGTTTATTAATAGAGACAGCATTTTTTCATCTAAGGTTATACATCTTTTTCATATCACTTCCTTTCCTCCTGGCTGGCCTACTTTTCTCTCAGAAGGGCTCTGGAGCTCCAGGTGCTGCCCAAGTTGCTTGAATTGTTCCTAATGTACTGAGATTGCATACATTTACTTCAGGAGTGCTAATCAGCCTACTGGGATCAGGTTTCTACTACTACATGAATTAAGATTGTGTAAAATTAAATCTTTTACAAAAATATATTAAGAGTCTGATTTCTTTCGTATCTATCTTATTAGCTTCCAGCTGACAGTTTGTCTACTTCACACTTTGTTTAGCATTAACTTAATGAAGTACTTTTAACATCATGCATCACTTAGGACCTCATTTGCCCCTGATCAATACAAGGGGCCAAAATCCTGGGTCCTCTTGTTCAACGTCTTAAAAAATACTGGCACTCCACTTTTCTTTTAGATCTCTTGGATTTCCCAACAGCTTCCAGATTTATGGGAAGAACCATTCAATCTCCTGTTTTAAAACTCCCGTATGTGAAATACCTTGGATAGATAATTGTAAAATATTTCATCTTAGCATAGGTTCTTTTACATATTTCTGAGTTATTATTGGAGTAGGATGTGTTATCATTACAGTCTAAATAAATCAGGCCACTATTTTTTCAGTTATGAACTAGAAATATCATACATTTTCACTTTCTCATCCATAAAACGGGCAAGTTGTCCACCTCCATCTAGCAACAGTTAATACTAATTGGAGTTAGATAATAGATATTGATAGTATTAAAAAAGCTCATAAATAACATAGAATGTATGACACTAGATGGAGTTTCAATTCTTGCTTTAATGTTTATCTTACATTTAAACTAAGCAGTAATGTTTCTCTTGCTTGAGTGCTTACTTTAAAACACTTACTCTTCTTACCCATAACTCCAGATCACTCATGTGACATCTTCCTTACACCCCTACCTCGCTACTGTCTGCATACTACATCTGTCCTTGCTACTCCATCTGCATAAATCATTGTCTCATCTCTAACCTCAGCAATACTCAGAAGCAATAATATGAAGCACTTTTCTGGATATAATTAGAAGGGATTTTAACCTGTGCAATGTTACACTACACCATGTGCAGTTTATTTGCACCACAGAAACACTCTTTGTAGGTGAAACCAGTAATTTATTGGTTTATAATTATAAAATTAACATTCTAATCAAATAGTTATTATTATTTCAGATATAACTATTACAGAAAAAGCAAGGAAGAACACAAAAGAAAATTCCATTGGTAAATTCTCAAAATTCTACAGTTAAAATTGCTAGACACATACATGCATATACACTTCTATCTCCGCTGTTACACTAACCAATTACTGCTCCAACCCTCCTCAGGAAGAAGGGGAGAATATTGATATTGATGGTGGGGTTTCTTTTCTCCTCACTTAAAAGTGTGGTGAGTGTTTGACTTATTTTTTATGGTCATTTGTGCTACACTTTGCTAATTTTTCATGGTCCATAATTCAAGATCTTTCCTAAATATACTATACAATTTGTATTCTATATGTGCTGAGTATTTGGGTTTTATTCTGTTTTCCTTAAAGTTTTACTGAACTCCCAAGACTGCATTACTTTAATGAGCTATAACTGACCATTGGGGATTCGTTTATAGCCTCTGGTATTTTCCTGTTCTTGTACCATCAAGGCCTCTGCTACCATCTTTTACTTGTATTCCAATTACTACACTATTTTTCTATGGTCATAGAATGTTTACTGTACACAGAAGGACTCCTTGGTATTGCTAGCTGTAATTTGCAGAAGAACATCAAAATTACTATACAACTATGTAAGTGCATAACACCAGCTGATGCTAAACAAGTTACATAAAGTTACCTGCTTGTTAAACTATTGCTGGTTCAGCCAAACAAGCTGAAATAAAACTCTGTGTAGGGCAGAAGAGTACAGACAAACTAAACCTGGCAAGTCACAGTCCAGAAGC
Source organism: Cinnycerthia olivascens (assembly GCA_035048155.1). Classification (NCBI taxonomy): domain Eukaryota; kingdom Metazoa; phylum Chordata; class Aves; order Passeriformes; family Certhiidae; genus Cinnycerthia; species Cinnycerthia olivascens. The sequence continues at coordinate 93,274,502 of JAWWMU010000153.1, read as the reverse complement.
TTTCCAAAGAAAAAGCCTGCAGTGTGTTAGTAGCAATGGCACCACTGTATTTAATGGGCCATTCATCTGCTCCCCATCTCCATTTACTGAATCACATGTTGTGAATGAGTGCTTTAGATTGCTCAATAACCAGCAAACACATTGGAAAAAGCAGGTTTGCTATTTAAGTGAAAGCATGAAAAGGTTCCTTGGCAAGGTTTGCTCTACTACTTACAAGATGGTTAAAGCACACAGAAAAATTCAACTAAAATCTAAAATCAATCAATCTAAACCTAAAATCAACCAAAAAATATCTGTGTGGAGACTGGGGATGTAACAGGGTAAGGAGAGAAAAATGTAAGGATAAAATGGATAAGGGAGAACCTCTTACCATGTCACAAGGTTCAGAATGGAAAACCTTACAAAAACCGAGCCCTAGATTTCCCAGTTTAGGCCTAAAGGTTTTAATACTTAAATTTAACAGCACTTACAGCTTAATTTAAACAGTTAACAAAAGACTCAACAGAATTTACTACAGGCATAACAGTAAGTCACCTATAGGCAAAATCTGCCAATGAATCCAAAGTACTTCAGAATCTAAAAGAGCAACATTCATAGGACATTTGCCATAGGATAGTCACACTTGCATGCACACAGACCCAAATGAGTGCATGCAAGGTATACCTATGAAAAATTCCCCTTTCATTCAATGAAGTACTCATGCCAGATGCCTTTACATCTTCCCCATCGAGGAATGCAGCTATTGGCCCAGGCTCTGCTAGTGGTCTTTGGTGGCAACACTCCAAGTATAGCAAACTTGAAACTTTGCTGGCTCTGAGAGGCCTCACCCAGAGGGAGTTTTCTGGTCACAGCACATTGCAGACTATGAGAGGTCAAAGGATGTCACTTATGATTGATGTTTATAGAGTGAAAAGAGAGATGACTTTGATCATAGCAATTTTCCATCCTGGCTGCAATTCAGGTTGGTAACTTTCAAACAAAGTTTAATAAAAACACTATTGTTCCATCTGGATTGTTATTCAGACAAGAAAAATTAGTTTCTAAGGCTGTTTGTTCGAAAAACAGGAGCTCACTAGACAGCATAGGTTTGGGGGAGCAGAAAGTGTTTCTGATCAGCTTAAGGGGACCTGAGCCCAGGTCCTGCTCACCAACACTGAGACCTAACGAGCATTTCTGAGCAGCATGAAGAGATCAGGAGGAGGGGATGCACCACCACAGCACAGAATCACAGGATGGGTCAGGTTGGAAGGGGTCACAGTGGGTCATCTGGGCCAACCTAGAGCATCCTACAGCACACTGCACAGGATTGTCCAGATGGCTCTTGAATATCTCCAGTGAGGGAGACTCCACAACCTCTCTGTGCAATGTGTTCCAGTGTTGGGTTACCCCAGTAAAGTTCTTCCTTCAAGTGGAGCTTCCTGATCACCACTTTTTGCCTTTTGCTCTGATCCCATTACTTGGCACCTCCAAGAAGAGCCAGGCTCCATTCTCTTGGCATCCTCTCTTCAGATACACTGATGAGGGTCCCTTTCTGTTGTCTCTTCTCAAGACTGAACAGGCCCAGCTCCCTCAGCCTTTCCTCGTAGAAGGGATGTTCCTGTGGTCTCTATTTCTTTTGCATCTTCTCAATGCTATCTCAATTTTTAGTGTCCTCAAGTACCTAGTTAGAAATATTCTACAGACCAGTTAGAGGTGATTTTTACAAAACAAAGCCTAGAAAAAAACAACCCATTTGATTTTTAAAGGTCATGCTGTAGTATATGCTGCCAGGCAAGTAGAAGCATCTCAACTCCATTATCAAGATGCCAAGTGACCTCTGTCACCACACAGTGGAAACTGTACTGCTCCTCAGTTCTGGTAAGAGAGCACATTATCAGAATGCATAATCAGTGATGAAATAACAGTGATTGCTGTAGGTGATAAGGAAAAAAGATGTAAAAGGCAGTTCAGTAAGGCTGCACCTGTTGTGTATCTGGCCAATTCGGAGTATACAATTATGTCCTTTATTGTAAGTTGATTGCTCCAGCCCTCTGCCACAAAGGTCAAACTACATTGAGTGCAGAGGAAACAGCTCTCCGCTGTTTAGAACTGCAAATGGAATACACACAACAAAGAGGAGTGGCAGGGAAGGTTACTGACAGCAATCAGAGAGCAGTGCAGGCAGTGAGGCTTTTGAAAGACCCTTCACAACACTCATCCAGCAACCCCTATCTCTGCACTGCACAGACACAGGACAGTAGCAGGGCATAAAGAGAAAATACACTTTCAGAAGACTCTATCTGCCACCAAGAATAGGAAGAACACCTTTGAAACCTACCCAACTATGAGTCAATTTGAGGCCTATTGACTCATTTATCTGCAAGCCAGCTCTGAAAACCCATAATTTTAATCACAATCAGAGATGTCTTGCTACCTCAGGGGAAGATGCCTGTCAGTGATACCGACTGCCTTTATTACTATATTCGAGAAATTTACTTGCTTCCCAGATGCACACAGGTGCAGGAGCATTAGGAGCATATTAGAAATCTAGGATATAGATTTCTATACTGATATCTGCATTCGCTGAGCACAAAATGCACAAGCATCACCTTCCTTGCTCCCCTCAGACTCCCACAAGCACACAAGTGCACACCTACCAAGGACTCTGCACTTGCCCTTGGAGCAACACAGCCCACCCCTCTACAAATGCAAGGAAAGCCTATTCTGGGCCCTCCTGCCTTCACAAGACAGGGAGATAAACATCTGCCAACATTCAGCCACTCCAAAGAGTCACAGATGGCCACTCCATAAGCAAGAGGTTTTCACTAGCAACCCTAAACTGGGGGCAAAGGAATCACAGCCAGCTCCTGTACTCTCTCTGCTAGGCAGCCTTCCCAAAGGGGAAACCCACCATGAGAACTAAAGGTGATTGTTGGGCAGGCTGCACTTTTAACACCTGCTTTTACAGCCTGTACAAACATGGCACCACTTATCCACTCTGTTCAAGTCTCACTATCAAGAATCACAGATGTTAGAGAGGGATACATTGGCATAGCAGCCTTATAAGGATGAGCTACCCAATTAAAAGAGCTAACACTATTTCTAGAGGCATAAAGAGGTGCTTCAAAGTGAGTTTTTAATTTTCTGCATTAAGTTCAGAGAGACAACTCAGGATATCTAACCTAGAGGTGACTAGGCATTTTTTTTTCAGTATCCCAGCAATATTATTTACTTACTTTGGGCACATTGCAGCAGGAATTACAAAAAAAGGCAAGGGTATTTAGGTAAAGAGTAGGCTGAGGCCACTGTGATAAAAACTGTAAAAAAAGACACTAATCATGGAAAACTGCAAATGTTGCTATGAGTATGCAGACTCAGATCACACATAGGATTCTTGGTTTTCTCTGCTTAAGGATTTTTTTTTCAGATATTCCACCATGGGGCACCACCAGAACCAGTGACAAGAGTCCCAGTGGAAAGGAGAGTTTGATATATGCCTTTCTTGCCAAATACAAGAACAGAATTCTATGTTTGATGGGAAAATGACAGTGTGCCCTGGCAGCCAGAAGGACCAATCAAATCCTAAAGCCCATCAGGCACAGCATCACCAGAGCTGGGCAAAGGAGGGGATTGTTCTGCTCTGCACTGGGGCAGCCTCACCTTGAATATTGTGTGCTGTTTTGGGCACTGCAATATAAAAAAGACCCTAAGCTATTAGAATGTCAACAGAAGGCCATGAGGATGGTGAAGGGCCTTTAGGGAAAGATGCATAAGGAGCAGATGAGGTCACTTGGTCTGTTCAGCCTGGAAGAGATTAAGGGGAGACCTCACTGCAATTACAATTTCCTCACAAGTGCAAGCAAAAGGACAGGCACAAATCTCTTCACTGTCATGACAGGACCCAAGGGAATGGCCTTAGTTGTGTCAGGGAGGTTTAGGTTGGATATTAGAAAAAAGATTCTTCACCCAGAGGGTGGTTGGACACTGGAACAGGCACCCCAGGGGAGTTGTCACAGCACCAAGCCTGACAGAGCTCAAGAAGCATTTGAAAAATGCCCTCAGGCACATGGCGTGGTCCTTGAGGTAACCTGCACAGAGCCAGGAGTTGGACTCAATGATCCTTATGGGTCCCCTCCAATGCAGCATATTCTATGATTCTAGGACCTCTCAAGAGTCTGGTGGGAAAGTATGGCCACATCACGTACATGCTAAATACAAAGCGTAAGAATGATGCCTACTGAAACAGCAGCACACAGATGTCTACAACCAAATTATGTAACCGTAAATTGTCTGAGACAGTACAAGACTAGTTGATATAAACAGCAAATTAAAATATTAATTCTAAATTAAAAGTAAAATATGATTATAATAAAAGCAAAAACAAAGGAGAGCAATGTGTACGAAGGAAAAAGACAGCTTAAAGAAATCAGCACTTGTAAAGACATATTAATTGCAATCCCAGAAAAGATACAGAACTCAAGTCCTTCTGTTCCTGGTACAATCGAATGTGTTTCTAAATGTCTCGACGGAACTGAAATGAAAACATAAATTTCTAATAAAACACTGGATATCGCTGATCAGAGACTTTGACTTACAGCAGAGCAGCCACCACGTTTCTGTGGTTTCTGCGAGATTTCACTATAACAGCAGCTACTGCTTTACACTGTGCACTAATGGCTGGTACCCTGCTGATTCACAATGCTGCTGAGGTGATAATGAAGCATTTGCCAGCTAGAAAGTTACAAAAGCATGAACAATTAATACCAATATACATGGTTTGTTAGAGGGGGAAAAAAATGAAGAATAAAATTCTGGGAGATTGCTGGGCAAAGTGATACAACTTCTGGAACAGGGGAAGTTTAGTCCAAGTCACAGTGCTTTCCCACCACAGAATGCTGCTTGTCAGCATCTGCTTTTAAGCATGACAGCTTAAAGAAACCACATTACCACAGAATGTGACTCCCTCCCTTTCTTCAAATTTGATCATTGACACTGATAGATTTTATCTTTTCTAGAACAATTATGGTTCAGGTATCAGATTGTTCAGAACTCCCTAAGAAGTTGAAATATGTGATTTTTTTCAGCGATTTGCATCTTGATTGAGGTTTAAAATCCCCTTTTTATTACAGAAAAAAAAAGTCTTCCAACATGCAGCACTGAACCACCAAATCTGTTGGAAATAAAGCTTCTTAAGTTTCAGTTAGATCTGATGAGTAAGGCAACAGCCTCAGGTGTGTTTCAAGCCACAAAGTGAAAAATAGAGAATGAAGAAATTTCACTTGGCAGATCAACACCTGTTACCAAACAAGTTATATTTCTTTAAGAAGTCTATGCAGCACTGGGTGAAGACATTGGAGAATTCTTTTAACTTTAGCACAATAGTGCATGATCCCAGCATTCATGGTTAATGCTTAGTTTTGTACCATACAGTGATTAGTACAAATACCAGAGATTAATGTGGCCTTGTGTTAATTCCCTGAAACTTTGACTAATAAGACTAAAAATTCTTGTGCCAGCTAATACTTCCTTATCTATTTATATTAGTGATTAATATGTATCAACAGGTATCTTAGTTTTAAGAACAAGGATTTTATGTCAGAACGAAGAATAGTAAGAGAAGTACATTATGTCCTGATCACATATTTGACATACTCTCCATGAGGTAAGATTCATCAAAAGATTCAGAACCACATCCAGTAAGTCCACCAAAATAATTAGCATACATTTATATATTCAGGATATATTATGAATATGTACTGCTTTGAGGAATATAACCTGGCCTGTTGGGTTAGTGGGCATGCATGCTTTGAGGAGAATTCCCCATGCAACCAGCACTGGTAATAAAGTTATGTTGATTTTTGAACCTAGAAAATTGTTTGAAGAGTTTATTTCCTGTATTGCAGTGACATACTTAGACACTGGCTCAAATGCACAAGTAAAGGACAATAAAGAAACTTGGCCAAAGACTGAAACATTATATTTTTATTTCCTTTAAATGTCCTTCATTTATGAAGATTTGTCTAACCAATTGAGTGCCTGTGCCCTACATTCACATTAACTCCCCTGCTACTCCTTGTGTAACACCTCCTTGTCACCTGCAAGGAGATTCCATTCTTAGGAGTTTTTCAGTCTGCTGTGGAAAGGAGAATGTCATACCAGGTTTACAGCTTTTCTTTATACCCTCAGTTTACCCAAACTACCTTGGTACACCTGAAGGGGCCTCACACCTGAGAAAAACTGACAGTACTGTTATCAGGCTGGCTTTAGCAGGGATTTTTCTGCTTCTTTGAGTCAAGAAAGGGTTTGGAAAGCCTAAATCGACCTCCCAATGTATCAGGCACAATAGCAGATGGAAATAGCCAACAGGTGAGTCCTGAACACTGTTAACTCAGAATTAATCTAAGACACTACCCTGCCACAGCAATATTCTTTCTTCCTGTCCTTTTAAGGGACTTCTTCCCCTCTACAAAAATTATTCTTAGAAAGAGACTAACATACCACTCCTGCCTCTGGAAAGGGACATTATGGACATTCTGAAAAAGTAATTTCCTGGGGAAAAAAAAAACAACAAAACAAGAGGGTGGGGGAGAACCCCTAAAGCACTAGACAAATCAAATTACTTCTCTTATAAGCCATATAGTTCAGTGACCAAATCACTCAGTAGTTTGTGCCACTAATTGGAATTTTTTGCATCTTGTTATATCATTCTCCATTTCCTTACTCTTTTTTCTGAGAATTAAAGCAATTCCCAAAGGCTCTGAAACTGGAAAAAACAGCACTACAGGTAATCCACACAGAAGATGAGGGATCATGCATATTTTTCCAGGTACCACTACAACTGAGTCTCTGTATTATATAGGTTCACAATCTGAAAGTATGTAAACACCTACCTAAGTAAAATCCAGGATGGTCTTTCATCTATGTTCTTTCATAACATACCCATATATGATCTCAGGGAGTACCCTATAATTCATATCTGACCCCAATTGAAAAACTGGTATCTTTCTCCTGTGCAGGATGTAGCAAGTGCTCATGCAAATATGAACATAAAGCTGAGGAAGCATCCAGAATATTCATCCTTCTAAGAGATGAGTCTCCTGGATCCAGCCTGAGAAGAGCAATTTCTTGTTCCTGCTCTTACAGGCTTGCAAAGTGACAGATTTCTCTATAGGTGGTCCAAACCCTCAGGGAAATAAAAAGTTACAAATGTCTGACTGCTTTTGTAGTCAGTCTTCTACAAAAGAAGATCCTGACCTTGAAAAGTTGGGATATTTTTTTTACCAATTAAGGTTTTCAGGCTACTGGCCCAGATTACTGAATCTATGTAAAATTTTTATCTGCAATGTGACCCTGGCATGGAGTTGAGTGTAGATAATCATGCCAGGGTCACACTAAGCACACATATCTGCATTAAAGGAAAAGGAGATCTTAAGAAAAAAAAATGTTTCCTTATTACTGGAGGCCTAGTACTCATCATTAATTCATCTGACATGTGTCACCAGAAAAAGAGGAAGGAGCATAACTTGAAAGCAGGAACAGACACAACTGTCATGCCTAGGAGGCTGATCTTTCCTATTGCTCAGATGTTCTCCTCCTGTCTATGATAGAAAATTGAACCCTGCAGAGAAGACAAAAACATCCCTTTGGAAGAAGTTATTACAACTTGATTATGCTAGGTCTCCAGCATTACTAATACTTGCTGCCTGTGCTTGCCATTAGCTTCCACCAAGTTTTAATAATACTTTCTGAAGCAGAAATGAAAACATTTCTCACATTCAAATTAACACCCAATTATTTTCATTCTGGTGAGGGTGGAATGAATACATAAAGCTTTTCTTTTTCCCCTTTCAATTTTAGAACAAATAAATGTGGTTTTATAAATCATGACTAGGTTATTTTTCATGTTTTGGCATTTCCTAAAAATGTGCATATCTTTATAAGTGTTTTGCAAGGGTAATAACAAATTGCTTACTTTAAATTCCTTTCTCTAATCCTAAATGTCAGTTTAACTAGAGTTTGTCAGTGAATTAACTTCTTGAGGTTAGGGAAGCTATCATGCAGTGGATTCAGGGAGCTGCTCCAAACTAACCTGGTTCAGGCCTCCCACATGGAATATTAAAAGTGCTTTTGTGCCAAACATCTGCCATAGATCATCAATAAAAGTTTTTCTGGGGATTCAAGCTTCTTTTATAAAATCTCTCTCTATTTCATCCTAAGGCAGATTTATAAAAGCAAGTGAGGTGAAGTATCTTTTGGAGAGGAAGAGTTCTATTTGCATGAATAGTACATGAAAAGATGAAGGTTAGTCACTAAGCTCAGACTACAGACTTTTAGACTTCCAGTGCTCAAATAAATGAAGGCAGTCCAAAAGAGCATACCTGCTATACAATTTATTTGTTGTCCAGTTCATCAACCTGAAGTGTCCATTGGAAGATAAAATCCCAGAAGGCAAAATAAAACAATTATTTTGTTCCCATTAGGAACACAAGAACTAGGATTAGTCATTGCAGTTGCATGGGCTGTATTAGATTCTCTGAAATTATTTCTTGATTTTAAAAAATATAAAAAATATTGCATGCTGTCTTACTGCTTCTTTGAAAAGTTATTAATTTAGTATCAGAGCACATCTGCATTTCAAACACTATCAGAATTGCAATCAAAAGCAAGTTGGTTGTAATAGTTTTTTAAACAATTTGGTTCTTTAACAGTCTTTTTGTGATACACTTGCTTGTTCTTTCTTATGGTAAGAATCCTTCACTTAGCCCATTGTTCTAACAGTCTTATAAAACCTCTTGCCTTCAATTAGTCTGAAAAAAAACATCAATACATTCTTCCAGATGGAAAATTGACAAGAATTAGCTAAGCTCCACTTTTAGTCCCTAGAAGTTAACTGCACATGCTAGGATTCATCAAGGTCTTGCCTGGGTAGCAGTAGAATAAAGGAAGTGCAGTAGTTGAAGGGTAAAGAGAAAATAAGAAAAGCATTTACAAGTATGGAAAAACAACCCAAAATACTCTCCCCATTACTAGTGAACAGTTTACCTGGTTGTACCCCTATTCCAACTCTGTTATACACTATTTCTCACGAACTGCTGGCTTAAGCATTGACAAGGAATTGAGAGATTTTACTTATATACTCTTTTAAAATATAAAGAGTCTCACTCCTGAGACTGAAAGTCTCACCCAGGCTCTGCCCAGTATGGTCAGCCCAGCCAGACTGGTGACACCCTGGCCCGACCAGTATCAGACACACTGACAGATGGCCAACACCCTGCCCTGGCTGACATGGGCAGCACAGGCAGGACACCACACACATTATTCATTATTCACTATTCAAGGTAAGATTCTCTCACATCACAGGGCCACTAGTGGAGCCAAGGGGTGACATGATTCCTACTCACCTGCAAAAATCATTTGCATGATTGGCAGTTGTGGCCAGATGACTCCAACTCAAGTGTCCCTGGAAGGATGTTGTGTTTGCAGTTAGGGACTGGGTGAGTTTCCATGTAGCTACACCACTGCTCATCTTTCCCACTGCCTCAATATAACTTTACATAACCTGTTTATAACAGGTAGTCAAGTTCCACTACTGTTCAATACAAAAATGGATAGAAAGCCTACTTCATGACAAGGTGTATAAAAACTCACACAGATCATTGTATATGAAAAAGAGATGCCCATAACTACATCTTCCAGAAAAAAAAAAATTCATTTTTTAAAAATATTTTAATCATCAACCGTATTGATATTATAGCACTGACATCTCAATGTTAACATCATCAGCTTGGATCACTGAAAGCAGTAGGTTTCAAAATTTTTACATTTTTTATTTAATATATATATGCTGCAGTTTTTTGAAAAGCAGGTCTTTAAAACTTTAGGACCATTGAGGAGAGTTCATGTCAGTTGTCCATATCAGAAGCAATGGTTACATCCTATTCAGTTTTTTGAATAGTGCACAGGAGCTGATGCACTGTAAAAGGAATTTGTGAAATAAAATACTCAGAGATTCTGTACTTTCAAGTTATCACCAATAACTCTGCAGTTCAGCAGCTGTGCTATATATTGCTTAGTTGCAGGTTCTTACTCCAGTGAAAGATGAAATAGTATCACATTTTTAGTTTGAAATACCACATGAGTCACATTAACAGAACTGCACAGAACTAGTGCACATCTAGCTTTTTCTGTTGGGGCAGATTACACACAAAATGGCCATGAAAGAAACAGGAAAACACTTATCTACGATTTTATAAAATTGCAGAAACAGGGAAAAGCAAGGCTTTTTTACTGCAGGGATTAAAAACAACTCAAGGGTCAAAGAACAGTTTGTAACACTTCAGAAATTGTCCTATCACCACTTATCCCCCCATGTAGTGCTGTTGCACTTAATGTCATTATACAGTAGTGCCCTCTTGGACAGATCATGTGGCCAAAGTGCCTTTCAGCATCCTTTGGAATTATATATGTGCTTCTGACAGCTTATTCTCCCTTTTGCAATAGTATGCTTAGCCTTCTTTTACCTTCTGGTCAGTTGAAGCAGGGAGCACAAAAACAGTTAGCCACATTTTTCAAGCTGCATCTGAAGATAGAAACCTCAAGCCTAGATTTCAAAGACTTTTGTCTGCCTAGTCAAGTATAGTGTTCTATGAGCGCTCTTTGTAGCCATCCCCTGCAGGTTTGGAAATACCAGATAATCCCCCAATCCTTCTTCACCTCACCTCCTTCCTCCACCTTTCTGAGAAACAAGAAAGAATTCCTGTGGTTGATAGTGCTAAAAAGTCAAAGACATCCATTCCGCATGCCAGGACAACATCCAAGGACACAGCAGTGAAAAGTCTCTTGGGAACCAGAAGAAATTTCACGGAGCATGACTCTGCAGTTGCAAAAAGGACTTAAGTGCCATCTGAAGCACTCCAACAGTGTCTATGTCAGCAAATTAGTGATCAACATAGACTCTTTTTAGATGTGACTTCTACATATGACCACAGCTGGAGTCGCATGCATTACAGCAGCATGTAATTCATGTTACACTCCAGAATGTAAACCCAGGATTTAAACCAAAGGTTCCTTTACTCTAATTTGGTGCAAAGAGAAATCCTGACCAGATATTCTCAAGGGGTCATAAATACACAATAATCTACTAGTAAAAATATAGAAAATTAATGAACTTTGGCAGAGGAGTAGATACAACACCGAATTCAATATAAAACACTTATTATAGCAGTACTTAATTTAAGTTAGCATAAACTCAGTCTATTCAACCTAGAACCTTTTAAACCTATGACATGTTAAGTTACCCAAAGACATTCCACGTAAAGAGAATGAGGAGAAGAGGGAAAAAGACAGAAAAGGTAGAGAAAAAGGTACCTACAGCCACCAACTCCTGGGTCCCCATGTAGAACCCAGGAGAAGGCAGAGTTCAGACAAATGGCCACCTCACCATCAGCCCTTTTTAAACCCTTGGAGGCTCCATAGGCCCACCCCTTCTGGGTGCTCGACCAATCAGAGGCTGGACTGGAACCGCCAGTCTGTGAGTGATGGAAAGCTCTGCCAATGAGAAGCTGAGTCTGCATCATCCCAGCGTGTGATTGGTGGACAGCTCTGCCCACTGGCGGCCTAGGGGGCGATAATATTGGAAATACCTAGAGATCATATACTTCCCTCTCATGTCAAGAAAGCTTAAGAAGGTGACAAAGATCATTGAAAGGAAGCCATTGTTTCCTAAGCTTTTCATGGAGACATCTTTGCAGACGTGGGCTTACATAACTGAACATCCAAGACACTGATTTGTAGGATTTTCCATCAATCTCATGGCTCAATTCTAAATTGATTTTCTTATCTGACCACCAGCAATTTTAAACAACCTACAGGCCAAACAGGCAAAAGGTTCCAGAGGAACAACCCAGAGATTTTGGAGAGAACTGGTTTAAAACTTTTCCATGTGTCATACTACCCAGCAGAAATAGATTACCTTGCAAAGGACTGCTTTTGGTTGCTTGCAGCATAAGGTGATAGGATTCACCTGATTCGACCAAGATAATAAATATGCCCATTTTTCTGAAACACACCAGGGCAGAACCCAACAAGTTACATAAACCACAATTGGTACCAACTTCTACCTGGTTGGCCTCAGTGATGGAGTGTCCTAGGGTGACTTTATGATCCTTGTATCCCCAATCGTCTGTTCTGTTTATGTTGGGTATTATGTTCTGCACCTTTAAAACTGGATCTGAGCGTGAACGAGAAGCCGTAGAATGTCTGAGGCAATTGTTTTCAAAACATAAAGATAAGAGTTTTCAGCTTTCCTTCACACACAGTCTGTGTTGTCTGCAGTGCAGACAGCAGGAGAGAGCTCTCCTTTGTTTTTTGTTAGTTTTTGGCTAGCTGAAGCAGAGAAGTTCTGCAGACTGGTGGTTTGTTTTTTTTTCTTTTTCTTGGAACTGTTTGAACCTGCTCTGGACTGGGGCCCAGAAGAGCACCAGGATCTCACACCCATGGCCAGCTGGGGCCTAGCCTGGTCCGCAGCATTTCCCAGTGCCGGAAGGACTGACAACAACTGAGTGAGCTGAGCTACTGCCCATGAGAGAGACTTTCTGAATTTGGCATCTCTTTGGAGCAGCGAGAGGTTTTGTTGTTTAGCGTTGTTCATTTGTTTTACTGGGGAGAGCTTCGCCTGTTAAATAAACATTTTTTTTCCACTTCTCTCTGAGGAAATCTTTTTTCTGAACCAGTTAAAGGAGAGGCCACCTGAATTTGTTTTCTAGAGGAACCCCTTTGGATGTTTTCTCTCAAATTTGCCCTAAACCAGGACATGGGGGAAGTTCAAGTGTTGATCTGAGGCTACAAGATTGGCTTTGCAATAAATAATTATGGCAATATCTGCCTGAAAGGAAGTCATAATACACAGACATCTAACATCTATAGAAGCAAATGTTCAAGGACAGGAACCACTATGTGCAGGAGCTGAGCTGTCCATTGTGGCTGCAGCACAGAACCAGTCAGCACCAAGTACCTTGCTCTTTCACTGGTACCTGGCTGGTCTACGCTGGGATGGTGGGGCTGAAGCTCTGATTCCCATGTACATGTGCATATTGGAGGGGGGTCTGCTCATAGAGGCAGGTATTGCTACCCACCTGCTGCACCTGTCCTACCAAATAAGTAAATTTCTATATCACTAAATGATATAGTTCTCTTCTAGCAGCCACATAACCCTGTACGTCCAAATGAGATTACAAAGGATTTTGGAGCATCTGTACTGAAAAAGCATCTCATATTCAATCTTTAGCAGTAGACTCCAGTTTACCTCAGCCATTCATGTGCTAATGTTAAGAGTTTATGTTATTTAGAATATGAGCACTGTACTAGGATGTTCCTGTTCTAGAGAAGTGAATTGCCCTCCCTCACCCTCCCTGCTAGGACAGGAGAATTATTTACACAGTGACTTGCTGTTGCAGGGAGACATTTCCTATATTTATACTTTATCTTTGGGCAACAAAGGAACAAGAATATTCTGGTCAGGGTAGTTTTCTCCTCTAAGAAGACATAAATGCACACATCATTGATATGAAGAGCCAAGTACAAGTGAGAATACTCAGAGTGCTGTCACATATTTTTCCTGAAATAAAGGGGTTGAGAAAATCACCTTTAGCAGACATTTGGTTATTCAAGCAGCTGGAATTAGTTTCAGTAAGAATTATGTTTTACTCCTGTTCCATTAAATTTTTTTCCCGGCTGCTAAAATTTGGACTGCTGGAAGAAAAAAGCTAAAAGGGAAGAGGCAGATAAAAACACTTTATCTCAGCAGCTACATTTAAGATCTCCTCCTGCAAACAGCTTCCAGCTTTCTAAAAGCAGAGCAGTGGTTTTCCTTCACCTCACTGCTCACTATCCAAGCTTTCTGAAAACAGTCAGTCACCACTCAAAGAAAGCTTCTCACCTCCCCTGCTCTCTTCCCTCACATATTTTACAATACTGCTCATTTGAACTGGAAGCAGCTTCTTTCGGTAGCACCTACTCTTCTTCATTAAGATTTCTTATGTTTAAAATGATGATTTTGGGAGGCTGTTTGTTTTTTTTTTTCAGGGGGGGAGGAATTGGGGTGTTGCCAATATGTGTTCACGAAATCTCCCCTTAACTGTAATTTTCTAATTATGCAATTCTCTTCTGGCTGGCAATCATCTGAAGTGCTGCATGGCTTTTCCTCCTTCTCTGGAATGATGTGTTCCGTCATTGCACAAGCTGTCAACTGCTGTATTATATTTGCCCAGTTCTTTCACCCTTTCCAATTTTTCTGCTGTGTACCAGAACGTTCTCCCTGCTGATTTGTCCCACACTCCTCCTTCTGCTCCTGTTTCTGCTCCTCCTTTTAACCTTGAAATGCAAACTTTTTGTGTACCAATGTCACTTCTGCTTTTAAAAGGAGACCTGTCTTCCCCTAATACCCACTGTGGGTATGTGTCCTAGTTTAGGGCAAATTTGGGAGAGGGAAAGAAGGGAAAAAAAAAACAAACCTCTAGATGGACCACCCCTCCC
>JAWWMU010000153.1:93241151-93252015 GCA_035048155.1 Cinnycerthia olivascens | reverse complement strand
AACTCCCCCACTGTACCCAGCGCTGTTTGCTCATACTTTACCACATTAAATAATAAATTAATAGCTGCTTGAATATTGGCCGAGTCAAGCTTCTTATTTATAACAGGATGGCATGGCTAGAAAGTGCAGTCACTTGGCTACTGCTCTCCTGTTCACCAGCCCTCCCATGTTCCAAACACAGACTTCCTTTTCATACTGGTAGCAGGAACAGCTGTAGGACACAGCACAAAAGAACCAAAGCAGATGCTGTTTCTCTGCACAGCACAGCAGACCGTGCATGGGACAGACACGCTTGCAGTAGGTGTTGGCTCATAGCAGACACTCAGAAAAACAGAATAGTTTTCAGTGTTTCCACAGAGATGCCCAACACAGTTTTTAAGTCTTAGTGGTGACATTTTTTTTGCTTTCCTAACCTTTTAGGTAAAAGACCCTGCCTGCATTTTTCCCTAACAAGTAAGGTCCCACACAAGTCTTCAGCATCTTTGTACCCACAAAAAATATTTAGCAGTAAGGGCTAAAAGAGCAATTACTAACATCTGTAGGAAGCATAGGGGCTGTTCCATACACTTAAGAGGTGTGCTGGGATTTTTATTATGATGAGGATCTGTGGAAGAAAACTTGTTTCATCTGAATGTTTTGTGAATACTGCTCCAGTGCTCCCGAAACAGCGATGTCCTGAGGAAAAGCAAACTCAGAGCGCCACCTGCCCGCTGCCTTTCAACAGGAACCCGACGCTGGATTCCAGTTCCTCCTCATCTTCCACTGCGCACTGAAGTTCCCTTGGACTCACAGCCAGCTGAGCCATATCGGGTTTGTTGCACGTGTATTTGGACACCAACACTCTTTAAATCTGTTTCCCGTGTTCACCAGGAATTGGTTCATGTTTTGCACTGAGACTTTAGCAATTCAGTTCAAATCTCAATCAGAGAGAATTTTTTCCAGCTCTAATATTCCAAAGCAAAGAGCTGCAAGATACAGAGAGAATTTAATGGGCAAGTATCACTATCTGATTGTCCTGTTTTTATATTCTTTCCTAGGAATCTTCTACTGGACACTGACAAACAAAAATGTTGTACCAGTTAGTCCATAAAAGTCCACTGTCCATAAAAGGAAGGTTTTCCTTTAACAACTTTAGCTATAGAGCGCTAAATAAAACCCACCAAAATTAGAGGTATGCCTTTAAGAATGCTCTGATATCTGCAAAACAACCCCCAGCAGATTAGTAGCTAACAGGTAATAAAACTACTATTTGGATTTTTCCTTTCTATGTTAAAAACAAACAAACAAAACAAAACAAAAAAAAAAAAAAAAAAAAAAAAAAAAAAAAAAACAAAAAACAAAAAAACCCCAAAAAAAAAAAAAAAAAAAAACCAAAAAAGGCTATCAAACACACAGACAAGTATTTCATTCCCTCAATTTAAACAGAAACAAGCTAAATGAAACAGCTCTCTGAACATTTCCATGGAAAGAAAGTCTCACAGATATTTTCAACCTTCTGCCTTAGGCCTTCTTCCTCAGACTGCCGCTAGAAGTCTTTTTTTTCCTCCATTGAAGATGAACTTCTGGGTTAATTAACTAAGGATAACATACTTAACTTGAACAGTTAAGGTGAATCCACATTAATTGTTTACTGAGCAGCATCACTTCTCCTAGGTATGAATGTGCTGAGTATCCAAGCCTGGAGTTACAAGCAGCACACTTTTGGCACACAGCCTGTGTACACACTGTGGTTTCTTTCCTGAACTAAGCAGAAAGCTTCACACTGAGATGCAATCCAGAGTACTAGGGTTACTGGGGACACAAAGTACAGCCTTTAAAGCAAGAATTCAGCAATTCTGAAGTCCTCCTTCTATTTGCAAGCAACGGATCCGGAAATATTTATATGCCTTGTCCTTCCTATACAGTTGAAGGAAATACAAAATGATCAGGAAAGTAATAGGAGACCAGTCACAAGCTTACAGACCTTCAAAAAAAAAAGTATACATGGCCTTTCTACTTCCAAAGAGGACAACTCCAAGACAGTATTTAACCCATCAATGTAAGTGCTCTTATACCACCATTATATCTTCAGTTCAGGAGAACAAAAACAAGGGCAGCTATTGGAGGATCACTATCCCAATTCTGGGGAGTTCAGTCATCGAAAGGACCAAAAATTTCACTGTAAGTTTGAATGATCTCATAGCAGTCTGCAAAGGTCAGAAGGCCATCCCTGCAGAGTCTCACCCTACCAAATCAAAGTTGCATGAAGTTAAATTCAAAATGAAGGCAACATTTGAAAAATAGCGATAAAAGTTAATTCTGCTAAACCCAGGAACTGGTTACAGGGGACTGAAGAATTTTGTCTCAGAGAAGAAAAACAAGGCTACTGCACAACTCAACACAAAGTGTCTGAAGCTTGGAAGAGACCAGAGGACCCACTTTCCAAAGGTGTTGGAAAAGGGAGATTAACCACTCTCCCCAGTGAGAACATCTCAATACCTGGAGTCGTCACATGGACATTTCTGACGCTGAAGAGATTTGATAATGCAAAAGCCCTAGCTTTGACTCAATATTGTATTGGTGAGAGACAGTTAATTCCAGTAGTTCATGACATCTGGAAGATTGCCTATCTACTGCTAGTGGTGAAAGCCTAGACTTAATCTTTAAGGAAAAGATCTTTGCCCGCATCTTTCTCCTAGCAACAGCTAATGACACAGTGAAGCCATGCAGTAGTTTGACTCTGTCAGGGATAAGGGATAAGGGGCAAGGAAGGCAGAACAGCTACTTCTTGATGATCACACATTTATATGTTTTCATTAGGACAACAGTGAAACAGTTTCTGTCCCTGTGCCTCTGTGAATGTGTGTTACCCTTACTCATGTAAAGGCAGCATCTGCCAACATATTAGGAGACCCCGGTTTTGAAACCATAGACGGTGCTGTTAAGCAAGGTAAATTTAATTGGGTACCAGAGAAAACAGCAGTAACAAGGAAAGGATGCTACAATGTACACTGCAAAAGGGTAAATTTTGTCATTCCTCATATTGCTGTGTGTGGGGTCAAGCACACAGAGAACCATTGTCCTTTAATTGATAATTCAGGCCCTAGAATAGATTTTTAGTGGTGCCCCAGGTGTTACCATATTTTGTCATTTTCTTTCCTCTGCTACACTTTTTCTCATTTTGCATTTTCTAGTATGCCACCAAAAGGCACTGCAGGGTATATTTTTTTCTTTTATTCTTTTTTTTTCTATTTTTTTAACAAATGGCTACTACTATCTTACTTGCTAGCAGTGTTGCTTATGGTACAAGCTGGGCTTGGAAAGACTAGACACAGAACATAAAAATGGGAGGATGGAGCTGGAGGATCTCCAGTTGTAGAATACTTTCCAGGAAGGAAGTACAGAATATATTTACTGGACAAATACATATTTCTTGCTGAATTCCTTTATTCAACAGCACAGAACCGAACGTGGGCTTTTCCAATCTAAACCCCACAACTCTCAATTTGAAACTAGTTGCCTTTTGCACTGTACAGGTCTTCAACATGCCCTATGTACAACCACTCTCATGACAGTGCTTCACAGCCGATGGTAATTTTAAAAACAGGTATAGTTTTATGTTTCACTGTCCAAATATCACACAATCCTTGACTTGCAAACAATAGGCCTGCAACTAAGAATTCAAGAGCTAGGTCTGCAATTCTTCTCTCTGCATCTCTAAAAATTAGTCTTTGCCCAAAATATTCTATGTAGTCCTCATTTTGCATTCATCATTGACCTGGAATTTGTGAAACTTGATTTTTTTCACAGGCTTGTCAGAAATACCATTTGTGAGCCTCCTAAATGTTTTTGCTGATTTCTCTCTCATACGTTTCCTTTTTCAGTGCCTCAAAGCTTCAATCTACATCTACTCTACAATTACATCTACATCTAATTCCTTTTATAAGGATGACATCTCAGCTCATAGGGGAGCTGCAAACCTCTATCCCTACTACAGACACCTACAAAACTGAAAAATCCTCCTAACTCAAAATCTCTGATGATTCAGAGATTCCAAATCTCTGACACAGAAGTGCCACATAAAATCTATGTACAGAATAGTACCTAAAACCTGTGTCATATGTTCCCAACAGAGGACTTGTCAACACGGGGGCGCTATTATGGGAGAGAACCTTGACTTAAAACACATATATCACACATTGAAGTGTGTGAACAATTGTGTGTGAAAAATTAGAAACATCATCACCGCAGCAACACCCCCAATTCAGTCAGGAACACAGCTAGAGACATTTCCCAACAATTATGAGGGAACAACACTGCGGAATAACCTGTGAATCTGTAAAACCTCAAACTGCAAAAAACCTGGAGGAGAATCAACTGACTGCTTCTCAACACTTCTGATACAAGGTGTTGCAGTGCAACTCTCACACTTGTGCCAGAAAATTTCAAAATGTGAATATTCTCAGGTCATATGCTTTTAGCTCACAGATATTAAGGAGCTGATAGATAGGAGCTGTGACAAAACAGTCACATATTAAGTGGACAAATGTTTACACCTTTGCAATTATTGTTATATTTGAAAGTATGTAATTTGTGTGTGTCAGTTTCTATATCCAAAAAATCAAATCTTAACTAAAGTACCCAGATGGTCTGAGCCATTTGGACAAATTATATCAAAAGAACTATGGACTGCTGAGGAGATGGAAGGTAACACGCCAGGCCCAGATGATACAGCCATGTGCCACCTCAGAACTATTGGCTAAAAGTCCCTAGGTGGCAAATAAAAGGAGAGACAAACACAATTCGGTGACCCAGAAAAAAAAGAAACTTTAATGGTCAAAACAACACACGGAAGGTGGTCTCGGTATGGAGTGCACCAGAAAGGGCAAAGATGAAACGGTAACTTATATAAGGCAGATTAGAGGCAGAGTCTGAGAGAAAGGTTCCAATCATAAACTGGGGTTAGGAATATTAAAATCAATGCACCAAACATGAACCAATGACATTTGGGGAAGCAAATTTACTAGAAACATTAACATATGAATTCCCAGGGGGCAATGAGGGTGAGGTTTTGCTCACCTTAACTAAGGAGAGTTTTCCCATGGCCTTAGGCAAAGGCCTTTGTCCTGCTCAACTCCAACAATAGAACAGACAAAACACCATTCACATGGCCCACTGGAGCTTGGCTAGCTCAACTGGTTCTCCAGTGCCATGCTAGGAGTGGGGAACTGCCAAGGTATGGGTCAGTACCAGCAACAGAACCTTTAGAGCCACTTGCTCTACGGTGAGGAATGTCTCACCACGACAGGGATTGGACAAAGGAGAAGGCTCTCTGTTGTGAGGTTCCAGCAGGGAAAATTTATTGGAGCTGAAGGGGTCAGGAACAGAAGAGCCCCCAGTACTGCTGTGCATGGGATTTTATACAGATCACAGATCGGTGCCTGGATACAAACAAGTAACCAATGGAGAATCCTTGGGGGGAGGACTAAAGGGGTTACAACATTTCTTTGGGGCCAACCAGGACAAGTGGGAGGAGAGGGTAGGTCACAGGTCCAATGGGGGTGTTGAGGTTTGGGAAACACCCAGGAACACCCAGGGGGAGGTGCACTCAAAGGATTGGTTCAGGGTTGGAGTGACAAGGAAGGTGCCAGTACAAGGGTAGGGCTGCAATGACTTATAGCGAAGGAGCTGAAACAAAGGGCGGGGAACACCATAAAGAGTAGGTTCAGGGGCAGATACAATTCAGGAAAAAAACAACTTGAAAGTACAGGGGTGCACAGAACAAACCATTAACAATAGAACTACCAACAATGAATAAAACAATGAATTAAAACAAACACAGGCAACACACCATAAAGCAAGAACCTTGGATAGCTCTAGGACCAATAGATGGATGTGCTGGCTTTCTAGCTCTTGGTTGTCTCTTGTCAAATTACCACTATTTTTCCACACTTCATTCTTCTTTCATTAGAGAATGATGATAAGCAAGAAGCAGCAGGAGCCTCAAAATACAAGATTTGTATCAAGTGGTCAGTCTCAGAGATGAAAAGGCTGAGATCTCTCAGAACAATGACATTAAAAAAATGTCTCTTCTGCTGATTCTGCTCCTGCTGCTCCCTGCAGCTTGTACTTCCCCTACATGTTAAGAATGACAGGCAGGAGTGGCTGGGATGTGCCTTAAAAGCTTACCCTGAAGCAGAAAATACAATGCTGGCATGAAGTTCTGCAATCAGATCAGATACAATCATGAAAATTGCCCTGCACATCTCAGGTACTTCTTTTTGTTCTTTCCCTTTTATTACAATAGCTGTATCGCAACTTAAATGCACTGCAGTCATGCATCAAAGAAATGTAGAGGTGCTTAATTTCCATACCATCCAATGACACAAAGTGGTATTTCTGAAATGAAAAACAATCAATGCAGCAATTCTGTGAGAAGAACACTTCAAAAGGAGTCAAAGAGACAATCAAGTATATCAGTAAGAACAGGATTTGATACTGTCAGGACTGATTTCTGCTTGCAACTACACTTGGCCTCTTCCACCCTGACTGGACAAAGATCCCAAGAGAAATAAAATCTGGTTGCTTTGCCAGAATACAGTAAGGCTTTGAAAGGATTCTGAGATCTTTGTTGGGATTAGGGGAATAATTTAACAGGAGGTCGTGTTAGTAGGTATAGAGAAAAAAAATTGTATTTTTCAGACTGCACATACTGTCTGAGAATAGCAGAGGAAGAAAAATAAGCATGAAGATGCCTGAAGCTACTTTGCAATGAGGAAAAAAAGCCCTGACAGAAGGTGGATGAAACAGAGGAAGTTAAGGGAATAAGATTCGGGAAAAAAACAAACAAACAAAAGCATTAATTTCACTTCCAGGCTAAAGCAATATTGTTTAGTGAACACTACTAAAAAGTTAGTTTTCCTCATTTGAAGTTGTGGAATTGAAACAGAAGAATTCAGGTTGGAAGGGACTTTAAAAAGTCATTTCAACTTCCTGCTCAAATCTAGATTCACTATGAGACCAGACCATGTTGCTCAGGGTTTTATCCAGCTGGGTCCTGAAAATCTCCAAAAAAGAGGCATCCCACCTCTTCGAATACCTTTTCCACTGTTTGACTGTCCTCGTGAGGAAAAATCTTTTCTTTTTATCTATTTGTCCAAACTTCTAGCCTCAATTAGATGCATTGCCCCTCATTCTCACACCATACCACCAGGAGAGTCTGGCTGCATCTTTTTTACAAGCTCCTCCTAAGAACATTCAGGCTGCTACTAGGTTTCTCCTGCAGACACCTCTTGCCAGGCCAAACAAGCCCAGCTCCCTCAGCCCCTGACCCAAAATAAATTCTTCAACTGCCTGAGTATTTTGACAGCTCTCTGCTGGATTTTCACCATTTAGCTCTATTGTCCTTTTATTTGAAATATCCAAAGGTATGCAGATGTGTTCTGAGGAATGCTGAATCCCATAATCTCCTGGGTGTGCTGTTAATACAGCCCAAGAAATTGCTGACAGTATTTGCTGCCAGGTCACACTGCTGCTTTATGCTCAGCTTTTTGCATCCCCCAGGCTTCCCAGGCTGTGCTCAGCAGTACTGCTTCCCAGCCAGCTGGTTCCAGTCCATATTCCTGGGAAATCAAAAGTATAGAGCAACATAGGTCAGACCTCTGGAGGTCATCCAGTCAAACTCATTCCCAAAAGCAGGAGTAACCTCGAGCTCAAATGAAGTGGCATCCGTCATCTAAACCTGAAACTCACAAATTACATACATAAAACAATTTAATCAGTTTTAAATTCTATTTCTAAAGAAGTCCTTACAAGCCTATGATTATTATACTTTTTTTCCAAGCATGTCATGACCAATAAAAGCTGATATTATAAAGAGAAAACAGCTGCAAAAAATAATGGAACCACTCAAAAATAATTATTTTATAATGGCAAGGACAGGGAAAGTGAAGGATTTTACTGAAACATGTATTAGAGTGAGTAACCAGAGTCAGGCTCACTTCTGTTGCATTGGGAAGCAAATGCAAATTTAAGACAGCTTTTGAGCACAGCCATGAATATAAGGAAAATCTTCAGAGCAGATTGTCATGGTTTCAGTTTGAAACTAGGTAGAAATAATAATTATGTATAGTGCATTAGGTTTCCTATTTGAGATTTTTTTTGCTAATGTACTGATTATTGTGGTGGGTTTGTTGTTTTTTTTTTCTTTTTTCTGATTCAGGAGAGAATTGGTGTTCGTAGGGTCGTTTGTTATCACGCTTTATATCAATTTAAATAGTTTTTATAGAATCCTGCAACACTGAAAGGTGAACGTGGTCCAAGCTTTGCATCGGGAACATGGCTCCCTGTGCCTCTCTCTGCTGGCCACACGGCCTCTGCCAGCACTGTACAGGCTGTGCTGGCCTGGCTCTGCTGGGGGGCTGAAATCAAGGAAATCTGCTGCTGACACTTTTGTCCTTCTGTCCTTAGCAAAGCTGGCTCATAAACAGCTGAGCAAATAAAGTTCCTTGTGAGCCATGCTGAGGTGGTCCTGGCTGCCCGGCACTGCCCTGGCCGCTCCAATCCCAGCCATGTGGCCACTCCTGGTCTGGTGTGGCAGTGGCCACATGGCCGCTCCTGGCCTCGGGGCCACCCCTGGCACCGGCCATGGGGCCACTCTCGGTGTTGGTCCCTGCCGCATGGTCATTCCCAGTGCCAACAGAGCCTCTGGCTGGCACGGCTCGGTAGCTCTGCAAGAAAAACAGTGGCAGGCTCTGCTGGGAAGGGGCCCGGACCCCGCTGGCAAGGAGCTCCAGCCGCCCCCCGGGACAAGGCCCCGCGGGCTCCCTGGTGAGGAGCTCGGCAGCCCCCTCACCACCCCTCTGGGAATAGGAAATCTCAGCTGGGCCGGGGGGACTAGCCCAGGCCTGGACCCAGCCCACCACCTCCTCCAAGGCTGGAAGCCAAGACAGTCACCCTCGACTTTTCTGTCTTAAAATGTGTGTTCACAAAAGGCGTAGCTACCCCCCATTGGCTCAATTATGTGTCACTATCTAATACTGGCTACTGACTGGTTCTCCACTACATCCACAGGAAGCCAACAAGGCCCCAGATAGGGAACTACTCCACACTGAAATTTGAATCAATGCCAAACCAGGACAAGATAAAAATGATGCCCTGGAAGTGACCACAGCAACAATAATAATCCAGATTCCTCTCCCAGGCTCAGCCTGTCTTCATAGTGAAGCTGCTCATGCCTCCCAAAGCTCTGGAAAGACTACCCAAGACAGTCAGTACAACACATGACTCCACAGGAGCAGGCTGCGGGACAGGCAGGAGATGAGCAGTCCCTGTCCCCACAGCAGAGCTCCGCAGTGGGATGTTACAAAGCACAGAGACTGGGCTGTCAATACCCATCACTAACCCCCACATGGGGCCACCTTCTATGTTTGCCTTGACCGATGAGGTGAGGGGCTGCCCCACTCACTCATTCACACACCTTCTTACATCTTCTCCTGCAGAATCAGAGTTGCATTTCCCTCAATAGGAAGTATAACAGGCACTTCGACCTAGTACTGGTACTGGGAAAAATGATCTGCTAACAAACATGTGTAAGGACTATGACTAGGAATTAGCATTTAAATTTGAGATGCCCTGTCATATACAGGCTTTCACAAGCAATCTTGTTTTTTCAGCAACATAAACTTAAGATAAATGTCTGATTTTAGATCATTTCCTATGTAAAGTAAACAAAGTTTTTCTGTTGTTAAAAAGGGGAAAATCCTTTTACCAATCAGGGGTTTTTTTATCTTTCATCCAAACTGCTTGGATAATACTGTCGTGCAGAAGGAAATTACACAGGAATCTGAATCTTGCAACAGAAAATAAGTTTTAGAAACTACTTAAGTTTCTTACAACAACAAGAACAGAAACATTTCTAGCCTATTATTATTATTATTATTGATACTATATACTTACGGTTAGTAGGGTATTCTAAAAATAAGGATCTAATTGTAGCGTAGTGTCTCTGCAAAGAAGCTATAAAAGGACACATACACAAGTTTTTCCCTATAAAAGAGTAATACATCTGTTCATTGCCTTTTAAGTATCTTGTTCACATTTCATTTCCACTAAGACTAAATGGAAGAGAACATATATCACACAAAAGATCTGGCAATACCTATGTATCTGCTACCATCTGCTGACAAACAGCATTACTGACTTTATTTTAGTCTTCAAGAAACAACTTTTATTTCCGTATAGGGAAGTTTCCACTGATGCTACAGTGGCTGATAGTAAAAGCTACATGAATTTTTAATTCAGCATGTTTGCATTGGCCACAGTAAGCCATTAATTTCTTATCCAACCATCTTTTCTGCATCATAGATTCACCACCAACCAGCATATTCCACTCATGAAGTTAGTGACTGCATTCTGTGTTCGTTGAACCCCTTCAGCTATTGCAGATAGTTTCTGAAGTCAATTACTGAGCAATTACACAAAACTCATTCCTTATTTACAAAACACAGAAATTTATTATTAGCTGTAGACTGTCCAAAGAAGTCACAGAATGGGTCAGGTCGGAAGGGACCACCACGGGTTATCTGGTCCATTCATCCTGCTCAAGCAGGGTCATCCTACAGCACACTGCACAGGATTGTGCCCAGATGGTTCTTGAATATCTAGAGTGAGGGAGACTCCACAGCCTCTCTGGGCAATCTGTTCCAGTGCTGTCACCCCCACAGTGAAGAAGTTCTTCCTCATGTTCAGGTGGAACTTCCTGTGCATCACTTTCTGCCCATTGCCTCTTCTCCTATTGCTTAGCACCACCTCTTGTCACCCTCCCTTCAGATGCTGACACACACTGATGAGGTCCCCTCTCAGTCACCTCTCCTGGGGTGGAAAG
>JAWWMU010000153.1:93215606-93240294 GCA_035048155.1 Cinnycerthia olivascens | reverse complement strand
CAAAGCTCTTCCCAATGCACCCAGGTTTCCTTTGGCCTTCCTGGCCACAAGGACACACAGCTGGCTCATGAGCAGCTTGTTGTCCACCAGGACCCCCAGGTCCTCCTCCACAGAGCTGCTTCCCAGCTGACCAGCCCACAGCCCGTACAGGTCCATGGGGTTGTTCCAGTCTTGTTTTCCAATCTACAATGTGGGATAAAAATATATTTTCTCCCCTAGTCTTAATTTTAAGACAATAATGGTAGTAGAAATGACCACCTTTCTATCACCTTACTTAATTTTACAACACTTCAAATGAAAGCCTTGATTAGCCTCCAGATATTATTTTTGTTGAGAAAAAGACTAAGAAAAATCAACAGCAAAAGAACTAAAAACAAAAAATAAAAAAATCCTTGGTTTCAGGTAAGTCATTAAATTGCAGAAGTGTGACAGTGAAGAGAGGCCAGGTCCCACTGATGACCTGTATGTAGCTATATAGTAAACTAAATTAAAAGAGTATCTGTAATATTTACATATACACATACTCCAAAACATTTGGGGAAAAAAAACCCAGCTTCACCTCTGATAAGCTAAAATGTCAGAAAAAAATTAATGAAAGCAGAATGTAGAGGTATATACTAAAATATTGTTTGTTCGACAAATCTAATCCTATAGATTAGATTTGGTTTCGTTGTTAGGAATCTGAAATGCTCTTTAAGTCGCAAGTCTTAAGAACAGTTGGTTCTTCCAGACCTAGATGCATTTAGCAAATGAAGTTATAGAGGTTTAATCTGTGTCTTGTTCCCTTTTCATTCTAATATTTTACTTTTTTTCAACTTATAAAGTTAAAAAATGTGTCCTTGAGCTCTGCTGTAGTGGCCACAACAGGAGGGGACCCCGCTGCCCCTCGAGGTAGGAAGTGTTTACTTGGAGAGATTAAGTGTTTTTCATTGGAGAGGTCAACTGTGTTTTTAAAGAACTCCTAGCTGGACTACAAGCTCTTTTTTTCTTGCACTTGCATCGCTAAAGCCAGCCCTGGGTGCTGCTGAGAGGAGACCAAAAGCCAACAGCAGCGCTGGGCCACCGGCCCAAAGCGCCGAGTCCAGCGGGACCCCAGCGCAGACGGTGACTGGTGGGCTCCCGACGTCCAACGCTGAACTCGCAACCAGAGCTCCTTCCCCGCTCGGAGAGCCAGGGCTGCCTCTGTCGGTCACCGTCAGGACAAGGAGCCATCGGGCTGTGCGGAGCCCCCTCAGCCCGTCCTCCGAACGGCGGGACCGCAGGGGAACGCGGGGCCGCGCCTTCCCCGCCGTCCCTTCCCCGCCCTCGGCCGGCAGGGGAAGCGGCGGCCGCCCGAATCTCGCGAGAACCGGCGCTGCCGCCAACATGGAGCCGCCAGTGCGCGGCCCGCCGGGGCTGTCGGCCGTGCTGGCGGTGAGGGGGAGCGGGGCCGCCCGGGGCAGCGGGACCTGCCGGCGGGGAGGGGGGAGGCCCTGGCTGGGGGCGCGCTCATTGCCGAGCCTGGTGCGGGGGGCTGCGGGGCGCGGTCCATGACCGAGAGCGGCCGCGTTCCGTTGTTGTGGCCGCCCCTTCTCCGCCGCTGTCTGAGCTGCTTTCCGTGTGCCCGCAGAGCACGGACTGGTCCGAGCCCTGGCTGCTGGGGCTGGCGGCCTTCCACCTGCTCTGCTTCCTCCTGACGTGCGCGTCCCTGCAGCACCGCCGGGTGCAGGTCGGGCACTTCCTCTGCATGGGTGAGTGCGCGGGCACACACCGCGTGGGGACCGGGCATGGCACACGGTGTGGGGGCACGGCACACGGTGTGGGGACCGGGCCGGGCACACGGTGTGGGGGCCGGGCACACGGTGTGGGGGCCGGGCCGGGCACACGGTGTGAGGGCCGGGCCGGGCACACGGTGTGGGGGCCGGGCACACGCTGTGAGGGCCGGGCCGGGCACACCGTGTGGGAGCCGGGCACACCGTGCCCGGACCGGGCACCAGGGCAGCGCCCGCAGCTTCTATCTCCCCGCCAGTAGTGCACGTCTGCCAATGATAACCTTCGATAGGACGTGCTGTGACCTATGGATATGTATTTATTTTATTTCCAAGAAAATACATGAACTAGTGACATGACTGGCCTTAGTGAGGAAGTGGGATCAGCAGGGTTACTGCATGGTCACTGCCGTGTGTGTCACAGCTTTCCAGTGAAGTGTTGCTGTGCTGGGGAAGCAGAAAAGAAACGGACTGAGAGCCAGCAGTTGCTTTGTACTCTGCCTTGTTCTAATGGTGCAGTTCAGTGAGTACGGCCAGCTTTAGTTTTTGAAGCAGCTTCACCATATGTCCTGCTGACAGCCATGGTAATGTCATGACGAAGAGCAAGACTGGCTTGTACATTGCAGTAACAACTTGTGTTATCTCGAGGTTTATCGGCCTTACCTAGCCAAAGCAATCATGGCTGACTGCACATACTAGCTTTGGTTTAAGATCTCATGGATTTGGATTAGATTATGTACTACGAGCAGTTTATATTTTAAGAAACACTGAATCTAATATTTTTCTTCTATTGTATAGTGGGCTTAGTGTACTGCGCTGAATATATCAATGAATTAGCAGCCATGAATTGGAGGTAAATATTTTCACTTTCATTTCCTTAATTAAACTTCACAGTACAACATAGTTATCTCATAGCTTATAAGAAATAATAATTATGGCATGCATTTATTGTACACTTAGTCTGTTTATATGGATGCTTGTAAACTATCGCAGCAAAGAACGGAGAGAAAAAGTTATGGTAAAGGGGAAAAGAATGTGAACCATGGGTTGGTTTGGTTTTTTTTTTTTGGTTGCGTTTTCTTTGGTATTCATGTTTAATAGCTGAAGTTAAGAACCACTTCTCAAAAATACTGCTGCTGCTTTATATACTTACCTATATGCATAACAAGCATTAACACTTGCCTGTTTTATGAAATGTGATTATCAGAATTAAACTGATGGTTTATTCTGATATTTTGAGCATTGAATTAGTCTTTCCCTGATATGACTGAAAATTATGTGTTTAACACCACTTTATGCTGGCATCTAATTGTAGTCATTATGTTTTACTTCAGGCATACGTGACCTAATTACAGCTTTGCTACATTTATTATTTTTCTTATCTTTTCTAATATAAGTAAGCAAAATACCTAAAAAAGTTATTTCAGATGCTTCAGAGTAAACATGATTTGTGATTCACTCTTGTAGTCACATTAGTTAGCTTTTGCACAGTGAAACTGTAAAGAAGGCAAAAGACTGATACTAATATTCATAGCTGAAGAGATATCAACTGCCTCTTTTATCTGACATGATACAGTAGAATTCTGGCCTATGCTTGGTGGTCCCAAGATGTGGGATGATGTGTACAGAATCCATTTAGAATAGTTGCTGGGGAAGTTGAATGTGTAAACTACACTAAATAAAAGGCTTGTCTTTCATTTTCTTTCTATTTCTTTCAGGCTCTTTTCTAAATACCAATACTTTGATTCAAGAGGAATGTTTATTTCACTTGTATTTTCAGCACCTCTGCTGGTGAATACTATTATAATTGTGGTATGTATGTGTTCATTCATATAGGTGCTTTCATTAGAGTAAGTAAGTTATATGGATTAGTTGAATTTAATAATTTACTTACTTTTCAGGTCACCTGGGTTTACAGAACTTTGAATGTAATGACTGAACTAAAGATGCTGCAGCAGAGAAGGAAAGCAGAAAAAGAGAAAAAGAAGTGAAAGTGCCAAACATTATTTTTCTTTCTTCAGTTGTGATAAGGCCTGGCTGGATAATCAGTCCTTCTGTGTAGGTATGCAGAAGGAGCAGAAGTATTTTTGTGTCCAGTGTCAGGAGGACTTTGTAATTGTGGCTGTGGACATGGAGGTGAAAGCAGGTATCTACAGTACATTTGAATTGGCTGTGAAATGATGAAACCCAGTCTTAACAAGTCTTTGTGCCCTTCAGTGTAAGATTGTTTTCCTCCATGACCAAAGCTGTTAGTGTTAATGAGAAACAATCTTCCAGTTTCCCCTTGCCTGTGTGTTTTTTTACTATGTCTTTGTTCTGTGCTTATCTAGTATCAGTTATTCTGCTGCTTAAACCAATTGGAGCTGTGTTGTGAATTACAGTAAATGAGAGATTTTACTCAGAATAACTCAGGAATCCATGCTTCTGTGAAGCACTTCACTTCTTTATAAATCAAGTTTCATACTTCCTATGTGTACTGTGCCAGTGGCATTTTATAAATAAAATTATCCACTCACTGTATCTTAAATTGAGTTAATTTGTATTCATTTTTAATCAGACTTTTTCCTTCTTTTTTTCCTCATAAAAATTCTCAGTTTGGCAAATTCCCCAGTTTAATTCATGTAAATGATTCAAAATATCTCTGCATTTTTTTTCAATTTATACTTCATGTTTTTAAGGCTTATAGATAAACACTTTCTTTTAAAACTGGGTGAAAATATGATAGTTTTATGCTTCTTTGTAGAGGAGAAAGGAAGAGAAGAAACTTCGTAATGTTATATGCAATTTTGTTTCATTTTTAATTTTTTTAAAATAACTGAAAATTATAAATAGTTAAAAAAGAAGAAACCTTTAGTTTCACTTCAAGTAGCTTGTTTTTATTGAATTAAGGTAATTTGAGAAGAGGTGTGGACACAATGGGGACTGTCCATATTTAGTAAAAGTTGTATTTTTGTGTGGATACATACAGTTCTGTCTAAAATAGCTGTCATTTAAGACAAGAAAGATGATCTACAAAACTGATTTTTTACTAATGTGACAAACATTTGGGTACAAAATTGCAGAACACTAGTAAGTTTATAAGCTAAGGAAATACTTGTGGAACTAATTTTAATTACTTGAATAGTCTTCACAGGAGTGGAGATATGGACATGAGGAAGAGAGCAGATGCATGTCATACACAAGTCTCCTAAACAGAGAGAAAGTGAAAGTCTTACTGGAATGGCAATGAAGTGCTTGTGTTGGATCTATCTTTTTGCCTTCCCCATGCCTCTTTGGATTTCCTTTATGCACTCATTGCTCCATCCAGAGCTGTTTGCAGCTAGACTGTTTTATGTTAGCAAACTAAATAGATACAGAAACCTGCATTGTCCCATTCTGACCGTTCTGCTGCCACTCTTGGTGCAGTGCTGGGTGGTGTCAACTGAACATAGAAATCTTGAGTGGTCTGGTTCCTAACATGCTTTTTGGGAAGGCGTGAAAGAGAGTCTGTCCAAATGACT
Organism: Cinnycerthia olivascens; assembly: GCA_035048155.1. NCBI lineage: Eukaryota > Metazoa > Chordata > Aves > Passeriformes > Certhiidae > Cinnycerthia > Cinnycerthia olivascens. The sequence continues at coordinate 93,235,046 of JAWWMU010000153.1, read as the reverse complement.
GCTGGGTGGGCTGTGACAGCTGGCACCAGGACCAAAGAACAGACCTTTATGCTTTCATAGACATAGGATGTTGTCCTCCCAGGCTGGTTTATAAAAGTTCAGCCTTGCTCCTACAGTTTGATGTGGAGAGTTGCAGTTTTCATACATGGTCCTAAACATGACCATTCAAATGCTGTGCTCCTGGCTTTCCCACTGATAACTGTCCTGCAATAAATCAGCACACAATTGTTTTAGTATCACACACTTGAAGCTGTAATACTTCATATGGAGATATCACCTGTTATCAAGTAACCTTTGGTTTCACAGTGTGAAGTGTATGAATTTGATTCAGTGTAAGTGAGGAGGTTCAGAGCAGCTGAGCAACAAATCTCTTGCAGTGGAAAACAGTGTGCCTTATTTAGCACATCCAAGGCAAAGTATCCAAATAGTTTGCTGTTTTGCCTATCTTGTGTGCGAGGTTGAAAAAAAGATGGATAATACTTGGTTTCAAATGCATAATGGCGTTTTTTGGTGTGTTCTAAAAGTACAGCTCTGTGAAGGTATAAATAGCTCCAAATTCAAAAATTTGTATCAGTATTTTTTGAAAGATGAGCATCTAAAAGTTTAGAGTTTAAAACTTCCCTTACTCCTGGGACTACAGTAAGTAAATCTAACACTTACATGAGATAAGTTTTCACAAACACAAAAATACGGTTTCTGTATATCACAAAAACACGTGGGTTGAAGGAGACCTTGAAGATCATCTAGTTCTGACCCGCCAGCCATGGTCAGGGATTGCATCCACTAGACTGGGCCTTGAACACTGCCAGGATGAGGCATCCACAGCTTCTCTGGGTGACCAGAGCCTGGCCATTTTGTGAGTAAAGACTTTCCTCCTAACAACTAATTGAAACCTGCCCTCTTTTAGTTGGAAGCTGATCCCCTTTGTTCTATCCCTGTGTGTCCTCATAGAATTTTGTAAGCACCCTTTTAAGTACTGAAAAGCTGCAACCAGGTGTCCTTGGAGCCTTCTCTTCTCCAGGCTAAGCACCTCTGGATGACACTCCTTCCTTCTTGGTGTCACCTGCACCGCTCAGCTTTGAGTCATCTGCAAGCTTGCTGAGGTTGTACTGGATCTCACTGTGTCACTGATAAAAGCATTAAAGGACACCAATGCCAAGTCTAGGGCTCTGAGGCACACCACTTGTCACTGGCCTCCACCTGGGTATAAGCAATTGACTAAGATCCTCTGCTTGTGTCCATCCAGCCAATTTCTTATCCAAAGAACTGTCCACATTTCAAATCTGTGTCTCTCCAGTTCAGTGATGACAATGTGTGGGACTGTGTCACACAGGCCTTGCAGAAGTCTATGTAGATGACATCTCTTGGTCTTCCCCTGTTGATTGTTGCAGTCACTCCATCATAAAAGGCCACCGGGTACATCAGACAGGATTTGCCCTTAGTGAAGTCTTTTTGGCTGTTTTGGATGACTTTCTTGTCTTGCATAGGCATGTGTTTGTGTCCTAGTTTAGGGCAAATTTGGGAGAGGGAAAGAAAGAAAAAAAAACAAACCTCTCAGAAAAATATTCCCATTTTCTACATTTCAGAAAGACTCAAATTATCTGTGATCTCTAGCTAAACTTGCCTAAGAAACACTAAGTTTGAGAGTGAAGTTGTTTGTTGGTTTGCTTTGTTTTTTTTTTTTAAAGTAGGTATCATAAACCATAAGAGAAACCCTCAGTAAGTGAAGTGTGTGAAGTATGACTTCTTTTCATCATGAGTCTGGATTTATGATGTGATAGTGCAATAACATTCAGCATGTTATTGCTGACTTGCTACTTGCTGACAAACCAAAATAATTAGATCATGAATTTAGAGGCTGTTCTGCCTGCTTAGAATTTGTATGTGTAAGTGAAGGAGAGCCAAATGTTTGAGACTGGTGGGGAATACCTTTGCTTTTAATTGGTAAACTTGATCTTAGGTTGCTTGTGAAAGAGTTTATTTCTTTTTCCAACATGTGTACAGAAAACTGGTAGCTGCTAAACTGGATCCTTTGGAGAGTGAGACAAGACAGGTGATTTGTTACTGGTCTGTGTTTCTCAAAGGCAGTGACTCAGATCTTCAGCCTACCTTAATGTGTCTTTCCATGGCAGTGCACAGTGTCAGCTTCATGGAAAAACATTACAAGGGAGAAAGTAATATTAACCTGATAACTTTATTATAGTAGAAGGTAGTTTTGTTGCACTGTGAAATAATGATAATCTGTGAAAAGACAGATTGTCAGAAATTAATTGGCAATCTTGCTGGAGTTTGATGTTGGCCTCATTTCTCATGAAAAAATAACAACTGAGATGAGTTTCCAAAAATGAGAACCTAGAATGCTCTCTTTTTCCATATCCACTGAAATACCATGTTCTTAATGTGGGACATATTTCAGCCTCATTTTGGTCCAGTGGATCTCATGATTCTAGATAAAATGGAACAGATTCAGTAAGGGATTTTAAATGTCTCTTCCTCAGCAGTATTTCCTAGCTTAGTAAATACATTGATTTCCATCTCCAATAAAAACCCCACTTATCTCCAAAAGGCACAAGACTATGAATTGAGGTCTTCTGCATCCTTGAGTATATTCTCAAAGAACATCCTTGAGTGTATAAACAAAGAAAACTTTGAAGGATCTCAACATCCTTGAGTATAAACAAAGCACTTTGAAGGACAGTCTTAGTGCTTTTCAACAGCTGGGTCTTGAAAGGAGGGATCTACTCTAGAAAAGCTGTTTGATTTAGATGGTGATCTGCTGTGGCTGTGAATCCTAAATAGAGCAAGAGTTCACAAAGAATTGCTTTGTGGGTGTTGAGAATCATAAGCTCAGATCTTGAGCTCCCTTTTAGTAGGAACTGTGATCTTCAGGAAAAGGAGGAGTGTCTTGTCTGAACAAAATAGAATACTGCTGTAGTGTAGGAAATGTTCTATGTCTTCAAATACAGCTAAACATTTGTGCTTACTTTTATTGTAAGCTTGGTTAAACATTCTGGCTGCAATTCTGTAGAATGTGCTCTAGGATGACCCTGCTTGAGCAAGGAGGTTGGACAAGGTGGCTCGCTGTGGTCCCTTCCAGTGTGACCCATTCTGTGATTCTGCAGTTTTTCACTTCAGGTGAACACACCATTTTTATAATTAATATATATTTTATAAACATATATAATTAATAATATATAATTACTAATAATTATATCAATAATTAATTTTATAATAATATAATTTAAAAGGATGGGGTTTTTTTGTTTAGGGAACACAAACATTGTATATATTTCTTTACTTTTTTTTTTAATATTTTAAAATATTTTTAAAATATTTTAATGTGTTTCAACTAAATAAAAGTATTGGTGTTTTTCTGTCCATCGGGGAAGAGATCACAGCAGGTATCCTGACTCTCCACTGGATGTCACTGTCTCACACGCAAAAGGTGACTCAAGGCTTTCCTTTTGAGAGGGTTCTGTAGAGCTTTTCACCATAGCTTCGTAAATTCTGCAGCATTTCGGAATGATCAGGAAGCCTTGGACTGTAGCCTCTGAAAACAAACTGTCACCTGAGCTCCAAGATACATCTTAAGCCACTTTCAGCTGTTTCTTGACACTCTTGCTTTTTATGTTAAAAAGGAGCAGTGATGAGGTACATATATATTTGCAGAGTCAGGAAATATATATGTGTTTTAAAATTTCTTAATGCATCAAGGGAATAAATACCTTGTTTGCTCATACCTACATTTCATGAGGAGGATCCTGTCTTCAACCAATTAAAAGGTAATATAAAAATAACTACATTATTGTGTGACCAATATGCAGGAAAATTTACTGAAGCACTCTAGTTCACGAGCCAATGGAGTTTATGTCCTTTATTTCTTTGTGATTTACCATTGCATAATGCAGTATTATCACATCTGGCCTTGTTATGATAGGTGATATGTCACTAGCTGTAAGTGACAGCTAGTGGTCACTTACAGTCATGACTGAGCTTCTCAGAAGTCACTTCAGACTTTCTCCACCACCTGACAAACAATGCTTTGCAGTGTTCAGAGGTTTTATGACTTCATTTGAGAAGGTATATATGCAGTGTTCTCCAGTTGATGTTCTCCTTTGTGTACCAGGTTTTGAGCCTGGTTTTATTTATCTTTGGAATTCATCCGAGCTCTATTTTCCGTACATCACCTCTTGAAGAATATAGACTTATAGTTTGAATGGACTTTGTCCCACTTTCCATGAGTTACATGCATTCACATTCACATAACAACTCTTAAAAGATTAGGCAATTATAATTCAATATGCTTGAGAAATGCCAGCCTCATAAATCAAACCTGATGTGTTTTGTGGACCTCTTTTATAATCTATCTTCTTCTAACTAGTTCCTCCAAAATGTGGCCATACTTACACCACTGTTTTGCTCTAATACCAGAACAGTTTTTTATTGAATAGAAAATATCTCAGAGGGCTCAAAAGAAAGGCCTCTATATTTCCTATATTTGTGTTTATTTTTTCATATAAATATGAACTGTGGGAATCTTTCTCATATACTTTCAGAGGCATAATAAAGCCAGGAAAGGAGCTGTAACTGGTAATATGTTACACTGCTACAAGCACTGATTTGAAGTGGTCCCACTGAAATCAATGGTCCTGTTTTCTTTGGCACTGTCTAAAGTTAGAACCAGCTGAAACTAACAGGACAGGATCAAATATATTGCCTCTTTCATCTGAAAATGTCATAATTAACAAGGCATTCAGCAGAACTGATTGAAATAAGGCACATGTCTTAAAATGGACAAGTTCCAAGCTCATTTGCAATAGACTTGTTAATACAGCCTGAATCAAAGAAATACAATCTTGTGTGCCTTTCTTGCCTTCTGTTCCATCAAGAAGAGTTTGCATAGTGACCCAAGGGGAGGCAGAATGAGATTCAGCTGGACAAGGAGGCATCTAGGGTAGGACTTCTCTCTGAAATCACACTCATCTGTCAGCATTAGAACTGTGTAATAAACACACCTGAGTAGTTTCAATCAGCAGAGGAGGATGTGTGGTTTTTTTGTATAATCAGAACCAAAACACCTTGATCTTAAAGAACGGTAAACTTAGAAGGGTTTTAATATGGCAGGATCTGCAAGACATGAACCATTTATGTCTGTAACTGTAAGAATAATGTCTCTGATAAAATACTCATCACCTTGATTTAGGGATTAGTGAGAGTAATCAGCTTCCTATAGCTATCCTGGAGAGACTGTGATTTGTAACGTCTGTCCTCAAGCAAAAGCAGCACAAAAATCAGGAAGCTGAGGTACTAAACAAATAACATGGAAGCTTTTGGCTCTTTATTGCAAAGTATTTTCTAGCAGGATACAGGAAACTGTAAGATTTCAGTTGTTTAAATACATTCAATCCACAGAAAGTTGAAAAATTGGCTTAGAAACAGATTTAATGGTTTTACTTAAAGGTGTTGGATTTGCACATTAATTGATAGAGCTTTTTGTAAGTAATCACACACTGTTTTTTAAGTCCCAGAATAAACACAAATAAAAAAGTTCAGTTTTTTCTTTTTTGTTGTTTCAATGTCCCTAAATCTTAAATTCAACAATTAATTCTACAGTAATTACCAAAAAGTGAGACACAACATCCATCTGATTGAAAAGAGCTAATTTATAAAATGGTTTACGAGACTGATTTCTTTGCAGCAAATTGCTTTATTGATTTTTGCCATCAAAAATTCAAATAGATTAGTAAATGGTGGATGTTATACAAGTTTTCTACTTCCTCTATGTTGTAGCAAGAACAAATGTAAGATGCAAAGTTACCTGATTGGATTTATATGTGAGCAAACAATGACAATTATAATGGTATGTAGTCACATGTAGTCCATGTAATTGTCTTTGAAGTAGAAGTAAAAATATTTCAAAATATTATTAAATAAAGGACCTGTCAGTAACTTTGATACTTACAAAAAATAACTTGAAAATGTACAGGAAACATAGTTTATACATGAGCTGTGTTTCCCTAAACCATTAACTTGCATGAAGTTTCTAAAACGTTTGGCAAATTTTAATTTGAATGAAATATGCTGAAGATACTAATTTATACATTTATGTCAAAAGAAAAATTAAGTTCTTCTCCAAGCTCTGGAGAAACTCACAGAATGACAAATCATTCTGAGTTGGAAGAGACCCACAAGGATCATCAAGTCCATTGGAATTTTTTAGAATTATAGAATGTTTGGATTGGAAGAGTCTTTGAACCTAATTCCAGCCCCACTGCCATGGGCAGGGATGCCATCACTAGACTGGGTTACTCAGAGCACCATCCAACCTGGCTTTGGAAACTGCCAGGGGTGGGACATCCACAGCTTCTCTGGAAAACCTATTCCAGTGTCTTACTCTCCTCAAAGTGGAGAATTTCTTCCTAATGTCTAATGGAAACCTACTCTCTTTCAGTTTGAACTCATTCTGCCTTGTCCTGTCACTACACGCCCTTGTCAAATGTCTCTCTCCAGGTCTCTTGAAGGTCCCCTCTAGGTACTGGAATGTGCTCCAAAATCTCACCAGAATCTTCCAGGCTGAACAATCACGAGTTTCTCAGCCTGTTTTCAATTTATGACTTCAGGACTTCAATGTTAATAGAAATCATCCAAAAAGACACACAGTCTTAAGTGGAGTGAAATACATTGGAGTCTCTCAGGTTGTTTTTGTGGTATGAATTTCAAATCATATCAATGGGTTTATAACATGAAATTAAGTAAAATTAACACAGTTAAAGACAACTTCTCATGGTTCTATCATGATTAAGAAATATAAATGCCAAATAAGATAAAATTATGGGGGAAAAAGATATTATTATCACATTTTTTGACTGACTACTTCTTTAATTTTCGTGTATGTTAATATATATATATCAATATTGACAAATTCCAGCTGCTATAGCTCAGAAATGTCACCAGAAATCCTTTCAGTTGAAAAATTGAGACCTTGTCCTCTCAAATAAAAGCAACCTTCTTTTAAAAAGCAGAATCTTCACACAAAATGTTGACTGAAAAAGCTGAAAGTATGCTAATTTTATTATTCTATCACTATTATTACTAATATTTATTTTACCTAGTATATGATAGGTTAAAATATCAGACTGTCATACTCAATTAAACAACACTGAAGCATTCTGACTTTCTTGTATGTATGCTCATTAGGTAGAGACATATAAATTAAATTCCAATTTGCAACAATCATTGTCATTCGATACCATTAACTTTGATCATTACTGCAGAAGATACTCTTTTAGAGTGGTCATCTTATTTAAATTTAACCCAGTAATGTGATGTACTATAGCTGTATTAAATCATCAAAAAGAAATGATCAATTGGAGAATATACATAATTGTTTAAATTCAATACATAACTGGCCATATTATATCTTGGCTAGGAAGTGATCAGTTTGCTTTGTAACCCTTAGAGGGCTCCATTGCTATGTAGGATGGGAAAATAGACTAATTTTGTCATCTTAACATATTCTGACATCTACTGTAATTTAATTTAGGCCTTATATTAATTCTGTTCACATGGGTTTAACTGTGTACAGGACCTTACAAGCTGGTTAAAAGGTCTGATGATGTAGATGTTGGATTGTGAGATGAAGGAGAATGCCTACAATGCTGTCATGTATAGTTTTACTGGAATTCGTAAAAAAAAGGTGAGACGATTCTCAGTTCCCAAATTTCAAAAACAGGAGGCAAACAAATAAAGGATGACTTTACAATTTCTCATTGTTTTCTGAATGCCTCACTGTCCATTCAGAATGTCTGTGTGTAAATTACAGCATTGCAGTAATTTGCTTTTTAACAGGTTGAGGCAGAGTGTTGCCTCTGAACAACAAATCTCTTATGGGTGGAGAAGCATGAGGACTTTCTTTTTTTCCTTCCAGGGGATTCAGGTGTGATTCAGCTCCTTTGCAGAGGCACAAAGCCAGCTGAGACTAACAGCTCTAGCAGAGGGCTGGCACCACAAATAAGAAATGTTTGATGTGAAAGAGAAAAGAACAGATGTGGTAACAGTGAACTTTCATCCATGTTTCAACTGTCTAGAAGATGCTCTTTTGAAGGCCAAAGTGGAGGCTTCCACAGTAACTGAGACATAAGAGACCTTGAAGGACAATTGCAGTTTCACAGACTGCTCCTGTAGGATGACATGTTCAGCAAATGGGAAGAGGTTTGAAATGGAACTCCTCCTGTACAGAAACAAATCTGGCATGTACAGAAACAGATCTGGGGGAAATGAAGCATTGAAGTTAAATGTGCTTTTGTTTGTTTAAAGTAATTTAAAAAAAAATATAATATTTGGATGGAATAGTTAAGAAAAATCAAGCCGATAAGAGGAAAAAATACATGGAAGAAGAAAAACCACATGATAAGATGATAGTTTTTGTGGTAGTGGTGGATATAGGAGATCATCCATCTGGGACAAGGAGAGGAGAAAACAGCCATGTGAAGGAAAATAGAAATGGACAGTGAAGTAAAAAGAAGTGTTTCTTACAGCCTACAAGCTTTCTCAGGGAAAAGATAACATATTCCTCACATGAAAATCCTCCACAAGAGCTCTTCTGAGAGGGACCCAAATTATGTTGTGCATATAAGCTCGAAACTCTTCTAAGCCCATCAAATCATGACTGTGAAAACTCTTTTTCAGAAATAGCAAGCAAAAACTTGATAAATAGGTCAGTGCTGAGAGTTAAAAGCCACTAAACCTCATGCACTGCCTTCAGCACTCTGCTGAAGAGGGAGACTGACCACAAGATATTTGTCCTTGTTCCTTTATTCTTTGGACTAAGGTCAAAATGCTTCCCTCATCTCAGTTCATCTAGAGCATGAAGATATTAGCCATGACCATTTTAGCACACAAATCTGGCACTCTTGTCTTTGCCTGGTTCAATATGTTGCTGTGCATTTTCAAATTCACCTGACTTGAGCTCACCAAAGCGAAACCTCTGCCATCATGATCACTTCCTCAATTGCCTTTCCCTTACCACAGGAATGGGAAGTCCTGTCTTGCTCCACCAGAAGGGTTTCTTTCAACAAGCCGTGCTCTAATCTACAGGATTCACTATCAGGAGACTACTTCAGGTCTCTGGTTGACCCTGAGTCCTGGAGAATGCCTAAATGATCTCCCTCTAGAAAAAGGAGAATTTGCCTGCCTTGCTAATATTCTTTCATAGTCTCGGTGAGAAAGGAATCTATAGACAAAAAATTATTTTTATGAATATTAATTTTTATTTATGAAGGTGTTCATTTTCCAAGAGATAAGAAAAAGGAAATAGGTATCTTGGCAAGAATGGGATGTTAAGGGTACAAAACCAAAATTGTATGCCATCTTAATTGAAAGTATTTGTCTAATACTTATAAAACTCCTATCTAAAATACAAAAAAATGGTTTTAAAAGTTAAATGAATGAATGACTGTTGTGCTAGTAGGAATAGAATAGTTTAAGGTAAAAAAATGTATGGGATGTATTAAAGTTCCAGCAAATTTAAAAGAAATAGGCAGGAAGGAAGGAAAATTATTGCATGAATCATACTCCCTTGGGTAACAGTGTCAGCAGACTTGAAATCATCATGTTGCATAGGACAAACAGATGAGCAAATTGATGAGTAACTGACAAAAACTTTTTTTTTCCTGAACACTGAACTGGCAAACAGCTCTTTTTATATAATAAAGATGTGAGGTAATCACCAACATCTCTCTGAAAGTCAGAGCTATAAAGAAGGATATAAAGGAGCAGATGCTGTGTTATGATAATGCCCTAACAAATGGCTGCAGTAGCAGCCATGCTACTGCAAAATGCTTTCTCACAGACCTATTTAATCAGAGGGGATAGACTTTGATTTTACTACTTTAAGCAGGCATTTATGGCATGGTTTAGCCCATTGGACTTGTTTCAGTTCTATGTACCCTGTGCCCTAAATTTCTTAATCAGAAGGGTTTGAATTTAAGCCGACCTCTTGGTGTGCCCAGAGTTGTTCCTCTGCTGGGCAGTTTGGGAGCCAGCACATAAGTGGTTTAGATAATCCAGAAGTATAGACAGGCCTTAGGCTGACAGTATAGACCAGTATTTTTTAAAACTTCCTTTTTTTAGTAACTGTCTCAGTGTGATCTCTCAAGTCAAGTTTTTTTAGTTTTTTCTTGGTTAGGCTGGAAGGTAATGGATCTGATGTATTTCATTCTGCAAGTTTGTATTGATTGCCCCCGCATTAAAGTGATGCCAGCAATTCCTTTCCTCAAGCAGCACTTCAGTTAACCCAGAAAAGTCTCTGCACAGAACTAGCAGTAAGTTATTAGAACAAAATTATAATACTAATATGAAAAAAATAACCATATACAGAAATAATTTGCCAAAGCATTAACAGAGAGATACCTACAAGGAACAGGATGGACACTGAGGAGAAACAGAAGACAGTAGACACCAGAAGGGAGGCGGTGGTAATACTGAGTTTTTTTCTCTTACTTTTCTGAAAACAGTATTTTCCTCTCAAATAAGATTTACTGCTTGAAAATACTGATAAGCGCTGCACTACAGAAAGATCTCATGACATCTTATGTCTCCTAAATATTGCACGTTATGTAATGTATGACCTTCAGTTATGATTTCCCAAACTGTTTAGGAACAAAACATAAAAGGTTCCCAAAAAGTGTGCGCAGTTTTAGGGGAAGATCATTTGATACACTCTGGGCAGTGCACAGGAGAAACAAAAACTCTCAGGAGCTCCGAGAACAAATCAGTCATTAACCCACAGAGGGTTAATATAATTCTCCCCATTAACCCTTTCTGAGGGCTGGATTGACTTTCTTACAAAAGAGGAAACCTCTCAATAAGTCTAGGTTACACCAGAAAACCTTTCAACAGGTCTGATGGGCTTAAGCCATCTGAGAAAAGGAAGATTTTAGCAGAGGGGAGCAGTAGAGATCAAATGTATCCTGGATTGCCGTGATCTTCTTCCAGAGGTTTTGGATTAAAAAAAAAATCAATGGTGTGTTCTTCTTTGAATTCAAAAATCAATTCTCCTTTTTCTGGTACTCTGGCTGTTATCTCTATAGGAAAACCACCTCACCACTTCTCAGAGAGTAGTTCTGTGTGGAGAAACACAAATTATGACTAAAATTCACTCTGGGCAGTGCGCAGGAGAAAGAAAAATTCTCATGAGGTTCAATAGCAGTAGGGAGTGTGATAGTGAGGAATTTGGATGATAAAGAACTCATCTTTGTTTATGCAGATTCCTATGCAGTATTAAAAGTTGTACTGATGTCTCCCTTTTTGGGAACAGAACCAAGACCTCACCTTGTTTGTATTTTAGGACAGTGGTTGTGACTTGGGCTTTCTGTAGATATTCCCAGAGCAGGGAACTCCACCTTCTTCCAGGGCTGACAGTTCTGATTATGCCTGCAGCCTCCAAGCAAACTGAAGATGCAGGAGAGGATATTCTCATTGAAGGAAAAGAAATCAAGTAAGCTCACATACTGCTTTCCCCTTGTGATTTTGAGTTTATCTCAGGGTTTTATACCTTGCCACCCTACTTTTCAGGCAGAAATTATTGTCTTTCTCTTATTAGAGTTCAGGGTTATCTACTTCATTTATAAATAAATTAGAAACCTGTGATACACTGTGGACAGCACCTTGTATATACAATACTATCGTTATACAACATTAGAATTCTGCTTGTCTTTTCACTGTGTAGGTTATGTTTCCTTATTTTTCAGAAAGATAAAATAAATTGATTTATAAATGTAGATTATAATATTCTTGTACTCAGAGATAATAGGAGGGAATAATTAATAAAATAAAGGCTCTGTTGGTCCAGACCAAATCCATTCCAGTGCTGTGTCTCTATGGTAAATAGCAGTTACTTTGTGAAGTTTGCAAGAGCAAAAAAATCACATGTCCTGAAAACCCACCACATATCACCTGGTGAGTTTTGCTGTGGGACATCCTGACATGAACACAGCTGTTAAATAGTCTTTGATGTACTTTCTTTCCCCATACAAATGTCAAAATTTCAGTGAATGCTTCGGGGCAAATTCAGTGGTGTGTTCTTCTTGGGGCTGATTTTCAAGGATATCCACTCACCTCTTTGAGATGCAGAAAAGCTATAGGACACATTTTCTTTGGAAGAGTAACTGAATGCCGTAGGTATTTATAGCCTAAGTCAACCTGCTGAAAGGCATGGGATTAATTTCAGAGTTAATGAGTTGGGATTTTTAACTCATTAAAAATTTTAGTAGCAATAATGCTAATTTGGTTGAAATTCTTCATCATTTTCCAAGCTTTTAATGGTCAACTCTGAAAGCAAAGTACATAAATAATGTGATTTTGATACCATGTTCCAAATAACTGAGCTATCTGGTCCCTGTTTAAAATGATAGGTGGATGCCAATCTGATTTGCTACCTTTAAGCTTGACAAATTCCATGGGAATGAATAATGTGTCTATTTTCTCGTCCTCCTAAGTAGGGGTAAATGGGGTTTGTTTTTTTTTTTGAGGAAGTATATGTTGATAATTTTAGAACTGATATTTTGGGTTTTTTAATTTGGATTGAGTTGGACTTTTAGGAATAAGCTGTTTTTAGTAACATTTTTGTTGGTAAAGGTTTCTCAAGTCTAAGCTGAAACTGCTGACCATGATGAGCAGACAGAAGGAGATGGAGGGAACCTTAAGGAATGAGACCCTCGTTTAGCAAGTGGTATAACTAGACTCACTCACAGTCCTGGCCTGGATAAGACATGAGCTTGAGACTCAGCACAGTGGAATGTACTCACCAGCAGCCTCTTGGATCTTCTGGGGCAGCCTGTTCCTTCCATCCCATCAAGGGCCCAAGAGAGAGCTCAGTTATTAGACAGGGAAAAGCCTGGCTCAAAGTCCAACCTGCTGGAACAAGGTGCACCTGCAGTCATGCTCCTTGCATCACTCCAACCTTGGTGAACAGTCTAGGAATCAAAATACTCTGAAATGATGCTCTCTATTTTATGTTTTCTTGTATGTAAATGTTAATAAAGGGTATATATTTTGGAAATGCTTTAAGAACACTTGACTAAATCTTTACTCATTCTTTAAGTACCATACTGGAAATAGATGGATAGTTTTTTATTTGGATTACTAAAGAAACAGAGAAATCGCTGAGAAATGTGCTTAAAAATTAGTAACATTAGCTTATATTTCATAATATTTGAGCTAAAACCAAGAAATCTTTGAAGCAAGGTGTCAAAAGATACAGTAGCAACAATTCAGAGTTAAAGTTTTGTTATTTCTTTCAAAAGATTGCTGTACAATTTTAAGGAAAAAATACTGTGCTGTGAAATGATTTGGTATTTGCATAATTTTTTTTAAATAATCTTCTTTTTTGATTTATAATTATTCATGTACATGGGAAACTCTAAGGTAATGAATGTTAATATGTACAGTAAAAATAACTACACTACAGGCACAGAAGGACTGTTACTAATCTCTTTGGAACAGCTTAAATGATCATTATTCTTGCATTTGTTGATAGGTTTTTCCTGCTTAACTGTTGAAAACATTTTAGTACTGTATAGTGGCTTTTCTCCAGGTTTACATAATATTGTTTTCTTGTTGCAAGAGGGAAAATTTACATTAAACTTCATATATAGTAATTGACATTTATAGTGCATGTGGGATTGATTACTTTAACACATGAGAACACTGGAGCCTTAAAATATAGAGAATATCACCATTTTCCAACACATTATTTACTCTGTACTATTAAGTGCTCCACTGTTGATTGGCTTCAATATTTTTAATACTTGAATTCTTTTGCTATGAGAATAGCAAAACCTTTATATATATGAAGTCTCAATGCACAGGTGTTTCTGAATGTCCATCAATGTTGTATGTATTGCTGTGTTATTGTTTCTCTTGTGTCAGTCCCACTGTGAAATTTTGCCTGAAGCTCTGGCAAAGAATTGGCAATAAAGATGTGAAAAATGGATGAATTCTTAAGGTCCATAATTTTGGTCTGAATGGCTATATTACAGTTGTCACAAATTCTGAACTGCTTTTCCCAACCAAAATTATGTCTGAAATTAGCCACATCATTTTTCTGGGAAAAAAAAAGTAAAGTTGGATTGGGATTTTGTGAAATATTTTGACTCTTAGAATTGCACAAACATTGACGTTGTTTCCAAAAACCTGAAAGCAAAGCTGTATAGTATACATCAAAAATTGTAAAATTAAGATGAGAATTTTTTTTTTTTTTTCATTTCCTTTAGCTATAAAAAGTAGAGCAGTTCAGGTCACAACTTTTAGGTCAAAGCTATGACTAAAATTGTCTTGCAGTTTGAGGGCAAAACCTGAGACTTTATCTGTGTTCCTCAGGAGGGGCATTGCTTAAGCACTGAAGGGATCACCAACCTCAGTAAAGCATAAGATTTCCCCCATTTGTTCTCTGACTATATGTGCATTTCTTGTGTGTGTGTGTCCCAGTCTCATTCCATCCCCAAAATTCTGACTATAAAATTCAGGTAGCCTTATCTTAACAACCACCTCTGGCAATAACCAGTTTTGTTTGTTTTTTGAAAATTGAAAGGAATCAGATGACAAAATTATAGATAAGTAATTAACTAAAGTTTCCCATTTTCATGTTAGAAACACAAATGTTTGAAATGTGATGATAGAGAAGGTCACAGCCACGCTATTAAAATACAGCACCGTCGAAGGCAGGGTGAGAAAGACATTTTCTCAGTGTCCTCTAAGTGGGTGCAGCATAGAGGGAGTTGTCTTCAGGTCCAGTCAGACACTGCTCTTGCTCTTCCTGCTAGCTGCAAAGAGAAGTTGCACACCCACAGGGTATGAATTCCTGGTGGGCAGCAAGTGCTGGAAGACTACAAGTAGAAAAGGGTTGCTGTATCTCACCACAGCCAATAAATATGCTGTTCATCCTTGCATAAGGGAGATGTGAAAATGACTGCTGGGCTGCTTGAATAATATTTCTGATTATGCCTTATTTGCCACAAATTTTATTACGTCCTAAATCTTTGATCTTGAATATGACTTTGCTTTCACTGATCTCAAAAACATTTCAGAAAGATTAGCAAAGGTTACTGCATTTTATACAGAAAGACAACACATACAAAGTTTAGGGATGTATCTGAGGAGGAGAGAGAGAGGTAAGAAGATGCTTTTCTCAGTCAGCAGACAGCTTTGCTCACCACCTATAGGAGACCATTAGCATGGGAAGCAAGGGGTCACTTACTCTTTTCCTGAAAGTATGAATTAACATGAAATATATATTAGAGCAAGAAAACACACTACATAATGTAGTTAAATGAATTCTAAGTCACTGAAAAAACAGATTACAAAGATCTTAGATGTGGCTGCAAAAAAGCTTCATCTGAATTATTTTTCTGGTTAGTCATTGGTGATGGGTTATTTACAACTGTAAATTTAAACATCCATGTTTAATTAAATACATATCTCTTACATTTGACATTTTTATATTTAGTATGTAAATGTTAACGTTTATAAGCAATTAAAATATGCAGTTTAGATCTTGACTTCTAACTTTATTCTTTAACAATTAAAAGTGTTAACAATGTTTAATTGGTTTTCATTGAATTTAATTTTATTTGCACAGTTATTGGAGAACCACTTCACCAAACTAAATTTCATTTCATGGAGAAATCTTCATTACAATGGTGTCATAAATACCTCATTTATATTCAATATTTACAGTTTTGCCTTTCTGCCAAAATCAGTTTTAACTGTAAGATAAAACCAGGCTCTTTGTACAAGACACTCCAAGGCTACCATTGTTAGACAGTCTAAATACTTTTTTCCATCTAATACCATGAAAGCCTTTACAAAATATTTACAAAATATTGTTTCCTTGTCATGAAACCTTTTGGCTGTAAGGTCTCAAAATCTTCTAGGAAATTTTAAAATTAATCACCGAACTACTAAAAACACACTTCTGCTAGTGCAACTATCTGGGAACAACTTTGATGCAGAAAAAACAATCACAATTTTTGTATTTCTACTCTCTCCTTTTGTTGTTATTGTTGGGCGTTTTTTAATAAAAAAAGCCATGATCCTTCTGGGACTCTGAAGTATATCTTCTATTTTATTACCAGCAGAGGTGAAAAATTAGGTAAATACTTAAAATATGAATTTTGGATAAGAAAAGTGAGCATTTCCCTCACTTCTGTTTTCTTCTAACAAACTCTCGCTTTTTGCAATTTTTTGGTAATGCCTCTTTCTAATTATAACATCTCTTTGTTTTCATTTAAAGAGGCTCATTGCTTTTGAAATGTTTCTTATCTGTGTAATCTCATCTGTTAGGTCCTAAAAGTATGGCATGAAAAGTTCTAATTTTCTCACTATTTCATGCTCACTCTGCTCTTTTAGAAGTCTTACACTCCTGATGTCTTACACTCTACTATTTTTGCACTGAGCACACTATTATTTCTTGTACAGAACAGTCTTACCTGGAGGAATACAAAGATGCTAGAATCTGAAATTCATAATGACTCTGCAAAGAAGCAAAAATTTGCTGCTAACCTCACTGAAGACAGTGGAGGGAAAAAAATTGGTTTTCTGCCTCTGTTGGTTCTGCTTTTTACTTAATTAATCCACATCTCTTCTTGATCAGTTCTATTTTATTTTTAAGGGTGAATTGCCATGTCATATCTTGCTGATTTGAACATCCGGACTTCTGCTTACTGCATTTGCTAGAACTCCAAAATGTGCAAAGAGATTTCAACAATTCTCACGATATAGTAGGAATCAGCTGAAAGTTTATAATTACATAGATTACACAGAAAGCAAAACATGCCAAGTGGGAACAATGTGAACTGTATAGGCAAACTAGGCTAATTCGAGCTAATTTAATTCACAGCTTTATCAGCAATGCTGCAGGGCAAACAGGACCTAACACAGGCAATCTCTCTCTTCATGTGGAGAATTAGAGCATGTAAGAATACATGCAAGTTACAAACACATTGTGCTTGCACCTTGGACTATCCTGAGAGAGGTGTTTTGAAGGAATGAGCATTTTTTAAAAGAGTGTTTTCAGACATGACAGTAAGTGAATGAACCATTAATACTGTTGCAATCTGTGCCTAACAAAACCATTTCCTCTAGAAACTGGAGTCACTAGAGGGTAATCAAATCTTTCTTGCAGGTGCTAAATCTGTGGAAGTGTCACCTCAGCTGAGGTCCAGGGGATAACACACCTTAGTAACTTCTGGTTAACAAGCCTGGAAAAGCAGACAGGCCACAGTGCATGCTGAGAGACAGCCCCTATCAGGAGAGGCTGACACACTTCCTTTCCAAAAAATATGTGAAAAGCTGGTGGACTGGAATTATTGAGTGTCTATATAGCTATATAAACTACAGCTTATAATTTAGGTGTTGATCTCACTTTTTCTTCACAAATTTTAGCTGTAAAATTTTTTTGCTTTAGAAGATCTGGCTGATCATTAGTTAACCATGGCACCATCCCTGAGCAAAAGTAAAGCTGTTCAACTCAGTGATTTCAAGCTCAGATACACTGTGAAGTACATTTCAAATAGATTTTGGAGATTAGGAGCAGGTTGTTCCACATACTCTCCTTCACAGAGTAATTGTTAAAAGTGAATTTTCTAAGGTTTTTCCCATAGGTTGTTGCTCATCTCAGGATGGTTATTTGCAGAAGGAAGGTAGAAGATAAAAATTTCAAACCATTTTCTATTAGGAAAGCTTTATCAGAAAATTTTCAATTGCTCCTAGCGAACACCCAGGGACACTGACTTGGGTGAGACAATCCATGTGCAATTCAGTAAGTAGTTCCAAGAACATAGTGTCAATTCCCTGCTGGACACAGCTAGGTGAGCAAACAGTGAAGTCATTAAAAAGGGAAAGAGCTTTGGAAAATAATAAAAAAAGGCGAGTTCAACAGAATTGTGTCCTTCATTTGTGTAGATTTTCACACCCTGGTACACAGAGACAGTAGGATGAGCAGCTGAAGAATAAATCCTTAGTGAAGAACAAAGCCTTAGTGGCAATATCCCTCAGTGTGTGAGCTGAGGATGGCAGTTCCTGAAGCCAATAAAAAATAACAGCGTGCCAGGACACAGTGCTATGACAAGACCACCAAATTTCATTGTGAGCATGAGAGCATGGTTGCAATCAGAACCCCTCTGAGAGCCCACCAAGTGGCACCTGTAGCCCCTGGCCTCAGGTAAGGCATGTCAGCTGCCTGTCACTCCACGTTCCCTGCTGGGATCCAAAGTGTGTGTGCGGGTTATTCGCATGCGCTGTCTCTGGGCAAGGCTGAACAGAAATTCCTCCGTGCTGTGTGCAGGAGCAGCCAGGAGGAGAGCCCTGGTCCCAGGCCCAGCAGCAGAGGCTGAGGCAGGTGCACATGGCTCAGAGCTGGCACTGCCGGCTGCTGCAGATGCAGCTGCTGGCTCCCTCCCCCTGGCTCCATCCCCTCCCTGTGCTGGCCCACTGGGATGGGTTTCCCTGGCTGTAGGACAGCAGGGCTCTCACAGCCCAGCTCTGTGGTGCCTTCACAAGCTGAAGCTTTGTGATCTGTTCTGATGGGTGTCATTTTTATGCTACATGAGACCCAGGTGTGCTGGGTGTAGAGGAAGGGCACAGCCAGCCCTGACAGTCCCTGCTGCCACCCCCATGGCTCCCCCTCCCTGCCCACTGTCCAGGACTCAGTGTCCAGCCCACTGGACACCATCCCTGTCCCAGCAGCCCCTGTCCCTGCAATTACATGAGATGCTCAAGAACTGTGCCCATCCTGCCTCCAGCTAAGAAATATATCCATTTGTGTGCTTAACAAGAACACCAGGCACAAAAATAGTAGCTTATGAATTTTGGAACAACAGCTGCTGACAGTTACCAAGTAGGCAAATTATGGCTTTTTGCTGTCCTAATATGCATGTCCTTCCTTAAATTTATACAGAATGACAGGACAATATAGACTAGAAGGGAACTCTGTGTGTGGTATAGGTCAACCTGCTACTCAAAGCAGGGTTAGATGAAAATTAGATTTATCTGTGCTGGACTTTGTCTAGTTGACTTTTGAAAGTCTCTAAGGTTGAATATTTCACAGCCTTCTTAGTGATCTTATTTAAGTGTTTAACCCTCTCATTTTAAGGTTTCTTTTTAAGAGTAATGTAGTAACTGTCACAGGTTTCAGAAAGTAATGAAAATGATTAAAAATAGGAAAAAAATATTAACTAAAACAAGTATTTCAGTTATACATTTTCTCACTGATTATTTTTGAATAATAGGAAAACCCAAGAATAATAAACAAACCAAATTCCCAAATTAATGTTCTGGATCATTCTAGCAAGCATTTTATTTGACTGTGTTGGGGGTTGGGTTACTTTCTTGTAGAATTTTTTCCCAAAAGAGTGGCTAGGAAGCTAATTGCTGAGTGCTTAT
>JAWWMU010000153.1:93173431-93215506 GCA_035048155.1 Cinnycerthia olivascens | reverse complement strand
TTTGCCTGAGAGCCTCTTTAATTCTAAAGGTATAGTAATTTGGGGAGAGGAGGTTTGTTTTCTCCATTGAAGGAGAATGACTCCTGTTTTGTTTTTTTTTCCTAGCAAGCATACCTGTCCTCAAACTGAGACAGACTGTAAAAAAGGATTTATTTTTTACTATAGGAAAAAAAAATTGTCAAAATTAAAAATCAGTTATTTGTGCAACAATTTAGGCTATTTTGATGCTTTTTATGTATTATTCAAAGGAAAATCATGTCTTCTGTGTCCAGGAGTGTGTTGTGAGTTGATTAATAATAAGTAAATATTTTGAGAATGATTTTTTTGTAAATATTTCAACTTTGTAGTTCAAACTTAATGAGCTGCTTGGGGCTCAGCAGAAGCAGGATCATTTTGTCATATTCATTTTACACTTGTAAGAAACAGTATTAATAAAGCAAAGAATTGGAACAAATAAGAGACTAGAAAATCGCAGACAATAATGTTCAATAAGGGAAGGACTGCACACATATTGAAGGACTAATAGAATTTAAAATTGTCTTGACAAACTGAGAAAAATAGTTTTAAAACACTGTGATCTATAAGGAAGTGAATGAAAGCTTAACCTATACAATCTACTTTAGCAGTACCAAATGGAGAACTGACAAGCAGTCAGTTTTGGCAATGAACTATTTTATTATTTGTGTTATTATAATGGCCAGTACAATGGATGCTAACACAGTGGTATCATCAGTGGTATCCTGCTCCAGGGCCACAGATGGACAGCCTGCAGCACATGAAGGGAGTCACAGCCTTCACATGAACAGAGTCACATCCCAAATGATCTTCCCTCTGCTTCAAAATGCGCTTGAAGTGCTGGGCAAGCTTGAAACCCTGCTCTTCATGAAGAATGTGGAGGATTTGCTGAGTGGAAGAAAGAGAAATCTGAGCCACGACATGGAACACTTCAGATCTATGAAAGACTGCTGAAGAGAGGAAATGAGTGAGCTGTTTTCCGCCTTGAAGTTAGAAAAGGCTTTAATTACAATAAATTTTAGGTTAGGCTTAGCAAAAAAAATAGTGCCTAAAATCTTACCTTCTAAGAAAGTGATGTAATTATGGCAATTTTAACCAGATGATTTATTAAGCCCTGTAATATCTCTTCATCATTATGAAAGATAATTTCAGTACTTTAATTTCTTAAATAAAATCTCTTTCCAGCTGTTTTCTGCTAATTTAGGTTGAGCTGCCATTTCACTTCTAAGAGGCTGTGAGTACTTTGATTATTCTATTTTTATTAGCAATATGCTATGTGAGACTGTGTAAGTTAACGTGTACCATCTAGTCTACACAAAGCAGTATAATTTTTAAACTTCAGGATAAAGAAGGATTAAAATACCGCTTTAAAGCTCCCTGTTTAAAAAGTTATTCATTTTCAGCTTCAAGATTCAGATTTGTCACACTTCCAGTTTTTTTTAAATCAGAAATACATTGTAACAAATTTATATTGGATTACATACGTGTATATGTGTGGATTTAAGTTTCAGAGAAGAATGTAATCCAAAAGTAACTTCTGAAACCCATAACTCTTTCTAATGATTACCACAATTGGCTAAAAACTAGCTTGAACTTGTGTGCCTAGGAGTGGTATTGACACATCTACCTAATGTAAATGTATTTTGAAAGGTCTATAAGATATCCATGCAGTGAAAAACGAGGTACAGATGACAGTGGGAACTATAAGACTGGATTGGCTACCTTCTAGAGTTTTCTGAAGGTCTGTGGTAAGAAAAGCCTTGTAACCTATCCTTGAAGGCTCCCCCTCTGCTCACTGGAGCTGTTGTGTGCCATATGTAATCAAGTAATGAGTCAGTGCCATGAGTTTAGTGGAATACTCCACTTGGATGTTATCACTAAAATCATTCATCTTTGTTGGGGCATGAGTCACCATAGTCACAGATTGTGGCATCATACAAATTTCTCATTACTTACTCTTCAAGTCCATTGATTGAATTTGTGATATAATTGTAATGTTTTGTTAGAGGACCATACTATACTAAAAGTCCTCCAAAGGGAAAAAAAAAAAAAAAGAAAGAAAGAAAGAAAGAAGAAAACATAATGTAACCTCACTAAAAATCAGTTAAAAAGTTTCTGAAGTGCATCTGCTTCCTAAAACAAAAGCGTAATATTCACTGCCAATATGACAAGAACAGCGTTGGAAACACTTGCTTCAAAACAATAGAAAAGGGAAAAAGAAAACAATTCTCTCCATCCCAACTCCATCTCATAGAAGGACTAAAAATCAACACTCTAACACTCTGTCACTGAAAGTATGCAGGGCTGCTAAGAAGTCTGCCAAAAACCTACTCAGTCAAGAGCATAAGAACACTTCCCTCTCACTAGTGACATTTACAGCCAATCCATGAATTCAGAGCAAAACATGTGAAAATCATTTTCCATAGCATCCCAAAAAATACCTAGTCCATGGATGGCAGGAAGCTGAGTTGTAACCAGCAGACCTCTTAACTGCTAAGTGATCAATTTAAAATCATCTTTTCAATCAAGGGAAAGCATTATTAAATTGTTGCAGTAATAATAATTGTTGCCTCCTATGTGGGCCATATTAATTGAAACATGAAATGAATTAAATGAAACCCACCTACAGCATGCAAAACTGACTTATTCTCTACAAAAACTTCTTGTTATGAAAGAAATTGCAGTTTCACCGGAAAATTTTTGTTTTGACCTTACATACTCTAGATAAATCCAGAATAAGTAACAATAGTTGCTATGGACATAGTAAAATAGAGTAGGTAACTAGAGCCCAATTGACATAAACTTTTCTCCCTCAAGATGAGAAGAAATGTACTAATTTAGAGAAGAAAGTGAAAATGACATTATCAAAAATGCTATGAAATGTACAAAGCAAATGAACTGAAAATGGATGAGAGGTAGGTTTTTCCTTTTTTGTCTTTTTTTCTATTACAGTCATTCAACATATTTGTTTGGGGCTTTTGGTTTTGGGTGTTTTTGGGTAGTAGGAAATAATGTCACTAGTACTCAACTGTTCACCCACAAAAAAAAAGGCATGCTACTTTTGGTAAAAAAATGCCATGCTGCACCTGGAAGAACCCACTGACAAATGAGGCTGCCATGCCCTTCATTTCTCACCCTTTTTCCATGACATGAAACTGGATTCACAGATAGCACCCTGCAGTCCGTCAGCTAAAGCTCTCCTTTACTTCCCCATACTCTGGGTGGGATTATATACTCTCCAATACAGGACTTGGTCTCACTAGTTATTGATATTTGTGAGACTCCTACACTGCTTAAATGGTTTGTTTACTGGAATTTGATATTGCAGCTCACGAAGAAAATCATTCTAGCTCTGGTTTGGCGGAAGGATTAGCATTTAACGTCAGTGGTCTAAACTCACTTGCGAACAGTGAATCATTGCTTTTATTACAAGAATAGGCTTATTTTAATGGGATCATAACAATCTCCAGTTTAATAATTACTCATTCAATTAAAAATGTAATGGTTATATATAATTTGTTGTAGATAAAAAAGAAAAATCTGTGAGGAAATGCAACAATGTAAAATCAATCTCAAGTCTAATTTCCTTCTGAGTTACATCAGTGCAATGAACCGAAATTATTTCATCAGGGAGCTACTTTCATTAAACAATATCAATAAAGAATGCTTATAGACATTTTAAATACCCATAAAAATTGTAAAGAATGTAAATATGAATATATACAGCAAGTCTGTTGAATCTTATACCTACCTGGAGACTACACAGTAACTTTGGGGATAAAATTGCTAGCTGTGAAAATATGAAACATCCTGAAAAACAGAAATTTTAGCTAAGATACTCCACAAGTGTATTCAAACCTTGATTCTTTTCTTTCAGTGCCCAGTGAGGTGCCCTACCTGACACAGAGATGCTGCACACTTGGTAGAGCTAAGCATAAAAGGGTAAACCAGTTCAAAGGGTAAACCAGACCTGCCAGGCAGGTGTTGGTCTGCCAGCAGAGCCCTGGCTGCCCCCCCGGCATCCAGCCCAGCCCAGCTCCTTCCTTTGGGACTGCAAACCCCTAAGGGTCTCCTCTTTCACGGCTGTGCCACGGCCCTGTGTCTGGAAGACATAAAGATACCGGTTTTACCTCTAAGGAATCCACAAAGGAAATCTGACCCTGATGAAATTAAAGAGATATTTTACCTTTAACATTACTGAGCTCATTATTTGATTTTTTTTTCACTAAGATTTATACCCATACTTAGTGCACAAGATCTTACTGAGCTTCTCAAATCACTGTTACTTTCTCATAGTACAATATCAGCCGTATAACAGGCTCTTTCTGTGTCTTTGTACACAACCATAATGATGTTATATGGGATTTTCTGCTGTAATCTGTCATTTTGGTCAAAACTTCTTTTCCTTTCATTGTTACGGTGACCCAGTAGTGTCCATTTTCTTTATGGTAATAAGCATAGCACTCGAATGGCAAAGAGACAAAAAATATTTGTGACCAAATTTTTCTCTTCATTCTAAAGTTCATTCTATTTTTCCCATATCTACTCTGTTCTCATATTATCTTTCATTCAATCAAACTTTACCAACTTACTGCTGTGAGCAAGTGCTAAGTTTTATATTTGGCAAGTGCTAGGCTTTGGAAGAAGAGCACAGCTGGAGTGGATATAATGAAACAGCATTCTTCTGTACCAAAGTTATCTTGATGCTGATGAAAAACCCAAAACATACACAACAATATAGTGTATATTTATACCAGTTTAATGAGGGTCTATTCAAAATCCAGCTGTGAAAATGTGATTAATCTATATATGTAGTCTTCCAGTACTAGAAAGTAAATTCTTCATAGTAAAAACTGATTTCCCCACATTACAGATTGTATCTTGTCACTTAATCATTTCCTGGAGAACATTCACAAGCATGTAAGCACACTTTGGAGTTTGAATATGCTGCATGGAAATCATAGCAGCTACTAATAAGCAGCACTTCATCAGTAGGGGACTGAGCATCCATATAATTCTAGTTCCTGAAATTATTTGTTTATTTATTTATTTATTTATTTACTTACTTACTTACTTACTGGGGGAGGGGATACTCCTCCTCAGTTTTCTGTCTTTATTTAAATTTATTTTCTTTCAATGGAACATCTATAAAGCTAATACTGAATTACTTCTGTAGGTGGTGCCAGAGATGTTTTGATGGTTTTGCTTGCTTAGATTTGATTGTGTTTTAAATACATGATACATTTGACTAGATGTAATATATTATAATTTTTAATGTCTCCTTGCAGTCTCTGGGTGTTTTTTATCAGAAGATAAAAACAATTGTTATGCAGTCTGGAAAGCAGTGGATTGTCATTCATGTTCTTTGCACTCTGGTGGCATAGTGTACTTACAGAAGGAGTCTTCTAAACTTTTAAGGAACAGCATGGAATCTTTTTTAAAAGATTCTAATATTCTAGGTTATCCAGATTTTGGGTTTATGTCAAAGTTAAATAGAAACTTCATTATGAATATAGCAATTTCACTCATTCCATAGCTCAGATTTGGTGTGGGGGTTTTTGGTTTTTTAATTGTGGGGGTTGGTTGGTTGGTTGATTGGTTGGGGTTTTTTGTCAGGGGAAAACGTTTTTCCTTGAATTCAAGTAGTAAGAGACTGAAGGGCCAGGGGACAACGCCTTAAGGACAAGACCAGAGAGAGTTTGTACATTCTATTGTTTTTTATTTGTATCCTAACAGAGTGCTTGGGGCTCCAGACACTGAGCTGGAAAAGTGACAAAGGATAAGATAGTACCATCACATTTTTGACAGGGAACACGAGCCAGAGGGAGATGAAAGGAGCCACAGGAAACTGCAAAGGTAGAGAAACCAGTGTCCCATGTATTAAAAATGCTACAGGTAATGTATCTCTCTCATGTCATGAGAGGAATCTGCACTGAACTGAGACCTGAATTCCTTAAACTGTGCTTAAGCATAGAGGACGTAGTTGTGCTTTCCGTGATCCAGTGACATTATTTCCTAAATAGCTGCACAGCTTCCAGAGGAGGTTTGTATCTCCTTTCTTCACTCAGATCCCATGGAACAAACTATTATTTGATGACTGAGGTCTTCTGTGGAAGAAGAGATGTTAAAATCCTCTCACTGATTTATATATCCACTCCTACCCCAAGCAGTTCTGTTATTTTGTAGGATTGGTGCTCAAGTTTCCTACTTGGGAATTATAGCAATTTTTCACTTTACAGAGTCATTGTTAGACTCATATATTAAATATCAAACATGAAAAAAAATAGCTCATTTAAGGAAGTTCCTTATATAAGTCATCTAGATAAACAAGAGTTAGGAAATGTATAATAGACCTGGAAAAGCAAAGTATGAGAAAAGAGAAGAAATGAATACAAGAGTCCTTTTTATCAATAGAAGGGAAAAAAGGGAAAAATAATACCATATGTCAGAGAAGCTCTTCCTCTGCCTGGGAAAGCAGGCTTGTAATTGGAGTTTTCTGGTTTTCCTTTAGAAGTAGGAAAAAAGAAATGCTTAGATTATGGTCTCCTTTGCACATTTGAATTAAACAGCTTCATTCTCCGAAAACAGCAGCAACAAATCTGATGCTAAGAAGCTTTTTTCATCAGGGAATGCGTTCTATGTCTGAACACAGGATTGAAGACTGAAATAGTATTTCCTATGGATGCTTGTTGCATATTTATTTTAATATTTCATCATTCACCTGGAT
The DNA here is from genome assembly GCA_035048155.1 of Cinnycerthia olivascens. Lineage (NCBI taxonomy): Eukaryota > Metazoa > Chordata > Aves > Passeriformes > Certhiidae > Cinnycerthia > Cinnycerthia olivascens. The sequence goes on along the minus strand of JAWWMU010000153.1, from coordinate 93,208,764 downwards.
ATGATTTTGACTGTATTGACTTTGGGGACAAGCAAGGAACACATCAGGCTCTGCAATTTTATATATTTATTGCCTGTAATAGGATGATGAGATGGGAATAAATAATAAATAACCACAGGAATGCTAAACATAGACTACCAAACTGACTGCTTCACAATGGAGCTTTGTCACCCAGAGCATGTAAGTACATTAACAGTTTGTTCTCAGACACATCAGTGGAATAAGATACAAGTGAAAGGAAAGAGTTACAGTAACAGCAGTCAAACAAAAGTAAGGAAATAGTAATCTGTACATTTTGCCACTGTGACACTAACATCAAAGTCTCTGACTCCAATTATTTCAAAATGAGCTTGTTGGAGCCTTCCGAGAAGAGACAGAAGCTAATTATGACATATTTTGTCTCTTCAATGCCATAGTTCAGGAGAAAATGGAAGCAAGAGCATTCCTGGCACTGTACTCTACATCAGGTTCATTCCTGTGATCCTGAAATAATTCTGGAATCTGTGAAACATTTTCAAAGGTAAAATTTTCTTTACAGCCAGCAAGTCTGCCTGTACTGCTATTCTCCAGCAAAAAAGCTGTAACCTCAGTCTCTCATTCTGCCCATGATCCAGTAAAACACATTGACAAGACTGAGTTATTTTCGCCTGTAATTGGTGCCAAATGTAAAATTTAGGCTTACAGGCAGCCTGTCTGACCCCAAAAATCATAGGACCACTGAACCATTTATGTGAGAGATGATCCCATAAAATCATCCAGGCTCATCTTATAGCAGGGCCAACATTAAATTGGAGTTGCTCAAGACATTGTCCAAGTAGGTGTTGAAAATCTTCAAGGATGGAGACTATATAACCTTTCTAAGCAGCCTGTTCCAATGTTTTATTCCAATTCTAAAAAAGAAGAGGATTTTATGACCTCTATCTCCTTAAACCACAGTTATAAGAGTCACCTTTTCTTCTCACTCCCTATTCACAGTGCATAGGCTTTAACATATAAAATTTGAGATTGTGCGAAAGCCATTAATAGAGAAACATTTGTTGCCCAAATTCTACATTTAAAAGTTCAGTGTTGATAGCTGTGCCTGGAAGAAGACAATCTTTAGGAATGTTTGTCTATAACCTGCTTGGGCAGGAAGGTTGGACCAGATGACCCACTGTGGATCCTTCCAACCTGGCCCATTTGGGGATTCTATGATTCTGTGATCAAAATAAGTTCTGATTCCTGGGAGTCCAGAGATCAGGGTGCAGCTGCCATTGAGAATCCTGGTAAATGTTATTGGCTTGGTTTACTGTGCCATGGCACGTGCATAGCTCTTCTGTCATACTCCTGTCATACACCCTGGAAGGGCACAGACTGGTCTGTGACTCCCTGTTGCCTCCTCCTCTTACTGAACATCAGAAGTTGTTCCCTGTTCAGGGCAGAAGTTAATGGCTACTTCTTGTTCCACCTGGCCTTGGAATGGTTAGAAGAGTTCTAGAAAATGTGCCTAGATCTTCTTTTACTTTTGAGGGCCTATTAGCCTTTATAATAAAAAAAAAATATTATTTTATTGTTACTAAATCATATATATTTCATGTCAAATATATATTTCTATTCCATTAGCAATAGATAGTACTGCATGGGTGTCTTTTAAGCATGTGTGTAAATATTCCACAAAAGAATGGTGTCAATTCTTCTTGTAAGTGGTATTAATGGTTTCATGAGGATTGCACACCCTTAAGCTGGAACATATATCTCATGCACCTATAATGCTGTGAGGTAATTATTTTTGCATAAATATATTCAGAGTTAAAACATGTAGCTAGCAACATTAGCAATGGCATTACTGTGGCTGACCTATTAAAAGATACTGTGTAGAGAATGAAATGTCACCATCTTAGTCTGCCCTCAGAAGAATGCAAGTGATAATAAGCCTAGTAATTTAGCTTTTTTTATACCAGTAAATAGTTTGCAAATGGCATATAATGCACAACAGTGTGCTGCTGCTTTATGTCTGCTTTCGCATTTGCTCTGCTGTGATGAGACAAGCCATTGCAGTGAGAGTGGTTTGCAGAAATCAGAAAAATGTCTATTTATGAGTTGCATTGTAAAATACATACTTTATATTCTGGGTGGCTGTAAGACTTGTGAAGCAATACTGTTCACACGGTTCCCTAAATAATTCTCTGTTGTGATGAGCTGACAGACTTAGTAGAGTGCATTACTTGAAAGAGTAAACATCAAGAAGCCTCCAGGGGTTCTCTCACTTCATTCATTTTGCATTATCCCATTTAGCAATTGTAGTTACATCTCTGCAGCCCTAATAACTGCTCAAGTGAAGTAATGTTATAGTTCTAAAAGACATGAACCTACTGGGCCAAACATAATCATATTCAAGTTCCAGTGATGGACATGCAGACTAAAATACATGTAACAGCAAGGGGATATGAGCTTGCCAACTAATCAGAACAGACCAAAACTGACTCATTTCCTGATACATACAGCTAAGACTTGGGGTTTTTAAAAACAGCATTCTGAACAAAATTTTAAATAACTGCAATTCACATCAGCCTACCCTAATATGGAAGCTTTTCTAGCTGCTGCTTAAACTGGGGAAGTTTAAGACTTTAAACCTTTAACTTTCTAGTTTGTTTATTATTTAGTCACACTCGGAAAGGGTCCTTTTCTCACGTGCTGCTAGGAGCAGAAGAGCTACCCTGCATTCATTATTGGCGCCCTAACTGAGGCAGAATCCCTAGAGAGGTTTAAGAGCTGTGAACCTGTGTGGTTTAGAACTGGAACCAGTGTTCTTTTGTCACTGTTGGCCCTGTAACACTTGAATCCACCTCACATATTGCCATTGTGCTTAAATAGAATCAGAACTTCTACAGCAAGAGCAAACTTATGGACCTAAGCTCAAAACAGGGCCAAGAGAGGACTGACTAATACATAAAGAGCACTGGACATTTTAAAGGAAGTTAATATGCATATAACTTGGGCTTGTTTCTGTCTCTTTATTCCTTTAGCTAAATCAGCTTTATCTGTAGGTTAAAACTAAATATCAGCTGTTCACAAGAATCTTGTTTTGAACCTTTCCTTTTCTTCGTTGGTGCTTAATCACACTCAGCTGTCTGGTGAGTAAGGAAAGAGCAATCAGAGGAGATTTGAAAAGGAAATCTGTAATCTTGGTGGAGAAACTTTGCTTGGGAAAGTCCCTACAGTGGAGAAGGCATATAAATGCCTTGTGAGGCAAGGCAGAAGACAGATTCACTGAGCCTGCAGTGCTGGATAAATAGGCTTCTGTAAATGTTAGGTTCATCTATCTAGATCAGGAGTGTTTAACACTTTATTTGAAGGAAATATCACAGCAAGTCTTTGTGCATAGTTTGAACAACTTAACTTGCTCCAGTTACTCCTCATCTCGTGTTGTCAAATCCGCGAATCAGATCCTGAAGCTCTGTCAGGCCGAATTAACCAAAGGATCTGACCCCACCCAGCCTGCTGAGAGTCACCCACCCTGAGAGCTGGTCGCTGCAGCTCTTGGCTGACCAATCATGAGAGGAATTTTGTACTCTTTTAGCTGAACCTTGCCTTACTCATTTGAGAAAGCACAGATCAAGGTTGAAATTTATGGAGTGAAACTGCACAAGTCATGAAACTTATTTTAATGGATTGAAGTTAGTATATTTACTTCAATTAAATTTATTATGGCAAGGTTTAGTGGGGCGAGAGATCTGTTGATCTACCAATAGTACTTTATAGTTGAAAAAAAAATTGTAATTTGTCCTTCTGAGACTTTGTTAGTAACCTTAAGGGAAACTGTATAGAAAAAAAGGAAGTTCTATGAAGAATAAAAACACATCTAAATGTGGACTTTGGAAAAATGCTTTCAGAATAAAAACACTTCTTTGGATCAAACTGAAGTATTGTAACACAGGAGAAGAGTATTTTGCAATGTTAGATAAAAGCTAACATTATATGACACATGCACATACAGTCTGCACTTGAAGGATCAAACCCCAGAAGTGTCAGCTTTGTTTCAAAGTAGTAATATGTATGCATTCATGGAGATAAATTCTTTGGCAAAGCCTCTCAGCACACTGCTTTAGTATGAATAAATAAAAGTAAGGCAAATGCATTTTAGAAGCTGCAAAGGTGGTATAAATTAAATGAGAGGCAAATATCCTAAATTTTTGAGCCTGATCTATAAAACTGTTTTTAGTCTCTGATATAGTCTTTGCTACTCCTTTTTGTATGGAAATAGTTAACAACAAATTCTCTTTCTTTTTAACTTATGTACATAAGTAACTAAATATTTATTTAATTTCATATGCTATAGCTCAAAGGGTTAGAAATGGATGTAAGTGAAAATACCTTCTTATTCTCTCTAATCTGTTATATTTTAGTAGTAGAGTAGGTGGGCTACAAAACATGCATTCTTTGAAGCTTCCCTCCTTTTGGGGGTACTATAATAGAGGAAGATAGAAAAAATACCCTCTAGTAAACCTAAATAATGTTGTCTCTTCTGGATGCTGGGTTTTGAAAATTTAGAGTCTGTCTTCAACATATGAAGGGCTTATGACCATAATAATTGGTTCCTCAGACTCAGAAGGCTACAGAAATGTTTATCAAGTGTTTAAGAGATTCAGTTCTGGTGATTAATTAATTTTTTAATATTGTGATGAAATAAGAAATTGATAATACAGTAGTCAGAGCCAGGGATCACTTTTTGTTTGTTGTAGAAGATTGATGAATTATAACATTATTTGCAATACTTCTCAGCAAAATGCCTACACCACAGGGTACCAAATAGTGGATAATCAGGGAAACCCTTTATCCTTTACTAAACTGATAAAAAATATGATGAATAGAAGAAGACTGCAAAGTGCTGAGTTACTATGGTGATAAAGGTGACATAAGGACTTCTATAGAATGGTAGAAGACATAAAAGCACGGGGAATTTTTCTTATTAAATATGCACTAGTCAAGCTTTCTGCTTTGTGTTAGCTTGCTCACATGCAGTCTCATATACTCCATTTTTTAATGTCCTTTGGGTAATTACTTATTTATTTCATACAAATCATCTAAGTAAACACAGGTTTAATATAACTAGTTACTGAAGTTTATATATCTCTTGGGCTTTTAGTGTTGTCTGATTAGATTAAGGAGAAGAAAAACATACCAAAAAATCCTAGTTTTCTCAAGTTTCCCCTTAACTCCTATAATTAAGTCAGTAGTATACATATTTAATAACTCTGCTTTTCTATGCCCTCATATATAGTTGAGTCATATTTCATAGATGTATATTTTCATTAGATAAAAAATAAAAAGGAAAATGTAGATTTACGCTGCATCTATTGAGCTCTTTCTGTTAAGACTGACATAAGAATAACCTGACACCATATGGGATAAACAAATCTGGCTTTTAATGCTAACTCAAGTTTGAACATTTATCCTGTATATACAATTGAATTGAATTCCTTCTCATAGCCAGCACATCCGAAATTATAGTGAGGTTTTTCTCCGAGGTTGTGTATATCAGTTGTGGTGTCATAGTGCATATAGAATAAACTGGTTGTCAGAAAACTGGAACATGAAAAGCACACATGACACATTATCTTCACTCATTCTACTGCAGCCTGCAGTCTTAGTCAGCAGGCAAATACACCTGATCTGATTTCTCACCCTTCTCTCTCCATCCTGTAAACAAATCAAATGAAGCAATTACTAATTTGCCATTAATTGATTCACCTATTGTTTTCTCACACCTTGTTTGATTCTTATTTCTCCTTTCTGTCACTACTTTTTAATGCCAGGTCTGTAGCTTCCTCTTAAATTTTGTGTAGCTTTATGTTTTCTCTTAGAAATTAGCTGTTAGAAATTATTATCACGTGTTTAAAAATGCTCCAAGTGAAAATTTTCAAGCTTTTATCTATGTCCTTAACAGACTATTGCAACATTTGCATCTTTCCTAAAAAATATTTTTAAGTAATATCGCAAAGAAGTTTCTGATCTCCCATATAGACTTAAGTAACACTCTCTCTCATTTTATTTTAGTTAGAAAAATGTCAGTTTCTGTATTACCAAACAAATGAGTGGTTAGAAGATCAATAAGGTGTTATTATATTAGGAATACAGAAATTTTAAATGCAAAAATAATATGAAAATTTTTATATAATTTTTAGACACACTTCAATATGAAAGGTAAAATGATGTAATAAACCACTAATATATTGTCCTGGGGTGACTTTATGATGCTGAATTGTATTCCCATTTGTCTGTTTAGCCCTGAAATAAGTTTAGTGCTTTTAAAACTGAATCTGAGAGCAACGTGGGGAGAAGAAGAAGTGGTGGAATGTCTGGGGTGGCTGTGTTCAAAAGCAGAGAGAAGAGCTTCAGCTTTCCCTCTCACGGACTGCGCTGTCTGCAGCACGGACAGACAGGGGGACAGAGCTCTCCTTTGCTTTTAGTTAGCTTTTAGCTAGCTGAGGCAGAGAAGCTCCCTGGACTGTGGGTTTTCTGTTCCTGGAACTGTTCAGCCCTGCTCTGGACTAAAACCCAGAAGAACACCAGGAGCTCAGCCCTGTGTCCCACCGGGGCTCTTGACGCGGAATTTCCCAGCACGGAGGGACTGACAGGGACTGAGAGAGCCAGGCTACAGCCCACGACAAGGAATTCCTGAATTCATCATCTCTTCAGAACAACAAGATGTTCCATTGTTTAATATTATTAATTTTTTCATGTTTGTGAGTACTGTGCTTGTTAAATAAGCAGGTTTTTTCTACTTCTCTCGGAGGAGGTTTATCTCCCAAACAGGTGGGGGGAAGGATCACTGAATTTTGGCCTTTAGGGAACATCCCTTTGGAAGTTCCTTTCCAAATTTGCCCCAAACTAGGACATATATATGTAATTAAAATGTTATTTATGGTAAATATAGTGATAATTCCATCATGGTGAAGAAAACATATACAGAGGATTTTGTTCTGTTTGGATGAAGACATTGAAGACAAATATAGAGACAAAATATTTCTATGTCTTTTGCTTTTTGACAAATTAGAATTATCATAGCTGTTTCAATATTTACTTTTAGAATCTAAACATTGCAAAGAAAAATAGCAAGTGAGACAACTGAAAATTAAATCCTTTTATTCCCAAAATATGTATAGAAAAATTTTTCAGCTAGAGGAATTACAGAATTCATCAAATCCTGTTTCATTAAATTCTCACCTCAAACTTAGAGCTGCAAAAACCTAATCTATGAAGCTGTAGGTGGGTACATGATTCACAGGATCAGGTCCTAATAAATCTAACTTTCTTTGCACTCAATTTGGGAACCAGTTCATTGCATCTCCTTACCTTGGGTGAATTTCAATACGTCAGGTTTTCAGAAGATGTACCTCAAACACTTGAAAACAAAAGGCGTTTCCTTTCAAGGTTAAATCCCTGCAGTATAGATCTCAAAACAGTTTTCAAAACTGATTATGACTCTGATAAATTAGAACAATTTCAAGAGGTTTTTTAAATGCTAAATTTTATATCACCTTAACACTTTATGGCAACAGGGTTGTTGAAATATAATCTGTTATTAAGTGGATGGAAAATAAAGGGATGGGTTAAATGACTCACTGGAGGAAGTTTGTTGTTTTGGGGTTTTTTGCATGTGGTATTACCTTTTAACAAACTGTTGCACCACTGAGAATTTTTTGGGATAGGCAGTCTAGTTAGCCAGCTGAGATTCAGTCTTCTAGACACTTATTACCTCCTTTATTGGATTTTGTTTTGTTTACTAGGTTAAACTTTTTAATATGGATTAGCAGTGAAAGAAAACAAAAGTAAACAAATCATTATGCTCATGAGATTCTGAGGGACAAACACATTCATCATTTAAAGGACACACAACAGGTAATGCAGCACAGTGTGTTCACATATACAATAAGGAAAAATTACTGTTACATTTCACAAGGACACAGAATCCAACTTCTTGTTAGGATTTTGAAGTTGTAGCATATTAATTTGCTGTTATGTATTTATTAAAGCATGACTTGCTGTCATCCTGCTGTCAGTTAGAATTATCCTTCAAATATTCACCTCTGCTGCATTCCCTGGGGACTCATAGGTGTTTTACAGGTATGTAGTGCTACAATTCTTATATTTATTTATCTTGATAATCTCATTCCATCTAATTCTGGTGCTAGAGTTGAAGGATAGAGGCACATGAATAACCTTATGAAATCATAAATTCAGAGAAAACATAGTCTGAAAATGACCCCAAGAAATCATCTATTCCATATTCCTGCTGTCAGGCAGCCCTGTCTGAACTTGTTTTACTTGTGCATCCCAAAACTTCTAAAAATATGAGTTAATATATTTCATGTAGGGTTTCCTAACTTAGACAGTTTTAAGCACCTTGCCTGTAAAATATGTGATAGTGTAAGATTTTCAAGCACAGAAATTGTCACATCATGGCTACTGGAAACAAAAGAATAACTGATATCCTTTTTCTGCCCATAAATGTAGCTATTATTGGCCAGACTACAATTCCAGCCTTCCCTGGAATTCTGTATGGGCTGCTTCATAGATATGAAAGCATTTCCTTTCAGATTACAGGATGTAATGCTGGATAACACATCTAGCTGAAATCAAGGTATTGACTGCATTCAAATGCACTGTGGAGCTTGGTGAGGATATTGCCATCAGTATTACTGGGAAAACCATCTGAGAAGGCTGTCAAAGAGAGCACCTCTGTCAGCAGTTAGAGCAGGGATGTTTTAGGTGATCCCAAAGGTATTTCTTTTCCTAATAGTAATCAACAATGCCAAGGAAAATCTAAGTTTCGTAACTTCTGTGCATAATGTTTTTAAATACATGTCCATGGTGCCCTACTCTTAAAATCCAACTTCCTTTTAAAATTTAAATAAATATTAATTTCAATATAGTTCTGGCAAGGGCTATTGTACAGAAACAGTACAGTGCAGCCTTCCATAGGATTCAATGATTTAAGGGGAAAAGTGAAAATCTGAGAGGGTTTCTTTATAGAGTATTTGCTCTTTTCAGTATGTGAACTACTGAAGAGTTGTCTTCAGCCCTTCTTTCCCAGCCCTGCAAAGCATCCAAGATAGATGAAGTAGTGGTATCAGGTAGGACTCTCATTCCTAAAGCAGGATTACAAAGATTCTTTCCTGTTGGCTGTAAACCTAGGATTTTTTTTCTCACTAAACAGTACATACAAAACCTAAAAGCTCAGACATTATTTTTCATTATGTGCCAGAGTGCAGGCAAGTTTTTGAAAAAGGCAAAAAAAAGAAGCTATAGCCCCATAAGGTAATGCATCCTTCTGGAGTTCCAGTATAATCAACAAGCACTGGAAGAGGGTTTTCTTTACCTAGTCTTTCTCCTGTGCTGTGTTTGGAAAATCTTTAGGCTATGAGCTTTCTGGAGACAGATTAGCATCTGCAAAGCATTGGTGAGTGTGGAACAAGCCTTACACAGTAACTTTCCCAAGTTCTCAACTAGCTTGAATTAATATGTCTATTACATAAAGGGTGATGCCAGATGCTCCCAGGTAGGAGGTTTAGGTAGCTGAGTCAGCTCCCACACAGTGAATTTAAAATATAATAAGATTCTTGCACATTTATTACATTTTCAAACAGCCACGGACACAAAACATTTTTCAAAAGTGGTCTTACAGTCTCAGTATCATTTTGAGCTTTCCAGCCAGGAATGTTTTCATCAGGCTGATTAAATTGCTTCCCAGCAAAACTATTCATCCCTTTAAAAAAGCATACATCCCATGATTATGAACTCCTGGGACTCGGTTCCAACCATATGTGCAGGAAAGGCACAAGCTCCCTGGGCTGGATGCAGCCACGGTGGTGACAGCAGATCTGAGTGTGACATTGAGCATATGCCTTGCCTATAAGGTATATGCTGGGACTGTTCTCCCCTCCCTGCCCTGGTAAATCCATCATTACATTCAGGCTCTTATACTTCCTGGGGAGTGGTCCACATGGGTCACCAGTATTCACACCAAGCACAGTGGCTTGCTGCAGAAAAAGAAGGTGTGTGTTCAGTTATTTGTGAGGACATCCCATTCCTTACACTTTAGGCTTTACATTTTCAATGGCAATAGAGCTAATCCCCAAACCTCATTGTGGAAAAAGTTCTCTTGAATTCAACAGTAGTTTTGCCTGAATTATTTTGTAGCAATTGGTCTTCTGTGCCCAAAGCTTCCAATTAAACCTTGCAGCATTTCTTCAACCAGTTTTAGGGACAACAGCTGCAGCATGACATCCACCAGCAGAGATCTGTGGAGCTCCCCTCTGGTTCATGGCATGCCACAGGTGAATAGCCATCCCTGCAAATTAATCTGCAGCTCTAAAAGGCCCTTCAGGGCTATGGCTACACCTCTGCTGTAAACAGATTGGGTTCTCCAACCCTAAAGACTAGTGACATGGAATGGCTTGCATCCATCTGGCTAAAACTTTATCTCCCCCACAGCAGGGTAGCACTGTTCATACATCCCCCCTGGAGGGGCCCCAGGCTACCCACGGGCTGAGCCCAAGCACACTGGGAAAATGATGCCTGCAACAGAACAAAATAATGCACTAGCTCTAAACACTGCAGATACCCACTGGACCAGCAATTGAGCCTAAGCCCTGTGTCTGTTTAGCTCACCACCACCAGCACCACCAACAAAGCCCAGTTTACTTGTACACACTCATGAAGATTTGTTAGTAAGCTCCAGATTCATTCAGTTGAAGCTAAAAGCTAATTATGTGTGTTTATATAAAAGTTATATGTGACACTGAAGAGATTAAATATTCATTATGACAGCATGAAAGAATTTCCTTTATGCCTAAATGAAGCGTTTAAAAATAAATGAACAATGTATTCTAAAAATTAAATACCTGTTTTCTCCAACCATGTCCCATAGCTTAGTTATGCAATTGGGAATGCTTCATTTTAATTTTGTGCATTGATTTCAGATGGCATTAATAAAATATTTCCTTTTACTGTAAATTATTAATAGAATTTGTTAACACTGACATGCACCTGAAAACTTACAACTATTCAATATACCATCTTGCCAAGAAATCAACAAGAATATTTCCCAAATGGGCTAGTGGTAGACATTTCTGCTAAAAATCTGCATCTTTAGTTATACAATAATTCTAAGTTCTTCCAGAACACTCCCCTCTCCCCAGAACCAGCCCAGTCACATGTATTTCTTTGACAGATGAGGTCTCTGGTTTTCATTGGATTAAATAGTGCTTGCAGGGAAGAGCACCAGCCAAAACAATAGCAGTGGCTGTTCCTTAATTTCTCTTAGCCTGCAATATTTTCATTCATAAGTGTTAAATTGGAATTGCCAATATTAACTTACCAAAGAGCTGGAGGAAGAAGTTTATGTGCTATTTATCCTCAAGGGTCCAATTCAATCGCATCCCTGTAAAATGTCACTGACCCACTTCATCAATTACTGAAGGCAGGTGTGGGAGCTTTACATTCCTCCTGATTGTACCAGCCAAACTGACCTTCTCTTTTTCCTTTATGTGCTAACCAGACTACTCAAAAAAAATTTTGTAAGTTTCTTTGCATTATAACAATTAAATTCTGCTTCCATCATGCTTAACCCCAGACTTAGGAAAAAGCTGACTATTAAAAGATTACAGACTGAGAGACCTCTTAATAGCAAACTACAGAAATTGTTGAGTGTTTCAGCTACAAGGGCAAAATACAGCTGAGAAACTTTATAAGAACTGTAAAATGGTTTGATTTCAGTGTTTTGTATGGAAAAATGATACTGCAAGATTTTGTAACTTGAAACTTATGAGGATATTTTCTCTTCAGGGAGCCAAATATTTTGTGAAGCATACCTGCCTCTAAGGGCAAATTCTGTTGACTATTTGCTTTTCATACAGTAATGCTGTTTTACAATATTATTTAATAATAATATTTCATATTCTGATTTTTTGCTTCAAGGTTTCAAAAGTAAGGAATTCTATTCAAATGCTGATAAAACTGCAAACAATTAAAAATCTCTTTCAGTTATATAAGCTGCTCCTACTGGCTCGAGAGTGAGGGATGTTTTCTTATAATGTATCACAATGCTCTTTTCTTGATCTCATCTACTGGAAAGATGACACATATTGATGTTATTTTCTTTTTTGCAATTTTTTCACCTAAAAGAAAGACATCTAGTTCAAGTTTATCAATGGCACTTAATAAAAAGCATTTCTGCAGAGTAATTCCTCCCATCCTAGGACACGTCATTCTGTCATTCAGTGATTATCCTCCCTTATTTCTTACCTGCTGCACAAAAGTAATCTCAAGAGATGTGTCAGGTGTCATCTTTTTCCATGCCCAAGCCTTTTGTGCACGCGACTCTGAACATGCAGGCTCTTCCCTGTGCCACATGGGGGGTCTATCAGGTGTGCACTGCAAGAGCAGTGCAGCCAGCATGGGATCCTCTAGCCAGCCATGGAAGTCTGCCCATGAGGAGCACTCCTGATGCAGCTCTGGGCTCACTTGGGTGACCCCAAGGAGGAGGGAACTGATGGATGCTGATGGAGCTTCTCTGGATGAGGGCAGGATGGTGCACAGCTTTCATGAGACTGAGACAAAAGGCTGTCTTAGCCCAATGATGATGCAAGCTGTCAATCACATGCAGGAGTTTCATCAGTTAAGATAACAGCCTCCGAAGGAAAGCAAATTATAGAAAAGAGAAAATATAAACGGGGAAAGGAAAAAAAGAAAAGAATGAGCAGTGATTTATTGATGAGTGACATTGATAAAATGGTAGGATTTTGCCCATGAGCAGGTAGGCAGGATGTGCAACAGCAACTGTTAGAAGAAATCTACTGTTCATTGACTGGATGAGAGAGTTTTCACTACTGTGTGTTAAAATACTGGGAGGGGGTCATGTTAAAGAAAAAAACAATTTTTCTGTGAAAATCTCTGGCTAAAAGACTGGTAAGTCAAACTAAAAATTACTTCTATGCACATACTGCAAAAAGTACAGGCCCATGTTCTACATCAGAGTTGAACTGACTGATCATAATTATCTCATCTGGTCTCTCATATGTGACCGTATGACTGCTTAAAATATGTCCAAACTATTTCTAGCAATTTACTGGGAGAAATATTTCTATGTCTGCTTCAATTCCATTAGTACTAAATTCTTACCAAAAATATTTAGAACATAGAACTTAAGTTACTTTATTAAAAGCTTTATGAACTTTTTCAAAAAATCTTAGATTAGAAAAGCAGTTTGGGGTGTTTTTTTTTCTCCAAAATTGAATTTTAACTTTTCTAGTTGCATTGTAGATACATATTTTTGTGAAGCAAAGTAACTGACACTGCATATTTCAAATCTTGATATACAAGGTTATGGGAAGGATTCATTTCTAAGGGATAGTGAAAGCAAAGCTCCCTATGCTATAAAAATACCTGCTGCTCAAAACTATGAAAAAAATCCTTCCATGCAAATTAGATGGACACTATTAGCAGTATGAAACAGCATGCCATTGAAGCATAGGACCTATTCCAAAATGACTTTGAGTGAGGGGAAAAGTAGCTGTAAGAGTATAATAGCCCATCAACAGCTGAAACAAAGATGCAAGGGACACAATACACTATGTAATTTCCTTCCAGAAGGGAAAACCAACAGTAAGCAAGGATATCAATTTTGAGAAGTTCATGTCATCCATCTTGGTGAGCGGAGGGAGTTTAATGAAGATCCTTCTCTGATTACCCCTCCGATCTCTCTTTCATCCATCGTTAACAATAGGCACTGTTCTCAAAGTTGTTGCTATATCTGCTTCTGAGGACCCTTTGCTGCAATACCCCCAGCCCTGTGAGGTGCAGGCAGCAGCCTAAGCTGCCTCAAGGTGTGAGCTGCCCACAGATGAATCTGGTAGAGGAAACAGTGAGTTATAGCTGCTCAGCTGGCCAGTGACCACTTACACAAAGCTGGAATACCTCAAAATTGTATTACATCATCTAGCTCACCCCTCAGCTGAATGGCTTTGTAAAAGATGCACAGAAAAACGTAAAATATGGTTAAAATTTTTTGTGCTGAACATTGACTTGTACATAGAGAAAAATAGAGAAAAATTCTCTTCAAAACTCTTTAAATATGTCATTCTCTTCATTGTTAAGATCAAGAGACAAAACTTGTTTATAAATCCTGGCCTTTCTTTTACCAGATGTATCACACAGGCAGATGAAAGAGCTGATAAAAAAACTGAAGACAGGGCCTGTCTCCAAGGAGAAAACATAACTGACCAAATTACTATTAAACTGCTTTTAATTCCTTTTTAATGAAACTGATAGGTATTTAATATCTGTAAAACAGGAGTAGTAAAAGGTCAGGTTGTCTAATAAAAACTTTGGGATTAGAGTAGGGTAAAAGATTTGCCCATACCATAAAATATGGCAAAAGCAAATATGAAGGACAGCTCTTCAGTCTTTGAATGCCCTAGAATTGAAGACACCTGAGCCAGCAGCAAGCAGTGCTATTCCTTTACCTACTCACTGTGTAGCAGTGCAGATTTTATAAGTGACACATGGGCATCAGTGGAGGTCTGGTGTGAGGATATTAAACTTGTCTTTGAGTTAATGCCTGTGCAGTGAACATAGCCCTGACACACTCTCACAGCTTCCAGTGTCAGTGCTGGCTTATGCAGAGCTAGGGAAGGATACCTGCTTCTCACAACACCGGACTTAAGGCTTCCAGCATGAGCTCATTTGTAATGCTGCTGTTGCTGTAAGCTGAGGACAACTGTCCTGGACACCACAGTAATACAATATGGCAAACTACCTGCAACACTGTATAACTTTCAATTCCATTTCTTTTCTATTTTTAGTGCTGGAAACATGAAACCTGAAGGACTGATTATCAGATGCATTACTTTCACACACCTTTGTTTATGCTGTGACATGTATAGACATGAGAAAAAAGTTATCCATGGGTAATGTAAATGTGACTGCATATTTTATTGAGGACTTACAAAATCTATTTTAACTGATGCTTGTCCCTTTAGTGTGCCAAGTTCCCCACTGAGGTTTTCCATCACCTAGAATATGAAAGAAATGATGGTCACTTTTTTCTGTGTTTAGCTCTGACTAAGTATTTGCTTTCATTGATCCCAAAGTTCTAAGAAAAAAAAAAATAGGCAAATAAAAATAACAATCACTTCTGAGTGTTCCTAGACATCTGTTGAATCAACATTGTTATTTCTACAATGTCCTAGGCGTATGCAGTGCTTTGCAATGCTAACAGCAAATGATCTGACTTTAGAAGCCAGGGGAAAGTGAGAAGCCCAACATTGATCTCTGGCTTCAGGTAGGTCATGGAAAGAGAAAGCACTCTGTGGAACAAACTAATATAGTCTTGTTAGCTGATAGGAAAAAAAAAGCTCCTGCTGTTTTTGTGTGAGAGGTGGGTAAAACAGTGGTGCTGTATCTCTTAGGGCTGTTAAAGTCAGTGGAAACTAATCAGTACCCCAGAGTCCACTCTATACCTATGCTGGGACTTGTTACAATCCTGTCTTTTGAGCAGTTCTAGCCAGCTCCCTTCTTTTACCATCTCTTCTTAGAGGCTACAGCTCATTTCAATTTTCGGTCTACCTACAGTTTTCCCTTCAGTTCAGAACTCCAATACCTGAGGAGAACAATTCTTTTTGGGAGAAACACATCAGAAGAGAAGGTCTGTCTAACATGCCTAATCTTGAGCTCGTGATTTGAGTACAAGGATCTCCACGTGGACTTAATTAGAGAGCACCAGCAAGAACCAAGTTTCCCTTGCATGCCCTGTCCTATGCTCCACTGCAAGCAAAGAAAGTAGAGATGTGCTCACTGCTGAGGCACCTTTGCCACTTCATGAGCTTCTGAGATGCCATTAAATCTTTTTGAGTCTTGCAGGAACCATGTGCTCTCTGAAACCTCCATGCCTTCAGAACAATTATTTTGGTTCTTGCAGACAGAAAGTCTGCAAATGGATTTTCTTGAAAGTGAAAATAGACAATACATTACTCAGGATGTGTTTTTATCTTTATTTGGATTAACTTCATCTTAGGAAGAGCTTCTATATTAAATCTTTAACCATATATCATATTTTTCTCTTCTATTGGTCTAGACTGAAGGTGATATCTTCAAAAAGGTTCATTCTACTTAAAAAGCTGTAAGCAATTTTCATACTACATTTTCTGCATTAATCCAGTTGTGTATCAGACATGAATGATGGATGGATTAAACTAATCTGTTACAAATTCTTAATGGTGACAAAGAAAAAAGGGGGAGGAGGGAATTCTAGGGGAAGGTGTTAAGTTCAGTTGTTGATTACACAGAAATATGAGGTTGAGACACAAGTTGAAGATTAAAAAACTAGTAGCAGAAATAACAGAAGAGTCTAAAATAAATAAAGAATTAATATTGGAAAACAAAAGATAAAGGAACTTAAAACAGAAATTCAAGGAAAGCGTGTTAACAAGGTTGGGAAAAGAGAGGGCTCCAAATAATATTCTACAGGAATAGCCAGAGCATCAGGACAAAATCATGAAAAGAATGGAAGCTCAAAAGCAGAGAAAAGAAAGTAAACCATGAAAGGAAGTCAAGGTAGAAAAACTGATTAATAAGAAAAATGCTGACCTCCCAGTGGCATAATTTGAAACTATAGTAAAAATAATGAAATTGGAGCTAAGGGGACCTCAAGTAGTGCAGAGGAGAGAACCAAGAAGTGAAAAAAGAAAGCAGAAGGAAAAAGAGCAAAAGTTAAGGAAATTTGTAAAAAGAATATAATGGAGTATGGATTACTATATGTGTGTCATTGTGGGAATTTTTTATCTCATAGATATATCCCGCCCATGAAAACAAGGTGGGAAAGATCCCAAAAACCTACATGGAATTCTGTCAAGAATCTCATTGTAGGAAAATCTTTACCTTCATTGTAGATGTTGCCTGCCACTTCAGGCCCTCTGTTTTCTTGCCAACAACACATCTGAACAATTATTTTGCCTTTTATTGTGCCAAAAAGTCATTTTCCTGTAGTGAGAACACAGGAACTGATTTCATTACAATAGAACAAATTTCTATTGTTACATTGGAAGTTATAGCTTAGAGATAGTTTCATAAAATGCGTTTTCAACAATGGATAACAGTTGATTTTAAAATTACTTCTTAAGAAGGGTTACTTCTGTTTCTATGCAAATAAATAGAACAAGTTCTTCCTTTCTATCAATGAAGTTATTTGGTTTTGACATGAAAAAACTCTCACTATTCTTATTCATACAAGAATATGATAAAATGTCATTTAAAAAGCTAAGTGAATTGCATCCCATATGGGCTTTTCCTTATAAGATACATTGCAAATTAAAGAATTTTAAAATTTTAAAACAATGATATTCAAAGTTCATAGCTAGGATCAGAAAGTATTTGAATATTCTTAAAAGGAGGTAATTGTACCATAATATCTGCAGCACCTCTGTGATATTCTACATAGTTTTTATGCCACCTGGTGGTCAAATTTCTAACAGATTCTCGCTGGATGGAACACCCCGGGCACACAGACTGTGCCGGGGGGAAGGTGGGTACAGCTGGGGTACCATGCAAAGGGTGGCTGACTGGGGCAGGCTGACACAGCGAGCAGCTGACATCCACAGCAGCTCTCTCCGGGCCAAAGAGAAGGACTGTGGCTGATAAAATTCCCAGACAACAAGGGAAGTGCTAGCTGGTCTGTCTCGTGCCTCCAGATACATTTGGGG
Source organism: Cinnycerthia olivascens (assembly GCA_035048155.1). Taxonomy (NCBI): domain Eukaryota; kingdom Metazoa; phylum Chordata; class Aves; order Passeriformes; family Certhiidae; genus Cinnycerthia; species Cinnycerthia olivascens. The sequence continues at coordinate 93,191,023 of JAWWMU010000153.1, read as the reverse complement.
TGAGCCCTTCCTTCTGTCTTTTGTCACTACTTGCATTGACACAGGTGACTCCCACAAGTCGTCAAACTTGTTCAGTTTCTTCCTGGATCAGGAGAAAAAAACTCTAATAGCAGGTGATATCTTAGAGTTTAATGCACATTCCTGAAGAGATAAAGACAAGAATTCTCTTTCTTTTTTAAAGGTAAAATGTCTGTTTGGGACAGATGAACATCAGGAATAAAATCAAGTTTACCTTCAGGTCCATAAGAATATAATGATTTCTGCATTGGGTCAGAGCAAGCATCCAGCTGATCCAATACCTGTCTGTAGTACAGGACAGCACCATGAGTTAAGCAGTCAAGTTTCATGTTATTACAAGCTGAGAGCATAAGATACCTGAACATCTCTAGAGACTATTCCAGATCCTTTGCTTTAAACAGATAATTTGTTTTTATGGGTTAACCCCGAAATTAAGTTTTAGTGCTTCCTTTTCCAGAACTGAGGAAGTCTTTTAGCTTCAACAAGCCTGCTTTTTAATACAGATCAACATGAGAAATGCTCAAGGAATGAGCATTAAGTATAGACTAATTTTTTTCCTTGATATCTCACAGCTCTAGAAAATTTCTGATTGGGGGGTGTATATCTAGTCACTATGTTAAAATATATAAAATATAGAAATATTTAAATTTTTACAAATAAGACTAATTATTTCCTTTATATCAGTATTTCTAGGCAGATGGAAATTTTTTTTTTTCTAAAATTCTCTTTCTTTGGAGTTCTAGAAATGGCTTTTTCCATAAAAGTTCTTAAAACATGAAAAAATAATGATCCATTCAATTCCAGCCCATGCCCATTGAGCTCCTCATCACTGGGGAGTAAAGGAGTATAGCTTGACCTTAAAACTCTCACCATGTTGCAAAGTTGGCAGGTTGTAAGAAAGAAGAAAACGTCAAAATATTTCATAACCCAGAAGGTTTTCTGTTTGTGGAATGACAGTAATATTTTGTATTTACATACTGCAATTCAATCTTGTTCAGTAATGTTAGTTTAACCTCCTGTCACTCCTGATAGTATTAGCATAACTTTTCTTATGTCACAAATGAGGAAACAAGCCCAAGGAGAGTAAATAATCTGCCTTTAACTATTTTGGTGAACGTAAGAGAGAATGAAAGTTAATACAATGCCTCAGTCCCAGTCCTGTGCCTTACACATTATTCCAGCCAACAATAACACACAATTACCATTTTGCCAGGCTTTTTATCTGACACATACTATGTGTGAACTCTATTAAAACTTGTAAATCTTAGTAACTGAAACAGTGGTGTCAGCTACACAGGTCATTGTCTGGTGATGGCAAATGAATGCAGTACTTGTCTTATGATAGCTACATGCTACATTCTTTGTTATGTTGGTTCGTATGTTGGTTTCAGCTAATAAATCACAAACACCATCTTCATCTTGTGCTGCTTGTAAAGCTGATTAGGTCCTCAATATCAACAGCTTTTCAATAAATACTCTGTTATTTGGCATTAGGAAAAGCTGCAGCATTGGCCAATAACGACAGTAAGATAACTGCCTTCTGAGCAGTCTGGACAAATACATCTGTCACTGTGCTTGAAGAATACATCCAAGTTTATGCCACATGAGGAAGATTATACTGTCTAAAAATAGGATTCTCAGACTTAATAAGTAAGTTTATATCCCTTTCCCACTGTCTTTTTGCTTAAGTCACTGATGGTGGACCTTGTCTTTTTGAAGGCAGCTTTCTGATAGAGATGTCTCAGGAACATTCTCGATATAGTGGTGGACAGCAAACAACAGAGTGACAGTTTCTCTGAATCAGTTCCCTAAATCAAGAACATATATTTATTTAATTTGAATTCTGAAGTGCCACCACCAGAGCCATATTTGACATGGCATTGTCTAAGTATATAGAGTGTTTAGATGTCAAAAAGTCATTTGCTTAGTCAATTGTTAGCCTTATTGCTGCAGTGGAACTTTGTAATCTACAGTAGTTAAAAATGGCTTATTTTTATAGGTGTTCATAGAATTTCAGGTAGTTATTGTTTAATAAACTCGTAAATGTTAAAATCATAAAATCATATAACCATTTAGATTGGAAAGGACCTCCAAGGTCATCAATCTTTGACTGATCACTACCTTGTGAACTAGACCATGGCCCCAGGTGCCACATCCAGCTGTTTCTTGAACACCCAGGGACAGTGACTCTACCACCTCCCTGGGCAGCCTTTGGATTTGCAGGAGATATTGGAGAGAACAGGAAATTCAGTGTAAAAATGTAAACCTCTGATGTGCGTGCCAAGCCCCCGTGAGGTTTCCTGATTCTCCTCTAGTGAGTGATTTGTCTGTTTAACCATGGCTCTCTTACAGAGCATTTTTATCAGATTAAGGCCACAGTGGTGAGTTGTGCCATTTGTGCCAATTGGCACCTACAGTAATATACAGTGCTGTATTTATATGAGTCAGCAGATTCAGTTCTTACCTTGAGCAGCATCTTGTAAGAGCTAGAGAAAGAAATTGATGGAGATTGTTAGATCAGTTGCTTTCATCTTCAACTTAAAAATAGGTATAATTACTCCTACATTAAGAAAAATATCAGAAAAAAAGGGTAATTGCCAAATTATAAAGTTAGAGTGGATTGAAGGGAGCAAAAAGGCTTGAGAAGGAGCTTATATCAAAAGATTCACTATTATGAAAGAGGAGACTGGTGTATGACCAGCCAATTGCAGACTGCAGTTATAGCTTCCTCCTAGCTCCCAACCCTTTGTAGTTCAGTTGAAGATGCTGAGATCATAGTGATTCTGCTAATAAAAGCTGCTGCCATGAAATGGACCCAGACTTGACATAACTTCCCATAGTGGCCAGGTTGTATCTATTTATTTTAAAATGTGACCATCATAATCCAACTTGCTTCTCACAGCGAACACCCAGCTGACTCCAGGGACACATTCTAACTCAGAGATTCAAAAATACTGGTGCTACCCTAGTCTGAAGAGGAGAATAAAACAGTAATCTTATCTTCAGCATACTTTCCCAAAATTCCCACTAAAAGTTAAACATATTTTATTTATCTCCATTTAATGTAGAATTGATTTTGTGTGGGAAGATAGAGAATTAGCTATCCAGACAAATTATTGTCACTCTAAACACTGCAAGAAAGATTAATTGTCTAAAATTGCAGAGGCTGTGCTACAACTAATTCATTTGCCACTGCCATCCTTAAACTTTAATAAATGAATATGTTCTGATAAATCAGGCACTTCAACATGCCCCAGCTGAAGCAAACTGTTCTGATGCTCCTCAAACATTTAATTAATCACTGAACTCAATTCTGCATTGCTTTACAATGACCAACATAGCTTTCTTTAAAAAAGTGATAAGGCCAACCTTGGGCTAAAAAGAATTCAAATCCCAGGAACTGTTCAACAATTAGGACCAAGTATCTTACACATTCCCAGATTCACTTGGAAACCTCTCATAATCCAAAATTCTATACCCTGAGGCCATAAGCTTCCAACCAAATATTACCTAAAAGAGAACTGGACAGAAGACATTTATGCTAGGCCTCTGCCACCACAGGCAATTCTGTGTGACCCCAATGTCATCTGCATCACTCTTATATAGGTCAGTGTAGCCTCCAACCTTTTCCTAGCCCACCTCTAACCTAACTCACAGGCTATAGTAGCTCATGCAGAAAACTATTCCAAAGTGAGCCAGAAAGTATAAAAATTATGTGAAAAGATATGTCCTTACCCCTTTCAGATATCAGATGAAGAAAATACATCCAAGGAACACAAAATCACTGAGAACATTAAATACCTTGTGAAGTGAAGAAAACTGGTGGGTACTGTTCATCAGCTGGAAGCTACTGGTGCAACTGATTCCAAGCTTTTACAATGACTGAAGGTCTTTTCTGATGCCTCTCAAGGGCTTACATAAAAATGTGACAAATCTACTTCCACCTGATATGTCACATGGAAAGGGAAAAATTCAGAGATATGGCAAACCTGTATCTGACATAGGAATATTTGTGTGATAATAAACATTCCAGTGTCCTTGACTAAAAATTGCTCCATCCCATTGAAAATACTGGATTTTTCAACCTGTATTTATGGCAGTTTTAGTGAGTGAAAACATATCCTCATGTATGTTCAGACTACATTAAAATGATTTATCATCCAAGTGTGAGCCAAGTGAGATGACATTTATAAAGATTAAGCATGCAGGTCAACTGGTCAGGTATACAAGTGTCAAATCAGCTCAGAATCCTTCCACAGAGCCACTGAGGTTGTGTGGCACCTTTGGAGATGATCTGGTCCAACAGCAGAAGAGTGGGGTCAGCCAGGCCAGGCTGCCCAGGACAAATCCAGATGAGTTTTGAATTTCAAGGTCAGAAACTCCACAAATTATTGGGGCAACCTGTTCCAGTATCTAACCTCCCTCATGGAAAAAAGAATATTTTCTTATGCTTAAAGAGTATTTCCTGTGTTTGAGAATCATGGAATCATAGATTGAATGCTTTATATAGCATAAGTGATATTACATCCCAGGTACTGCTGGCTTTGCAAGACACTGGCCCTGAGAAGGTACTTGATACCCCTCTTCAATTGTTTGGGTAATATGGCCATTTTTCACATAAACCCTTTATACAGATGGGAAATCCAGGAAAAGTCACAGCATTCTGTAGCTTTGGCCAGCTTCCCACAGTTATCTGTCCTGGCCAGCAATGTTTCCTTTCATAGCCAGTAGCTCTCCACATGCCTTTCAGTCAGCCTAACCTCAACTGAAGACCTTGTCAGAGATCTCATCATCTTCTGGCAGCCCTAAGACATGCCAGGGAGAAATTTCCAGTATTTTTAATGTGAAATACAGACTGAGGTCTGTTAGCAGAGAATATGATTTTTCTACCTCCTGTAAATTAATATGTCCAGTTTACACCCACCTCCTAAAATCTCTACAATTCCAGGTCCTTAATTTAATTCAACTAATTTCTACTTTCTCATGTTAAGGAAGAATTTGAAGGAAATGTAAGAGGTGTGTTACACTCTGCTTCTAAAAGCCCGTCACAAATGTTTCAGAGGGTTCTGCTCTTCCCAATTTAAAATGGAAGTAGAATAATACAGGACTTTAGAGATTTGTCTGCTTGGGAGCTTGTGGGGTGGTTTCTTTTGGTGTAATTAAATGTTCCTGCATGCAATTGCAAAGGACAGATCTTTCCTTATTTTCTTTTCCTCTATTTCTGCAATTATGCTTCATATTTTATCTCTATTTTTCAAGTAAGTATACTTTTTCAGTATAAGCATTTTCCTTTGTCAGATGAAGAGCATTACAGTATTTCCAGTAAAAAAGAACATGAACAAGTTTTTATTTACCACTATTTACTGAACAAGAGGGATCAGAAGAAGGCTGAGGTACAGGATACGTGACCACATACATCACTTTCTTAGAAAACTCAACTAAAAATGACATAATATATTGGCATTGCAGCTGTCTTCTCCCCTTGTTTCTAGCTCACTCTTTTTTAAATCAAGTATCCTGTTATCCAAACTACTGCTGACACTAAAATACATGCTATCTACATTTTCTTGTAGCCAGAACTGGGACTGAATGAATCATTCCTATGACTCATCATAACTCTTTTTTTGCATACCAATGTTACAATGTACTGAACAATCTAACAAAAAAAGTGGAGTTGTCCCCCTGTTCTGATAGAATCTTTTTGCTAAAGATTGAAATTACTCTCTTTCACATTATTTTGACTTATGTTCTTCCTGGCAGTTTCCTTTATTGGCAGCAGAAACAACAGCAATTAAAGTTTAAATGCTCATCTTTTAATCTTTGTGGATAGCCCTGATGAAAAAGACACAGTCCCCATACATCGAGTGATATTCTAGTTTAAAATGTCAAGAGTTATCAATAATTAATTTTTTTTACACTGTTCTAAGGCCTAAATGAATGCCTGAATTAGGCACGCTTTTATATTCCTGCACCAAAGAGTCTTCTCTCAGCACAGTTATCCAAGCAGTACAAACTACAAGAAGCACCATAAAGCCCCCAGTTCAATTCACAGAAGTCATACACCAGCTATCATTTCTTGATGAAAGACTATATGGTACCCCTGGGACACTAACTAATAGTGGGATTTGTATTCCGGTACCCTGCACATACTTAGGAAAGCAAAAGGGAAAATAAATCACTTTCAACCACCCAGATAACTTGGAAGATCTACTCAGATCAGGAATTCAGGTCCCAGATCTGATATTTTCCCCATAGTTTCCTGTGGAACATTATCACACTCAGCTACTTACTCAGAAGGATATTTAACAGGAATTTCCCTCTGGAGGTACTGTTCATGACAGCATGTGAGATAGGAGACAATAGAAGGGTGGTAAAGAGGATTAATCTGTATTGAGGGTACAGTATGAGAAAACAGAAGTGCTTGGAGGAAACTGGAGGAAATCACAAAATGGTAGGAGGTAGTAGAATGAGTAAATTGTTTTCCTCAGTGCACAGATTACTAGGGCTACTCACAGGAAAAGGGTTTGCTTAGGTAAGCAAACACTCAGAAGTATTCAATGACTGTATTTATTACTACAAAGAGGCCAGAACTGTCCAAGAGCAGTGGGTGGTAACAGACTATGAACCATGTGCTGGGAAGGAAGTGAATGCAGCATTTGCAGCGAGTCCTGCTGCAGGCAAGTTCAGCAATATAAAACACATCTTCTGAACAGTGTACATGCAGCTATGGAGACTGCTATTATGACCTTCAACCCTGAAAATGGCAATGCATTTTTTGTGTGTCATTGTATAGGACCACTCTGCTAGCAGCTGAAAGCCTTTTGAGAAATAAAAGTTGTTTGGTGTATGGTATCCCACGAGCACAGTCTTCCGGTGAGATGTCGGATGAAGGCAAAAAGCTTATTAAGTAAGCTCATTTAAACTGAACTAAAGAAATGCACTTCTAAATAAAGTTCATATAAATAAATCTAAATAAACACAGCTGTGATATTTCTATGTGTTCTTTCTATGCCTCCTTAATGTATGAGACAAGCACATCAGTGTCAGAGTTTAACCTCCTCATGCTAGATAGCGAGTTTAACCAAAGATTTAGAAAAATTTTTCTGCCAGTTTTGCCATGCCCTTAGTGCCCCATCTGTTGATATATCTGCTACATTTCTGTTATGGGACATAGGCAATTGTCCTTTTGACTGCTTTTTCTAGGATCACGGTGCAAGTTCCCCCCACCCCACTGTAGCCAGTACAGTGCTGGTTCTGAGCCCCAGTTCTGCACGGAGGTGGAAGATACTCAGTGGAGCTTTCAGACACTGGACAAAGTCTGAGGAAATGGCTAAATCTTGAACAGATTTGCCTGAAGAGTTGTGAGGGTGTCTCCATTGCTTAAAAATACAATGCTCTGCAGCTCTCACTCACTATTTGTACTGAATGAGGGAACTCTGAACTTTGTGAAACAGCTAACCATTAGTGTCACGCCAGCCAGAAATGCTACTCTGATATGATTCATTTTAGTCTCAGAATAAAATGCTCCAAGTGATAATATGCTTGCTGATTTTAAATGTCACCCAAATGTCCATAGCATCTTGAACAAGCATTTTGATATCATTTTCATCCATTATAAATGAAGCTTTTTCATAATTGTTTGGACTTTAGAACCTGATCCAGATAATAGAACTATAGATGATATTTGCTCATTTAATAAAAAAATAAGGCAGATGTTGGGTTTTCTTGTAGTCTTAGTATGTAATGTCCAGAAAGCTAGTTCAAACTTCCTGGGTATTGTTGTTGTTGAGCCGAAGAGTCACTACACAGCTTAATACTTTTGTCCTATTCAAATTTAAAAGAGAACTTTATCTGCTTGGAAAGCCAGGATCTTTGGAGCTGGAGAGAAGGGATCTCCCAGGAACAGTGTAATGGTGGATAATATTAATCCAGCTATCTTCTGCTTGGGGAACAGAATACTTAATTTTGAATTAAGCTCTTTTTGCTTTCTTTATAAGGTTTTAAGTACTATCAAATTACATCATAACACTATCATAGTACAGAGAATGCACTATGAATTTCCAAAGACCAAATAGCTGAGTGATTTCCTTTAAATCCCACCTTTCAGAAAAGGTCATGGTTGCTTGACACATCTCACTTGCAAGGAACAGTTAAAATAGGTCATCCAAGTAACCATGTCAAGAGAAAAAAGTACCTTGATCATTTATGAAACTTGCCAATCCCATTTCTATGTATTCCTGTCTACTATTTTGATACAAAGGCCAAAATAGCCATAACAATAACACACCACCATCTTTCGTAGCTTATAGCCAAACAATCTGAAAATGTAGAGTTGGTCTCACTAACAGGGATCACCTTCCAATTAAAGAAATGAAAACATGCAGACTTCAGAGTAATTAAGGTCATGTCACTTTAAAACACTCAATGCTTTCCAGAGTCCTCTTGTTCTCTGGCACCCATTTTGCTTTTGTAGTTTCTCAGGCTTGGTAATGTGCTCAGAGGTTTCTTACACAAACATTTAAGAACATTAAAAAGTTTCTGTGATGGAATTACAGAGGCCAGAAACTGTTTCTTATATGAGTGATATATGGACATGGACAATCCCCAGAGGGAGAACAGCAGGTGATGCATAAATTGGAGAAAGCCTGAAGGCAGAGAATCTCTCCCCCATGATTTCATGGACCATGTATCCCTGAGGGTAATGTCAGAAATTACTACCATGATTTTCAAGAGTACCTATCTTGTCTGCAGCTCCTGTGTACTGAAGGAGCAGTGTGGCAGACCAGAGTGGATTAAGACTATCAGAATTTGACACAAACCCAGTGCATTAGGGATGGGAAGGTTGGTACAAGCTCCTCTAATTCTGTAAAACCTTCTAGCTGCCAAGAATACCATTATCCAAATGTTAGATATTGCCAACCCTTTATCTGTTTTCCATGGAGAGGATCATATTTGTGCTATACATTTGAATTTCAGCTTTCCCCAGCTAGGTATTCAGTTATAAATTTCATATTTCTGTCAAATAGAAACAAGAAGAAAAATTAAATTAGACGAGAGAAGGATATATGATGTCTGAAGGAAAAATGCCGGAGGCAACTGAGTTAGATTGTTTCTTTGATTTATTAAATAAATCAGCTGGTATTCCTAACCTAAGCACTATTTTTACTATACTTGCTCTGTCTCATATTGATGGGTTCACTGATTTTTCAGAAATACCTCCCGTAAACCTCCCTAAAGGTTTAGAAAGACCACAGGGAAATAAATCAACGACAACATGCCAAAGTCCATCACAATGGCTGCTGTTCTAATTCATTTGATACAGGTCAGCTCAGATCATGAGTTGGAAAGCTGACATTGATTTAATTAACTGCAGTATACTGTATTGTTTTAAAAGGAGATATTCTTTCCATGTTTTACATATACATTTTATGACATACCCAAAGCAAAAAGCCACACTTGGAACATTCACAGAGAATAGAGCAAAACCGAGTCACTGAAAAAAAAGCTGGTTCCAGTTTAGTTTGATTTAAGAAAGAGAATATATCACTGAGAGCTAAAGAATCAGATAATAGAAATGAGCCATTTTTGTTACAAATTTAAAACACGTAGAGCAGAAGATAATACAAAAGCTCTGAATCTAAAACTACAAAAGTCAGGAGGGGAGAAAAATTACTTCTTTAATCAAAATCTAGGAAGAGAAATAGTAACATTAATTGTGATGCCCAGCTGGACTTGAAGCATGTGTTCTTCATTTATTTGAGACTGTTGAATTGATGCTCAATTCAATCTGGTCTGAGCCCAGATTGTCTGTGCCACCTTGGCACTGGCCTTTCTTAGCATTGGAAGAAGTAAACATAAAAATGCAACCAAACCTCAGCTGTGAATGCCAAAAGCTGATCTCAGCCAGGAAAGAGCCCTGTGACCCTCTGGCAGGACAATGTCCTTCAGTATGGGTCCACTGTTTCTGTGCTGTGAGTAGGTACTAATATGGGATCACAGAATCATAGAATTGCTAAGGTTAGAAAATACCTTTAATATAATTGAGTGCCATTATAAATTCATGCCAAGCCCACTACTAAACCCTGTCCCTAAATACCACCTCTACACAACTTTTAACACAACTTCCAGAGAAACCCTTCCCTGGGCAGCCTATTCCAATTCTTGACAACCCTGTCAGTGAAGAAATTTTTCCTAATGCCCTATCTAAATCTCCCCTGATGCAATAGGAGCTGTTTCCTTTTGTCCTGTTGCTTGCTACCTGAGAGGAGACCAACACCCACCTGGCTCCAGCCTCCTTTCAAGTAGTTGCAGAGAGCAATAAGGTCTCCAGGCTAAACTCAGCTGCTTGCTCTTAGATTTGTGCCCCAGACCCTTCATCAGCTAATGAGATAAAGTAGTAGTGAGGGGCCCAAGACTGAACACATCATTGAAGGTGCACACTTACCAGTGCTGAATACAGGGAGATGAATCCTTCCCTAGACAGGTAGTCCAGCCACTCTTCCCAAGCCAGTAGCATTGCATATTGGGGTTACTTAGGAAAATATATTTCTAGAGCATCATCTGGATGAGCTGCCTACTGCTGCTGGGAAAGCTGTGGGAGATACAAGTGGCTTTTTACTCCTTCTCCTCTATTTCCTTTCTGCCCTCCTGTAGGAGTAAGAGGAGAGGGAGCAGAAATGAAACCAGAGCTTGCACATGTTCACTTTTATTAGGCTGTGCACTGATGCTGAAGGGCACAACCAATCTGTGGCCAGGCTCTGGCTACAGCTGCCACTCTAGAAGTATGTGCTCAACTGGTGTCTGAGGTGGAGCATCCTTCCCATTCCCACAACCCTGCCTTTACTCCTCAGTGTCATAATCAGCTGCTGCTCACTCTGGATGCACAACTGGTGTGGCAACCTCTTGTCCCCACGAGGAAGCATTTGGAGGTGGTCTAACAGTACTGCAGCAGCATGACTGCACTGCCTGTGCTGACGTACGGCACCAAGACAGACCGACTGCCACCCGCAAGCCCACGGAGCACAGAACACAGTGTGACAGCTACCTGGAGGAGCAGAAATAAACCTGTGCCTTGATCCACACGTATAAAAAGGAACAATGACGTTTCTGCAACAGAATCCTCATGCTGGTCAAAATTAAATGAACGATTCAAACCAACCACTATGGCTGATTCATACCAATATTTCATGTTGAAAATTGCATTCTTCCCCATATATTCCCTGGTTCTAGTTTTATATACTTTAGTACTGTGAGGCTCTGTGGGATTTGCTGTGGGATTCCCTTTCTGTTTGAAAATGCATGTGAGCTAGCCTCAGGCTCAGATTTTGTCAACACCTGTGAAATGGTATTTCCTTTTTCTGTTCCCTCTCCCCTAGCTGGAATTGTTATTCCCAGTGTCCCAGGGGCTCATTCACTCACAATTAGGGTCAATGAAGAGACATGACAAGACTTAGAGAATTTAGTCTTTTCTATGAAGACAGTCCTGAAACCAAGTAATTGAAAACAAAAAAGAAAATTTTGCCATGGCTTAAAGCAACTTTCTCCCTTCAATTTTCCTGAATATTTTTACCTTTATTAGAATGTGCTTGATTCCCTTTTGTTAAGATTTTCAATTTTAAAATATGTACCCAAAATAACGTGTACTGCAGAAGAAAAGTAAATTCATACCAAATCTAACAACCTCACCCTTTCAAAAACCAAGGAAATAACCACACACACACACATATGCACATATAGAATGTTCATCTGTATCTACCAGAAATATATATCAGGGCATATTGGATTTTTTACATCAGCATTAACACAATTCAACACTGATGAGATAGGAAAAAAAGTAAATATAAAAAATGCATAAAATTACGAACTTTATTTTGATCTCAACTATATAACTTCAAGCCAGACTTTTTAAATTGATAGAGATTTATTCCAGAATTATACCATTTTAATGGATCTATAAGGGCTGATGAATACTGCAGCTTATTACTCAGATTGGAATAATCAGGATGCATTAAATTCAGAAACATGAAGCAGTCTAGTCTTGACTTGACTAGATATTGGGCTCCAGAATGGAAGTAACATAAACAAAGAAGATTCAGACTTAAATTATTTTAATACAGAACTTTCTTCTTGGTTGCCCTGAAGAGAAGCCATTTTAAGCAAATGAGGAGGAACGAATGCCTAAATGATTTTTTGCAAGGCATAACAACAAAATTGAGTTTTCTTCAAAGAACTACTTTGTGGTCAAGTTGGAAATGCTTTTATTAATGTGATAAAAAGCCAGTATGTAACAAGTGATAACTTTTAAAAGTTTGCAGACTACTAGAACAGCAGACAGATTCCACAGCACTTAAATTTCAAAAGCTGTAAAAATAACACGTTTAAGAATTATGTTTAAGTCTACATGTCAGCTATGAGATAAAATGGAAATAACTAAACATGTAAAGCCCACGTACCTACAGATACAACTTTTGGCAAAATATTTTTATCAGATGGTAATGTGTTAGAAGGAGATGATAAGACAAAACAGATGAGACTTATTTCTTTGTTCTAGAGGTGCAAAGACTTCAGACATCTTGGTAGCACTGCAAGTCAAACCATAATTCCCTAGCCCTCTTCTGCATGTAAAATAAAACAGACAACACCTGCCACTACACGGAATGCTTAGAAGAAGAAAAATTACCATGGAGCATGAAGTGCTCTGCTTCTTCTGTCTCTGGGTAGAGGATTGTGTTTGAGACTTCTCTTTTGGGTCAATACCCAGGTGACAGACAGGCCTTAGAAACAGCAGTGCCAAGACCCAAATTTAAGGAGCTGGGAAGCCATTAGAGGTTTTTTGGGGGAGACACTTTACAGAGTCGTTAGAGCCAGACATGTATTTTTGAGATTAAAGTGGTCTCAGTTTCTGACTGTGATCAGAGATCAGGCTGCTAGAAAAGCTGGGAAACACCCCTGATCCTCCAAAGGGGCAAGGATTTGGCAGTGTATTATTTTTGATACAAAGGAAAAGCAGGATTAAAAAAAAAAAACAAAAACAAACACAAATCTGAAAATTTCTATTTCTCCAAAAACACGATTTCAGGGCACCCAGATTATTTAGGTCCTTATTCTACACTATCTGGATTTTTTTTTCTCCCATAGTTCAAGCAAACAACTCAACTGCGAGAAGCCTTGAAATTCTGGTTAAATATTGGGGGTTTTTTTCTAATTTATTTGGAGCAAGAAACATCCCAAACAAAAACCCAGTATTTTAGCTTAATTATTTTTCAAAAAATACTTCAGATTTAATGAATTATTTTTCTGATGGAAATGAAGGGGATGTTTTAATCTTTTTCTGCTATATTTAGTCTTCTAGTGACATATTATTTTCTTTACCACAGAGAATTTAATATCCAAAGCCCAAATGAAGACTTCTACAATCTCTGTATATAACAGAAAACACAAATGCATGGTACGAGAGGCTTAATCAGGCTTTTATTTCCTCCTACATTACCTCAACAAAGTAATTTGTCCCATTGCTCACTCCTCCTTAAATCTGAAAGCTTATGTGATGAATTTTAGAAAACACAGAGAACTTTTACACAACAATCCAAGCATTAGGAAAATGTTAGGTCTGAAGCATTTTCCAAGTAATTCAATTCTTTACAAGAAAATAGCCAATTGTTTGTAACAATGAAATAGTATGTCATAATTGCATTCTCTTTCTAAAAATAAAAAATGGTCTTAATTATTTATTTTTTTCTTATTCAAATACAGGGCAGCAGACAGGATCATCAATCATTGATGGGGAATTCCTGATAATTAATACAGTCAAAGTCATTTGAATCATTGCAAATTTAAAGGTTAAATTTGTATTGCTATTTATGATTAATATGAGCAATCATAGCCATTGAGAAACTTTTGATAACTCGGAGGAAGGAGACAAAACAACATTATTGCCTCTGGTCTCTTCTTTCCCTGGTAAGGGTGAGCAGTGGTACAAGAGATAAGGACATGCCCTGTTGCACTGAGTGCAGAGGAGGGTCATGAAGATGCTTGGAGGGATGAATCACCTCTCCTATGATGACAGGCTGAGAGAATGGGGGTTATTTAGCCTGGAGAAGAGAAGGCTCTGGGCAGACCTTAGAGCACCTTCCCACACCTGTAATGAACCTACAGAAGAACTGGACAGGGACTATTTACAAGGACCTGCAGGGGTAGGACAAGGGGAACGGCTTCAGATTGAAAGAGGGAAAGTTTAGACTGGATATTAAAAAAAAATTGTTTACTGTGAAAGTGGTGAGACACTGGAACAGGTTTCCCAGAGAAGCTGTGGATGCCTATTCCTACAAGTGCTTAAGGGTAGGTTGGGCAGGGCTTTGAGCAACCTGGTCTAGAGGACATTTCCCTGTCTATGGCAAGAGGGCTTGGGATTATGAAGGTCCTTTGCAACCCAAACCGTTCTATGATTTGATGATAAGTGACACTCTTCTGACTGCATAGAGAGGAGGCAGCAGCAGAATAGCAGCAGGAGAAGTGCCTTCACCCAGGGGCAGGGACAGGCAGTGCCCCTCTGTGGGGATTCACATCCAGGATGCTCAGAGAGCTGGTCAGTCACAAGGCCAGCAAAGAACAAATGAGCCCTGAACCATTACAACCTTGTGTAAAGGTACTTGGAAGTGAAGGAGTATTTGCACCCTCCCAGCAACACCATGCACCAAAGGCACATCACACAGCTCTTCTCTTCCACCCCAGACCACTTTTACCCTGGAAAAGCTCTCTGACAAACCACTGCCTTTGCTGGTACAGTACCCCCTGAAAGGGGGATGAAATATACCTCTAAACACAAAATCTGAGACTGCCTTCAGTATTTCTGAATCCTGCAACATTGTGGGAAAGTTCAAAGAACATGTCTGATCACTATGACATTGAATTTCTAAGAAACTTACATTAAGGTTAATATAGGGATTAAGGAAAAGAAATATGAATTATAGCATTTAAAGAAAAAGAATAAGAAGAAAATATCTGGAGGGATATTTTAGGACTTTTGGACAGAGGTGATCTGAGAAGAGTATGATAAAGGAAGAAGCCAAAATTGTAACTAGGGACAGAGGTTAAAAGTTTCCCTTTAAAATACTTTCAAATTTTAGCTACAACTTATAAGAGATTTAAGAGAGTGATTTAAGAGGTTTTGGAGTGAAATCACTGAGCTCGAGCTTACTTCATTAGAGCTGCTCATGTGAGGAAAGTGAGCAGGATTTGGCCATAAAACAGAAAGGCCTTTGGCCTTGTTTTCATTGCCAAGTATTCTAATTGATACTGCATGTAAACTCTGCCCTCTGCTAATACACTAAATAATCAATGCTATCCAAACCCATGGCTCATTTTCCGCCTAAAACGTGATTTTGTTTGTATCACTGCCACAGGAATGATGAGTGAGCCAGGAAGGGGCTGTGTCATTGGATGGCTCCCTCCTCATGCTGCACCATGTTTGTGTTATTCTGTGCTCACTAATGGAGAGGTCATAGCCCTCTTAGCTGTAGTCCCCCTGGTAAATCTCCACCCAGCTGTAATCCCCTGCACCTTCAAGTGGATGGGATTCCTCTGCTTTTTCTTAACATTGCCCTCTGTCCAGGAAACTACCAGCCAGCTTTAAAGGGACTGATATCCAAATGCTTACAAATTTCATGTGACCTTTGGATAGCTATCTAATTAGGGAGAATGTCCTTTAGGGGTTGGAAAGCCACAACGCCCTGAAGAGAAATGGGGAATACTTTGAGCATCTCAAATAATTTTGATAAACTCTAGCATAAACTCTAAAACAGCACTATGAGTTACTGTGATTCAAGTTTTTTTTATTAATTCTGCTATTTTGCAGCATTAAAATCTTACTAAAGAAACATGTTCTACTTCACTGAATAATGAAAGAGTATTTTCAGTACACAAACTCATGACTTAAGATTGGTCTCTGAAGTCAAATTTTTTTCCCAACAATTGCTTATTCTCTGATGGTATCCCTATATATTATGACACCTGATGTAGGTAAAAGCTACTTTAATATTACAATCACTGAACAAATCATCTCTCATGTGCACAGTTCTTGGTGATGGTGCTTGATGCTGAGTCTAGAAACTCACTGTATCAGCTATTGGTGATAGATAATAACTTGTGAAAACATGTCTTCTTTTAAGATTTTCCTCACTTGTCTTCTGGTATTATTGAATAATTTTGTAATATTTACATTTGTTTTACAGGTGGATTCAAAATTTAATTACAATATCAGAAAGAATTTTTCTTCAATCTAACAATCTCCTATCAGAAGGAGACTTCCACAGCATCTTGGGATATTTTAAGATCTTTCCACTTCAAACAAAAATTAATTCAAAGTCATGCAATGTGGGTGAAAAAAGCCCAGATACTGACAATGTCTATGCATTTCTCCTGTAATAAGTCATCCTTGTAGCCAAAAATATGCACCTTATTTCTTATCTAATTGTGACTTCCAGCCATTTCAGTTTCATTGATTGTTCTTGCTACATTCAAATGTTTTTTCCCCCCACCTTGTGTTGCTCTTTGGTAAAGTGAAACAGAGAGAGTGCTTTCAGTGTTGCGCAGTAACAACATCTTGTTTGCTTTCTAATCATTCTTCCATGAACACTCTTCAGTGCTGAACAGTCAGTGTGGACCACACGCTTCAAAACAAGACAGAGGGAGTGAGATTGCTCTCACTTAAAATACAGCCCAGACGACTCCCTGCAAGGCAGTCACACTCAGCTCTTGTTTAGTCAGTGAGAGCTCCTTTTCATGCGTGATTCACAGTGTGCTTTGTATATCTGAGATGAGCTGAATCATACCCTAAAAATGCCTATTTGAAAATAATGACATAATTTGGATAAATTCTTCTATTCCAGAAGTGGCAACATCGGTAAAATTACATATGAAAATTTTTTTATCCTACACAATTGCCTCAATTTACTTACTCAGCAGTTGTGCTTGCCTATTTGTCCAATGTTTCCAGCATGTTCTCCATCCTTCTGATCATCCTCATGGCCCTCTTGTGGACTTATTCTAGCAGGTTCATGTCCTTCTTATGTTGGGGGTCCCAGAGTTGGAGCCAGTACTCAAGCGGGGGTCTCATGAGAGCGCAGTAATGGGGGAGAATCTTCTCCCTCGACCTACTGCCCACTTTGCTTTGGATGCAGCCCAGGATACAATTGGCTTTCTGGGCTGCAAGGGCACATTTCCAGGTTGTGTCCAGCCTCTCATGCACCACCATCACCATCCAACATCCACCAACACCCCCAAGTCCTTCTCGATGGATATGCTCTCAATCCCTTCTCCACCCATCCTGTATTTCTGCTTGTGATTGCTCCTACCCAGGTGCAGCCTCTCGAACTCAGCCTTGTTGAACTTCATGAGGAGTGCAAGGTCCCACCTCTCAAGCCTGTCCAGGTGCCTCTGGATGGCATTGTTTCCCTCCAATCTAGTGGCCACACCACACAGAGCTAGGTGTTTCCACACAATGTCAGTGTCTCAGTACTCTTCCCAGGTTTCCCATCCTAGATTCCACCCTCTGTAGGTGTAACACGGACATATACA
>JAWWMU010000153.1:93156903-93173331 GCA_035048155.1 Cinnycerthia olivascens | reverse complement strand
ATGTCAGTGTCTCAGTACTCTTCCCAGGTTTCCCATCCTAGATTCCACCCTCTGTAGGTGTAACACGGACATATACAAGGGTATAGTTGATATTCTTTCACCTATTCAAACACAGAATGCATACACATTGCAGGAGCAATGTTCCATATATGTGAATGTGTGTGTTGAATTTAAAGACTCAGCGCAAGT
Organism: Cinnycerthia olivascens; assembly: GCA_035048155.1. Lineage (NCBI taxonomy): Eukaryota > Metazoa > Chordata > Aves > Passeriformes > Certhiidae > Cinnycerthia > Cinnycerthia olivascens. Next base: position 93,173,142 of record JAWWMU010000153.1, on the reverse strand, counting down.
TTAGTCTCAGACTTCAAAGGCTGTAGACTCCATTATCCAAAGAAGAAATTTCTAACATGTCCATAGGTCTTCTGATTTGTTATCTAGGTAATCAAGAGCATTGGGTCATGACACAGCCATGTGTTAAAATAAAAAATGTCCTGAAGACAAGGTTCTCTTCCAGTGTCTACTATTAGTTTCAGTATGCTTTCGTTGGAACAATAGGAATTTTTAAATTCAAATTAATTGCTAAAACACTAGAAATTGTTCCATTATCTAAACCAAGAAATGGTTTACAATAATCTTGTTAGCTTTTATTTCTCCTTAGAAATACCAATTTAACCAAATTGATACAGTTTACCAGAAAGGAAAACTGGCAAATTTCCATTACCACTATTTGCATTGTTTTTTGAAATTATGGAATATTCTGTTACAATGTTTTCTCAAAGCAAAAGACTGCATTTTTTCATGATTAAGAGAATTTTATTTTTAGAAGCTAAGGAAAACATTTCATAAACCTTCTAATAAATATATTTTTTTCAAAATTTGCTGGAGGAAACAAACTAATTTAATATTATTTTAATGTTCATCTGTGTGAGTGCATTTTATATATGATAAACATAAAAATGCAATAGTATATGTTTGTGTTAAGTCATATGAAAAGTATTGAATGGCAAATCCTTAAGAGAGAGTATGAAAACACAGACAGTTTTTCTTCTTCAGATTATATTTTGAAATGTAGGATTTTGTTGCTCAACGACTACCAAACATTTAATAAGCATGGATAATTTTTTCCAGGATGCTTTTTTTTTTTAACATATGCAAATTTTTTGCTTCTACAGCATTTTAAAATGAAGCATTTAAAGTGTAACTATGTATTTTATGCCACTTGCCAACTTCATTTCATGCTCCCAACATTTTTTTTCTTTTGAAGCAATGAATAATTGCCTATCTACTTTCTCAGCAGCTATCATAGACAGCCCTAGGTATGTTTCCTAAGCTGAAAAGCCCTTGAAAACTCTATTTCTTGTTTCTTATATAAAATCTGTTCTTTATCTTTTAATTTCAGTTCTTAAACTCTTTTGACAGTCCAATTTTTCATCCTGGTTTAGTCTGGGAAAAATGTTGAAATATTTTTTTCAAAATTCTTTGGGGATGGGAAAATCATTTTCTGTCCAGCTCTAACTTTCAGTTCCATTTTACTATCAAGAACAAAGCATCTAAATCCACAAACATGTATAATACATCTGGAAGCAGGTACTACAACACTGAGAGATTCTTAGACAATGAAATAAATTTAATCTCCTTAAGTTCCTCAGGTGATTTGTTGCCACACAATCTTCTGTTTTATTTTCATTAAATGTATTTACCATTAATAATTACCATCTGTTCAGGTTGGGATCTGATTTGTAGTGCTATAAATTAGAATTAGCTTTGCAGAAACCAGTCTGATTTTTGCTTTAGATGATAAACTTGTTCATGTTCTACTGTTTTTATTCATGCCTGCTGCAACTTTATAAACAGTAAAATCTGTAGAAAGAAATTGGGATAACCTCAGAAATCAAGTCACTTTAAGGAGTCACAAAATTTCCAAAGAATAATAACATTTATAGACACTCAAATTAAAATGTACACCATTAGGAAATATTTAGCACATCTACATTTCAGTTTGTGTGTATGTATTAAAAATCAAACAAATAAAACAACAATAATTGAAGAAAATCAAATTATCTCATGAACTATTCAGCAAACTTACAATTCTGGCCATACTAAAGCTGCTAATGTTAGTAACCAAGATGATTCTAGATGTGTTATGTACTGTGTGCACAAAAATTAGAAGTTTTTATATTTCTTTGCTTAAGGGTGAAGCAAAATAAGCTATATATAAGACAAAGCCAGTTGGTTTAAAAGGAACACCTGTAGGACAATAAACTGAAAAAAGTAAATGTATGTGCTTTTTCCTGATACCTTCAAGTCAAGGATATGTGCCTGTCCAGAAGCCAAGTTTCACCAAGAGTAGATAATAAGACATGGATTTAATAGTAACTATGCCATAGTGATAATTTCTATGGACCCCTATTGCCTTACCTTATTTGCAGTTTTGAGGATTTATCCACAGGATAAGGCATCACAGGTGTCTTAATAGACTATGATGGATTGAAATGCACCTCAAATATGGATACACAGACTGAATGACAAAAGCAATAAAATGACATTTGAAATGCAGAAGAAAATTAGGGGAGAAACAAAATATTTTTGCATAAGAGTAGCTTTGGATAAACTAAATAAATTATTATTGAGCAACTATTTCTTAGTTTAACTCAATCAATTAATCTACAGCTTATTTAAAAATATTTATCTTTTGCTGCTAATTTAGGATTATAGGGAAGTTGCCTTATAATGTATAAGACCTAAACATTCTGGTAATTAAATACTTCATCAGAGACTTTAGTGGCGGATGCAACTTTGCATCCTTGCTATATTTTGTGTCACAAAAAATATTCAAGACAAAGACCAGCTCTGTAACTGTGGTTAAGACTGGCCAACATATCAGAAAACAAAATCTACAATATTAAGGATTTAATTTCTAGTAGTATTATTAATCATCTGTCAAAAAATTTTACTATATATTCTATATAGTAAATATATACCTGTACCAAAAATGCAGCATGTATTGCAGAAAAGAAAATAATTAGGTAGTATAATGCAGATATTGTGACAACAATTTTAATGAATCAACTGCCAGAGAAGTAAATTATTATTTTAATAAATTACTATGCAGCTCCAGAGAGAGCAAAAGAACTGACTTACTAAAATACAAGGAGAAAGTGTGCACAGTTAGAATGAGAATGCAAGGAAGATTTTCATTCTGTCTAGCACATCAAATGCAATTTCAGTGTTCCAGGTATACTCAACCATAATTCTTCCTTGATTTCAGTTAGAGGGACTCATCATTTCCATATGAAAAGCTGGTAATTTGGGAGTCTGTTTGATAGCTTTCTTCCAGATCCCACATCCAAACTAGGACCTAATACTTCTACATCAAGCTGCTGGAATACAGACTTCCTGTAGTCCATGTCCATCACTTCATGTACCCAACAGCTGAGTTCACACAGAAGTTTCTTTGTTACTGCTGTTTAGCATTTCATTACATTAACATCCCTTATTACAGCACTACTGTGATGACTTGCTGGAAGGAACTGTGTATCTATCTCTTAAGTTATAATATACTACATAAGTTCAAAGTTCCATTTGACAAAATATGCAACATCACAATAAAATATGTCAATATGCATATTAAATACTAAAGATCAGAGGAGGTAAAGTTAGTACTAGAAATACAGTTCTGATTTTACTTTTTTTAATCAGAATTCAGTGACAGTCTATAAATTCTAAATATATTTTTTGATATTACAGGCTTTAGTATATCCATCAATTCTTTTTTACATTAGCATATGCACCCATATTCATTTCAAAATCTTAATATTCTGCTTCCTAGCATATGATATTGAAATTAATTTTTAATATAATTTTTATATTTTTAATATAAAAATATTATGTTTAATAGCATCCCAAAGTAATTAAAAGGCCATTGGAGGAGAGTGTAAAGTAAAAACTCACATCTCTGTTGTGGGTCAGAAAAAACTGATTAAAATCTTGTCTGTTTTCAATCAGGAAAACAGGAAAAGTCTTCCACAAGTCAGATGCAGAAACCTTTTCCTCAGCCTGAAAAATTCCATTTTCACTTTCATATTTTGTTGTTCACATGATGGCTCCACCAGATGTTTTCTCATGGAGCACCAGACCACATGCAAACTGTGAAATTCTGAAAGCTGTTGTAAAACAGAATTGCCACCCTCTGGTTGGCTTTTCTACCTGCAGGACATTCATAACAGGAGGAGGGCAAAAAAAGGGACAAAAGAGGAAGGACATATCTTGACATTGCAGGTCTTTCTGCTAATTATAAAACTATTTTGTGGTAGTTTGCATTTAGGAAATCAAAATGTTTAATAAGTGAACAAGGTGAGCATTACTTTGTGCTAGATTTCAGCAGAACTACTAATCTAATCAAGATTCACTTGATTCCACAGCATACCAGCACCATGTCCCTGAAATATGTTCAGATTTGAAGATGGCCTTTTTAGGTAAAAAATGTCTCCTCTTGTAAGACACTTGTCTTTTCTGGGCCACTGTTCCATGTATCCGTGCAATATGGAACAGCAATAGGAGCAGCTTCATTACTGCTGAGCAACCTAAAGCAAAGATATGTCCAAGATTAAAGGCTCAGGTTCTGGAAGCAGTAAAGGCAGATTAATATGTCACTGCCTCTTCTGACAGCATCTCACTGGGACAGCAACACTGCTACACTTTTTGTCTCTCCAGAACTATCATGTTCAGCACACCCTACAAGTACCGATACGCAGGCCAGAGTCAAGCCTCGAAGGCACCGAATTTCATTTTACAGATACATCTTTTCTCAGTTCTTGTACAACAATATTTAAAAAAAGTGACTGAGGATGACATGATTTGGTGTGATCAAGGAGTTTAATGTTTAAAGGGATTATGACACATTTGTAATATTGAAAATGATTGAAGGGGTGAGATGAGGACACTGGTGGAGTGGAAAATGAGAGGCAGATTCCTTAATTCCATTTCACATTGAAATCCTCTCCAGGCAGCAACACTGGTTTATAAAAGCTTTTGCATAGACTGTGCAGCTGCCTCTACTGGTTCTTCTTTTTTCACTAGCTGATTTCTAACTCCTCTCATAAGGCTCTTTTCAGGTAAGTCTCTACTTCCAAGGAATATTAAAACTTCATAGAATTTCACCAGGATAATGTGCTGAATTCCTCTTCTGCAAAGTAACCTGACTTAGAAGGCCCATAAGAGTTTCTTCTCTAAATATTCTTTTACTCTGAAGAGAATGAAAAAAGAAGAGATCACAGAATATTCTGAGTTGGAAGGTACCCACAAGGATTATCAAGTCCAAATATTAAGTGAATGGTCCATATGGACATTAAACACAACCTTGGTGCCATTAGCAGCATGCTCTTACCAACTCAGTTAATCTCAGGGTAAGACAATTTAATAAATAGAAAGAAAGAAAAAAGTGAAAACTTGAGTTATTTTAGAGCATACAGAATGTGGAAGAGTATGAAGGACAAGGATATATTTACAGCTTTGAACATTTATTTACTTAATTATAATCTGACAATCACAGCAAGGGAGTGAATAAATCCACAATGTTAATGAAATGTGTGAGATTTTAAGTCATAAACCTAGGCTGAGGAATGAAGAGACAACTTGCATGTCAGGTTTTAAATTGCTACCAGTAACTAACATTTATGAAAGCTCATACCCTTCTCAGACTGGGATTCACTGCTGCCATCCCACACTGTATTGCTGAAACTTGAAACTTGCGTAACATCCCACATTTTGCCTAACTCTGAATGCTTAAGTCTCTGTACTGCTGACAAAAAAAAAAAAAAAAAGTCTTTTCTGGAATCAAAATGACCAGAAACATTCTAGATTTGGGTCCATTTTTGTCATTTGGGAGGATTTCTGTATGCTCTATGTGTGTGAAAAAACGGAATATTCTAAAATTACACTAGTTACCTAAATAACTGTCAATCTGCTCTCAAAAATATGAAATCTGGATTTCTCCTTAGGGCAAAAGTCATATTATTCAGCCTAATAAAAATAAAAGTCATAATGTGGAGGAGTAAAGCATCTCTCAGAAATCTTAAAGCCATCACTCTAAGCAGTCCCTTTTAGCCCTGTTTCTAAAGAGAGACAGCTATTTTCAAGGTCTCACTGGAATATTTTCTTCAGCAGCAACTCACAGAAGACTCCCTAAATGCAACACACATGTTCTCATGTAGTCTGCAGCTATTCATGGCTCATAACAGATTATGAAAACTATAAAACTCCAGATGGAGATACTTTCATACAAAGAAACCTTGGGCTTCTCATTAGTCACAATGAGTGTGTGACTACTGATGTGACAGATTGGCCAGGCAAGGATTTATAGAGGAACACAGCTGGGACAGCTGATCCCCACTGACCAAAGGGACAGTCTACAATGCTTGGTGTCAATAAAGGGAAAAAAGGGTGCTCATGGTAATGACATTTGCATTCCCAAGTATATATTACAGGTGCAAAGTTCTGCTTTACAGTATTGGCCTGGACGCCTGCCAGAGGAAAGGAGTGAATTAATTCCTCTTTTTCCTTGGCTCGCACACATTTGTTTTGCTTTCCCTATCAAAATATCACTATCTTCATCTATGAGTCCTCCTGCCTTCATTCTGCTTTCATCCTGGCCCTCAGGAAAGGGGATTGAGCAAGGGGCTAGGTGGGTGTTTGACAGGTACTGCAGCCACTTCATAATGTTAAAATAGAGGTTATATAGAGAATTTTCAGTGAATTACTTGTTCCTTCAGATTTATTTTTACAACGCACATTTTTGCCCTATGCCAATTTTATATCCAATGTAGAAAATTAATAAAGGAAATTTAACTGCTCTAAGATGTAAGGCTTTCTTCAAACCCAATGCTATTCACAAGTATTCCACAAAAGTAAGTCAGAGATTTTAATTTGCAATCACATGCTATGAAAGTATAATCATAGAATCATAAAATCATAGAATGGCTTGGATTGAAAGGGACCTTAAAGATCATCCTGTTCCAATCTCTCTACCATAAGCAGGGATACTTGTCACTAAACCAGATTGCTCAGAGCCCCATCCAACCTGGCCTTGAACACCTCCAGGGCATCCACAGCTTCTCTGGAAAACCTGTTCCAGCACATCACCATCTGCACAATAAATATTTTTTTCCTAATATCTAATCTATACCTACTCTCTTTCACTTTGAAGCAATTTCCCCTTGTCATGTCTCTACATGCCCTTGTATAGACCCCTTCCAGCTTTCTTGAAGGTTCACTTTAGGTACTAAAGGTCACAATTAGGTCAGCCAGAAGCCTTCTCTTTTCCAGGCTGAACAATTTCAATTCTCTCAGCCTTTTCTCACAGCAGAGGTGCTCCATCTCTCTGATTATCTTGGTGGCCTCTCCTGGACTCACTCCAACAGGTCTCTGTCCTTCCTGTGCTGGGGACCCAGAGCCGATGCAGCCCTGCAGGTGGGGTCTGACCAGAGCAGAGCAGGGGGGAGTGAATCTTCTCCAAATTTTGGCACAGCTTTGTTATGCTGTGAGACATGGTGCCATCACCTTACATCTTCAGCAGTCCTCAACAGTCCTGACCCTGTGCTGAGGGTCACTACATGAAATTCAGAAACCTTCTGGCTAATGAGAGTTTAATTGTTCATTTGTAACCATGCCGATCTCAATCAAGATTCCAAATGAATGTACAATTCTTTATTGTCTTTTTATCTTATACCTACTCCAAATTTTCAGCAATACAGAAGGCTTACAAAGGAAACATATATTTGTATAAGATTACTTGGAGGTTTTAAGTTTGCATTTATATTTTTGTATTATTTATTTGAGTTTAAAAGACTTAGAAAACTTATAAACCTTACACTTTCTTCCATGTTATATTTTGCATTTTAACATAAAAGAGATATATTCCACAGAGATGATTTATAAGCAGCTAAGCAAGAAATTCTCAGTAATTATAATATCCATTTATATCCTCCCAAAATAATTGCATCTATGAAGCTTTTACATATTTTCACCCCCACAAGCTGAAAAAGACCTATACCTTAAGTTAGGAAATCCATTATTTTTTGAGAATTGTGAAAGTAAAATCCCATAAATGTCATTTGTAAGCATATTCCCCCAAAAAATTAATTTTAGAAAAGAACAGCTTGAAGATTATCTTAAAGTTTTAGTCATCAGAAACCATGTAATGAGTAAATCTGAAAAAGAACAGAGTGGAAACATCCAAATATAAAATCTGTTTTATTTTTTATATATGTGGTTGTATTTGAATAACAACACCGAGTGAATGGGATTTAGGCACCTAAAGCTGCCAATGCCTCATGAAAATCCCATCTTCATTGATGGACCTGTACTGAGCAAACTGCAGCATCCAACATTGCCCTCTGGAGACCCCCAAAGCCCTTCACCTGTGACTGCTGGATGTCAGGACTGGTTCCCTCTGTACTTAAAACCAGGCACAAATAAAATGTTTATATTAGGTGGGTCACACCTACAAATAACATCTTCATACATGTCAAAGTTTTTCTGCTGATTGTTCACAAAGCACAGGTATCCAATGGCAAACAGAAAGCTGTGAAGTGTTTGTTGAGGACATTGAAAAAGTCCTTGGAAATAAAAAGGTTCCTGACGAGCTCATCACAAGTTCATCTGCTACAGGAAACTAACCTTTGAACAAATAGAATTAAGAAAGAGTTATTTGACCAGGTGTGGCTTGCAGGTGGGTTTAATTTCAGGTAAGAGCCTCAAAATGACAATAATTAGCCATGACTTATTTGCCTGTCTAAACTTCTGTTTGCAGAAAATAAACAATCTAGAAAAGAGCCATTGACACCTTTCCAGTATTTCCTGCATTTATCAACAGTAATTCTTTTTTCAAGCACACTTGTGGTCTAGTTTTACTCAATCTATTTAGTCATTGAAATTTACATTTATCTCCCAGTTGTTCAAAGTGACAGGAATACATATAACATGGAAAACTGAAATATGCTGCTTCATTTCCCTCTACACTTCTCCTTAACTATTTCTTTTTGCCCTTCCTATTTATTGACCTTTCCCCCCTTTGACTTCTATTATTCTTTATAGGGCTTGGTACTTTAATTAATTTTTTGCTCACAGTTATTTGTCTGTGGAAACTTTCCTTGCTTATTTTCCTTCTCATTTCCCAGTAACATGATTCCCTTTATTATTTTTAAACTTTCCTTTTGTTTTGCCACAACAGGGGTGCCCAGTCAGCTCCCTCCACTTTCAGATGCCTTCTGTACCTTTTCACTAGCCTTCCTTACCCCTTTGCTTCTGCTTCAGTCCAATTCTGCTGTTCCAAGATTTCTTGGGGATTTGCAGGTTTTGTCTGGTTTTATTGTTGAATTTTTTTGTTTGGGAAGGTATTTAACATTTGGGTAGTGCAGAAAGTGCATCCCTTTTTTCCTGTTCATATCTCAATGGAATAGAAAGGATAAAACCCTGTGTGTTGGGTAAAGGAACACAAACCTGAGAATCATTTGCACAAGAAATTATCAGACTTTTTATTGTCACAGGTCTTGGTTTATCAGAAGGAACATAACTGCTGGTCGGATGGAATTTATGTTGGGTAGCACTTTCACACCATGGGACTTATCAGAAATATTGTAAGGTTATATAGCCAGGTGGAAGAAAACCCTAAAGTAGGATGGGCTGTTGAGTGTGTGTGATGGGAATTAGACTGTAAACTGAGCAGTTCCTCGGTGTGACTGGGAGAGTCAAGGTAGTGACTACGATCAGTTGCCAAATGGGTCCCAGTTGTGCAATTGAGCTGTTGGCTTGCTGGAATTCCCTTCTGTCGTTCTTGCTGTTCCAGTCCATGGTATGAACAATTGAATGTCCTGGCAGTCATCTATTTAATTTCCTGCTCAATTTAGCTTTCAAACTAAAAAGAAGTATGAATTTTGTAGTGAAACTGAGACACAAAATGCAATGCAATGAATTGGCACTCAAGTGATCTCTTTGTTGCTTCCCTTATCTACAGCTTGAGAAGGCAAATTGGGAATGACAACCAATCAATCCCAGTATCAAGGTGTTTATGAGCCATTTTTCTGCCCTTCTATTCCACTACTGAGGTTCAGGTAAAGTACTGTACTATGGCAAACTGGGTGCTAACAGCTGTGAAGTACAAATCTTCCAAACAAACAGAGTATATATAAATAGATGGCACCTTTCCTTCTGTGCAGACTTTAGCAGGACACAGAAGGAAAAAAAAAATCCTCCCAGCCCCAAAACTGCTTTGTTTGTTTAGAACAAATTTTAGATTCTCCATCAATCAAATTTTAGTATTGTCAACAGAGAAGTCATTTGATGTATTCTGGAACAATTACTGTTGAAAACATGCTATGTTATGAGGGAAGAGGACAAAAATTTAAAAACAAATAAAAGCTCATCTCCAAAAGCAACCAAAGAAAGAAGTAGGTAGAAAAAACATGGAGTTATTCTTTCTATTTGGCAAACTAATACTTCAGAGAAGGAAAAAAACCAGAAAGTTTTCTCAGACTATGTGTCAAGAAAAAGAGGGTCTGAATATTGCCAGAGAAAAGGAACGGGATAATTCTTATCCAAATTACAAGTTTGATTGGTTATTTCTACTACAGGTTGAATTAATGTAACTTTGGGAGTCATATCTGGTGTTTGTACCATTTCTCCATGTTATGCTGGGATGCCCTCCACCACAACATTTCTCCTCCTTGTATAGTCATTCTGAAACGTCTGAGGGAAACTTAAAGTGTATCATTGCCTTTAATAAGCTAACCAAGCCAAAACTTTAAATTCTTTTGCTAGGAGACACATTTTTCAATTCAGTGGTCATGCTCATAGCTTTCCTTGGCAGCCTCCAGTTTTTAAATCTTGTCCAAACAGTTTCTGTATGTTCTGAAACCAGTGTATTAGAGAAAGATTCCCTTTATTCAGACACAAGTGGGTTGTTTGAATAATGTGATACATGCTTTTGCAGTACATCTCTGCAAAACTTTGTGAGAAATAAAGCTGATTAAAAACTGAATATCAAAGTCACTTTGGAAGGAAGGAACATGGGTAGACTCCTCAGAAGCTTTTTAGAAACTGTTTAGAAAAAACAACTAAGCAAAACATGCTTATGTGGGAAAGATACAAGAAGCTATTGCATGATTTGAAAACAGTTATTCATCTGAAATATGATAATAATGTATTTGGATAATTTTCTATAAATGGATATTGACAGTTCATGGTTAACTCCACGTGTTGGTGCTCACATCACAAAAAAAAAAACCACTGCCCAAATAAGGAGATAAGCAGAAACAGAGAAACAGCTCTGGTTTAAATGTGGGGCTGTGATCAGGACTTTCACACTGCACTTGACAGTGCTTATTAGGGAGCTTTCTCCACCTTCAATAACAGGTGTAAGGAGAACCTTACACATCTCTTAAAAAACCCCAAACAAACAAAACAAAGAAAACATATGGTAAGAGTCTAATGCAGTGTGAGTATCAGATTCTGGGATTCCTTAAAGAAACTGAGTTGCTAAGCAAGCTTTTAATGGCTTACAACTCAAACCAGTTTTAGCATAACAAATCAGAAAGATGGAACTTATTTACTGATTTAATTCTGTGGGAAAATACTGCAGAAATGTTATCCTTGGATGTGAAAGGTTAGCGTTTTTACAGAATATACAGAAAACCCATGGGGAATTCAAGCACAGGGAATACAAACTCACTTATGAGTTGTACTGAAGGAACCTCTGTAAAAGCACCTAGTGAATGCTCCCTAAACAGAAGAAAAAGCCCCAACCAAATCTTGCAGATTTAGTGATACTAAATGAATTTATTCAAAGTAGTAACACCTGTTTTCTTTCACTCAAAGCCCACAGTTTTCCCCGTCTCAAACTCCCATCTCATTACAGTGAGTTGATATGCATGGGGGTTTGAACAAATCCCTCTCATGAACAGGGAGCATGAGATGTGGAATAAGGCACTGGTCTGAAATCGGGAACAGCACAGACTGTGGCTCACTGCTGTGTGCCAGTAGGGCTCAGACAAGTAGCTGATAATGTCCATGTGTAGATCATCAGATGATGACTTGGCATCTTCTCGTGACTCCTAAATCATTATTTGCTGTTTTGCACTTCTACAGTTAGGCTGCCAAAATATTTTGAGTGCCCTGTAAAGTGCATGAGCAGATCTGAGGTGCAGCTCAAGGTCAGTCTTCCAATAAAAGAAAATTAATGATCAGAGTTAGTTATGTTCCTAGGACTTTTTCTCCACAATGTGTGACTCAAGTCATCTATGGACAGGTTGATTTTTCTTAAGATAGCTTAAGCTAAAACAAGAGTAATCACACATCGAAACAATGCTCATTCCACACCAAATCATATACTTGTCTCCAGTACAATCTATCACTTACTTCAAGCTACAGAATCCCATGTGTGTCCAAATGTCAGATGGGAGGCAATACAAACACCTTAGAGTAACTCAGCACTGAAAACAAGCCATACATTTTGAATAAAATTAATACTATGCAACTTTATATGTTTTCTCTATGAGAAGATGAACTTCTCTGGAAGTGGTGATTCTTTTCTATTGAATAAAAAAAGGGGTTTAATATTATTGCTTTAGACCTGGACAATAGATTTTAAAATAATTTAAATTTTAAATGTCTAAGATTGTTAAGATAAATCTCTCTTCGGTACCATAGTATCAAAGAAAAATTATCATATATTATGCTGCTATACATAGTTAGAATAATCCCAGCAGAATACAAAAACTTAGTTCCAAAAGGTGTTTTTAGGAATTTGATGAAACCCCAAATCTGAAATATTCACACAGTTGCTAACATCATAAACTTCTCATTGCTATGGAAACAAATCCAGTGGGAAATGACTGCATATTTCTTTTTAAGTGCCAGTAATTTCTAACAACATAACTTCAAGTCCTCAGTTAGTGAAAACACTGTTCACAATTATTTTTAATCTGTTGTTACATTCAAAATGTCTGGTCAGTTTATTCAAGGAAATAGCTGTCTTCATACAGATGAATATGCTAAATATAGCATAGGTGATCTTCATATAGATGTGACCAGGGATAAGCTGTAAAGATACAAAGATAGATAAAATACAGAGATGCAGAGATAGAACTAAATAAGCTTACCAAAATATGGATATAATTGTTCAGGAAAGAAGTTCTTCCATGTTATCCCTAAACCCAAAGACACAGAACCAGTTTCATAAGTGGCTAAAAAAGGTGAATGAAATATGTGACCAACCATAACCTGGAAGACATAACTGTAGATGAGTCCAGCCAAGATGTGCTGTAACAGAATTTGCCACTAAAATATATATCACAGGAAAACTAGAACTAAAGCAGCCCCATATAATTTTTAGAGGTTGTGGCTATAGATTACAGATTCTATAAATAAAATTTTCACATCAATATTTTCCTTAAAATAGCACAGAATTCAGCTGGTCACAACACTAGAGCCAGATCAGTATTTCTCTGTCTGTCAATAAAATGGCCTATTCTTCAACATTTACCATTTCACTGGCAGTATGGGAGCAACTTATATCTTATTATTCTTCCAGCAGGAGAGTGTTTATTATGCTGTAAAGAATTCTTAATACATTTGTCTGGGTAAATACAGAATTATTTTTTTTAAATATATAACAAAGTTGGGATTAATCACTAATTTAATATTAATCTCAAAGTCAGTAAATAGAAAAATACCTTCTCCAATAAATTTTAAAAATGAGACAGAGAGAGGAAATGGCAATATTAACAAAGGTGCAAACGTGGAATTAAAAAAAGTTTGTGCAGTGATGAGAAAAAAAGCACAGGAGCAGTTGAATACATTAATCATAACACATGGTATAATGGCAAATATTCACCATGTGTTTTCAGAGTAAATATTTATATTCAGGGAATAAATTTTTTTTTTAAAGCAGAAGAATAAACAACATAATAAGTTAGTACAAGTCCACAGAATTAATCACTAAAGAATGATATCAAATACACAGAAGTTATAAAAACTTACTAAAAACAGGATAAAGAAAAATAAATTGGAAAGCTTTTCCAAAATAGAATGAAATAAAATTGCAAGAAAACAGTCTTACAAATTAGAAGACTGTATAGCAAAATAGTCTTGTATCAAAAATACACCTGGTAATTCATTAAAAAAGTATTGCAGAACATTCTATTCTTAATTATATCCGGAAGTAGCTGCTGAGCATCTGTACCAATGACGTCCGTTCCAGTACGTACCTTCCTCGGGGACAGCAGAGCACAGAAAAACAATGATGTGAGCACTGTAATTTCTTCCCACTGCAATGCTATGGTTTGCTTGTCTGCTTTTTTTTTTTTTAATAAAACTGTAGTAATTTCTTCCATTTTCTAAGGGATCTCACAGACTCCTAGCAGCAGATACAGTATTAACCCAGCAGCAATCTGCCTTGTTTTGGATATGAAGAAGCATCTCATGGAAACATAAGCATAAAAAATAGATTTGTTTTAAATGAGATTTATTTAGGAGTTGGTATTTGACTGAACACAATCAATTTAATTTATTTGTTCAGACATGCATGCTTTCACTGTACAGATTTTGGAGTGTTGATTCACAGATGAAATAGATGAGTATTTGACTTGTGAAGGTACTTTCACAAGTTGGTCACTATGTTTTTAATCAGCTGATGCCACATTCCCCCAAACGAAGCCACTTGGCTTGGGCAGCTGGCTCTGAGAATTGATGGAGAAATACACGGAAGAGGAGGGTACTGAGAGAATTTTCACTCTCATCACTTATCAGACAGTATGTTGATGAGAAACTATTGTTTAAAATAGCCCCCTTCAAACTCAAGTGCACTCATATGCTTAAAAACATAAGAAGACTGCTGGATTTTATACAGTAAATGCAAAGTTCTAGCAGACCCGCTTACCAGAGAAGAGGCCTGAGATAAGTAAATTCAAATGAAAGTCTTTCTGGCATTTAAACAGAGTTATCCTGTTCATCAGAAAACGGTTGACCTCAAATAGACCAGACAATGTCTCGGACACAGTTCCTGAAAAGGCATGGCATATACTGGCTTGCAAAGCTGCCAGACTAGAAAAACCCTCTCATAAGCAAGGATGATAGCTCAAGAATTCTACTTCGATGCTAAATCTCAGTCAAGAATGTTGACTTTTAAGAACTGAAAAATGCTTGTATTAAAAATTAAGTTATTTATTTATTTAAAATAGAAATTAGTTAATTTAGTGTTCAGGTCAGCTATGTGTGGTGGGTTGAACTTGGCTGCCTGGCAGGCCACTACTCATCTGCTCTCTCATTCCCTCTCCTCAAAAAGGTGAGTGGGAAATTAAGATGAAATGTTATGATATGTTGAGATAAAGGTTATGAGATAAGCTACCTTCAACCATCATGGGCAAAACAGATTAAACTTTAAGAAAAACTAATTTAATTTCTTGTCAATTAAAAAAATTCAGGCAGTGAGAAAAAAATTATAAAATACCTTCTCTCTATCCATCCCTTCTTCCCAAGAACTTCATTTCCAACTCCTCTAACTCCTTCTCAGACTCAGTGGTGCAATGTGGGCCCTCCCCACTGTGGGCTGCATTCTTACGGCATAAATCCACTCCACCACGGGCTCCCCATGGGTTGCAGTTCCTTTGGAAAATATCCACCTGGCCCAGTGTGGGGGTCCTCCAAGAGCTATTGTACTTTCACGTCATCCTGCAACCAAGTACCATGCAGCCAGACTTGCTCCCCCCACCCCTCTCCCTTTCTGTACTGGGAAGAGAATCAGAAGAGCAATGTCTAGAAAACTGGTGGGATGAGATAAAGACAGTTTAATAGGGAAAGAAAAAGCTAGGTGCAAGCAAAACAAAACAATTAATTCACTGCTTCCCATGAGCAGGCAGGTGCTCATCCATCTCCAGGAGAGCAGGGCCCCATCACAGCTACTTGGGAAGAAAAATGCCATCACTCCAAATGTCCCACCCCTTCCTCCTTTTTCCCTCTACTTTATCTACTGAACATGATGTTGTACACTCTGGAATATCCCTCTGGTCAGTTTGGGTCACCCGTCCTGGCTGTGTTTCCTACCAACCTCCCATAACAAAAACATCTCTCTTATCAGTCCTGTGCTCAGCACAAATCCAAAACACAGCCCCACACCATCCATGAGGAAGAAAAGTAACCTTACCTCAGACAAAACCAACACAACTCTGGCATGAATACCTGCTCCAGCATGGTCCTCTCTGTAGGCTGCAGGGGAATCTCTGCTCCAGGACCTGGAGCACCATCACACTTCCCCTCTGTTCTCACCTTAGTGTTCATGGGGCTGCTTCTCTTATCTACTCTTTCCTCAGACTATTCTGTGTCATGTTTTGCCCTTTCTTGAATTCAGTGCCCCCACCTGGCCATGGCTCAGCCCTGCCCTGCGCTGGGCGGTTTGATCCGGCTGGATCTGGCTGGAACTGGCTGGCACCGGCTGGAACCAATCGGAACTGGCTAGATCCAGCTGGATCCGGCTGGAACTGGCTGTGTCTGGCTGGAACCGGCTGGAACTGGCTGTGTCTGGCTGGAACCGGCTGGAAC
>JAWWMU010000153.1:93146698-93156803 GCA_035048155.1 Cinnycerthia olivascens | reverse complement strand
CCGGCTGGAACTGGCTGTGTCTGGCTGGAACCGGCTGGAACTGGCTGTGTCTGGCTGGAACCGGCTGGAACCAGCTGTGTCTGGCTGGAACCGGCTGGAACCCGCTGTGGCTGGCTGGGGCAGCCCCGACCTCCCCTCATGTGCCGCCGGCCCTGCCAGGCCTGGCACTCACCCTGCACATTATTACTGAATAGAGAATGCAGCTCTTAGTCCACATGGTGCATGTGCTGCCAGCGGCGGTTAATGGAAGCATTTCCCCTTAACCATCATTGTTGTTTGAGCTGACCCCATTGGTCACAAAATTTGAGAGCCAGTGTCTTCCAGCACAGTTTACTTAGCCTTTAACCTTTCAATTGGTAAGACCAACAGGGATGTCAAATACTAACTGTGGTTATTTCAAGAATGTCATACTGGGACTGGACCAGCTGCTTCCATGGCAGCCTGTGGAGTAACAAGGCGCACTTGCTGCCATCCTGCCCCCAACAGAGAGGCAGCATCCGCCCTCTTCTACATGCTGATCCATTGAGTCATCCTGTGAGCCCAGCCTCACTATTTTAAGACTCCATTGAGCATACCATGTGGCCATAAATAGAAACATGTCTGAAGGCAAATAAATACAAAATAAATTGCTCATTTTAGCTTATTGCAGAAACTGTAGAAAATAACCGCCCTTTCAACAAGAAAGTCAAGGCAGTTTTTTGCCATTTTTAGCTAACAGTTCATCTGTTTCCTTTGACTTAAAGCATATTTCTGTATTTCAAAAGTTCTGTAATCTGAATAAATTAGAATCTATTTTGTCTCTTTCCAATATCTTAACAATTTTCCTCTTCTTTATTTATTTCAAATAATTTCTATTTTAATTCTGTACAGATGATAAGATTCAAGTTTTCAATTTCTGGAAAAATTAGCATCCTGTTTGGCTTCTGATGGCAAGAACTGATGAAGTATGCAGTCACAGATTACACCTGCTGGCTTTGCCTTCCTTGAGGTTTCAGTCTCCACTTTACCCAGTATGAAACGAGTTTGCTAACACCATGTGAGCATGACTTTATCTGGAGCTGACTGGGGCATAATGGTGTTCAGGGCAGATATCTGATCAGCTGAAAACTCTGTATTTTGAGAAGACATACTGGTGTAGCTTAAAGATATCTCTCTTCATACTATGTATGATCATTTTCAGGGTGTTACAAGCATGGAGAATTTGGTGGTGTATATCTGTCATGGTTTAAGCCCAGCAGGCAACGAAGCTCTACACGAACATTTGTTCAATCCCTCCCCACCCCCCCACCCCTGCAGTGAGATGGAGAATAGAATCAGAATGATAAAATTGAAAAAAGAAAATCATGAGTTGATATAAAGATAGTTTAAGTAAAGCAAACAAAATCTGCATACACAAGCAAAGCAAAACAAGGAATTCATTTGCCTCTTCCCACTTACAGGCAGGTGTTCAGCCATCCCCAGGAGAGCAGGACTCCATCATGCATAACAGTGACTTGGGAAGACAAGCACCATCACTGTGAACATCTCCTCCCCCCACCTTCTTCCTCCTTCTTGCCCCAGCTCTATAAGCTGAACATGACACCATATGTTGTGGCATATCCCTTGTGTCTGCTGGGATCAGCTGTTCCAGCTGCATCCCCTCCCAACCTCTTGCACACTCACACCCTCCCCACTGGTGGGCTGAGGAAAGAAGCAGGAAAGGCCTTGATGCTGTGCGAGCACTGCTTAATGATGCCAAAATAACTCTATTTTCACCACAAATCCAAAACACAGCCTCATACCAGCTTCTATGAAAAAACCCCTGACATTATCCCAGTCAAAATCAGCACAATGGCAAAAATCTGTAAGGTTTGGAAGGGCTAAAGTGTTTGAATATTCAGACACACAGCTCTCACAGCCCCAGTCTGTCAACATGACAGTTTATGAAAACCGAAGCTCTTTTCCTCAAGGAGAAGCAGAAGTATCATATTAAATTGTAAAGAAAGCAGTTTTAATTATGACAGGAAACAACATTATAGGAAATTTGAAAGGCAGTACTAAAAGTCACACAAGCCAATATTGACAGAATAGCAGAAGTGAAAGCTCTAAAGTCAATTCTATCTTTGCTTGGCCCAAAGGAGCATGTTACACAATTCATTTGGAAATCCACCAGAAATCCCCTTGCCTTGGTATCCCCATCTGTTTGTGGACTCTGTACATACTAACAACCCAAAGCTGTCCAACTATTTTTAGGTGTCACCTTGATGAAGGCTCTGCAGGGAAACATAAAGTCTTGCATGCTTGCTCAAGGTCTCTTGAGCACACTATATGTTTACATGACCCACAGTTTTCAACATACAGGTTAGGTGCCCTGGCTTGGGCATCTTCTTTCCAGTTAGAAGAGCTCTTTTCCTTCTAAATCAGTCAGTGATTTTTTAAAGTTAAATTAAGTCCTAAGTATTTTTTTAATAAGTTTTGGTTTGTAGTCTTCCCAGGAGATGATTCACTCTAACCCAGGGGCAGCAGCAATGTCAACATCAGGTAAGGGCAATCCATAATTCTTTTGGAGGAGTTCTAGAATTAGAAATGCATAATGAATTTAGGGATCACAAAAAAAGCTTGGGGAAAATATTTTAATATAAACAAAACAGGAAAAAAAAAAAAAAAAAAAAGAAGGAAATGACATGAAGGGAACTAATGTTTTTATATCATGATTCTCTCTGTTAAAAGTGACACCCAGGATGGAGAATAATCTTTTCACATATAAATCCAAGGACCCGCTTAACACAGAAGCACTCAAAGAGGCAGTTAAGAAACATCCAACTAAACTGGATGGTCACATCCAGAGAGTAGTGGTCAATAGCTTAGTCTCTGGATGAAGACCAGTTATGAGTGGTGACCCCAAAGACCTGTACTGGGACCAACACAGTTTAATGTCTCCACCAATGACATAGACACCACAATCAAATTACCCTCAGCAGGTTTTCAGATTACACCAAAGTGAGTGGTTTGATTAACATGACTGAGAGACAGGAGGCCAGACAGAGGAATCTGGACAAACTTAAGCAGTGGGCCCATGGGAGACTCATGGGATTCAATAGGGTTAAGTGCAAGATCCTGCACCTGGGTCACAGTAATTCCAAGTACAAATACAGATACAAATACAATTGGGCAGAGAACGGATTGAGAGCAGCCCTGAGCAGAAGGTCTTAAGGTGGATGAAAATCTGGACATGACCCAGCAATGTGCTCTTCAGTAGGTCGAGGGAGATTATTCTTGCCCTCTATTCCACTTCCATGAGACTCCACTCATAATGCTGTGTCCAGTTCTGGAGTCCTCAGCACAAGAAAGACATGGATCTATTGGAGAGAGTCCAGAGGGAGAACACAAAGATGATCAGAGGGCTGGAGCACCTCTTATATTCAGACAGGCTGAAAGAGCTGGGATGGTTCATCCTGGAGAGGAGAAGGCTCCAGGGAAACCCAATTGCAACCTTTCAATACTTAAAGGAGGCTCATAAGAACACTGTGAACAGACTTTTTACTAGGTCCTGTAGCAACTGGACAATGGCTAAGGGTTTAAACTAACAGAGGGTATATTCAGACTAGAACTATGGAATAATTTTTACTTGAGGGTGGTGAAACACCTTCAGGAACAGGTTGGCTACAGAGGCTGTGCATGACCCATCTTGGAAACATTCAAAGTCAGATTGGACAGGGCTATGAATGACCTGATCTAATTGAAGATGTTCCTGCCCACTGCAGGGAGATTGAAACCAGAGGATCTTCCAAGGTCTCTTCCAACACAAACCATTCTATGATTTTGGATGATTAATGAATATTACAGCATAGAGGGGTCCATGGCATAATATGCCACCTTTCCTCTGACAGTTAAATAGCTGAGTTTTTTTACAAAAATTAAAGACAAATTTGAAGTATTAAATCTTTAGCGATCTCTAATATACCACCAAAAATGAACAAAATTAATCTGAACAGGAAGCCTAAAAATGTAACTGGAGTAAGAATTGCAAATCACCTAGTTAAAATCATATGAGTTTTTAATGGATAATAATAGTTGTAATATTTCAGCAAAAGAGTCAATATAGCATATCCAACTAATTCATTTGTTCTACAGAAAGCATTTCAAACAACCCACTAAACAGGCAATTATGAAATTAATTAATAGACACAGGGTAAGAGATAATGAACTTCCAAGGTGAGAAATTGGTCAACCTTTAAAATAAAGACATACTAGAACACATATTTACTGATTTAGGGGCCTTAAACAGTCTTTTCATATACATCCACAAAATTACTTTTCATTACACAATGAAGAAGAAAAGTGGAAAACCATATAACCAAAAAAAAAAAAAAAAAATTAGTCCTCAATATTAAAATATAAAAAAACTCATCCAGAATGCCACAAATTGCCAAAGACACTGTCTCTTGGGAAGTTAACCATGTTAAAAACAGATTTTAGTCTTTGTGTAACCTCTTGGAGACTTCTTAAGCAACTAATTGGGAAAAGAAAAATTAGAACACTGACATGAAAAATTGATCCATGTGAAAGATTATTACAATAATGTCTTAAATAATGCCATAACTTAACAAGCCTGAACTAGTCACTTCAAACAAATTATTGAATAATATTAGAGTGGATTTGTAAGGAAATGCACGTGGTGGAAATAATAAGAGTCACGGAAAGCTCTTTATTAAACAGCTTGAAAGATTAGAAAATATATAAATAATGGTTAAAAATGTTTTCTGATTTTACTTACCTCAGCATGTGTAATTCCATAGAAAGGAACATGAGATAGCATTTGTTTACAAACTGTGTAAATGACCTATGTAATTGCCACATGGTGTTTAACAGTATAACAGTATTAAAAGAATGTTTATATGGAGTCATCACAAATAAAATCACTAATAAGGGGAACTGGTCTTATGCTTCAGGGCATAATCAAACCATGAAACAATGGGGCTAGAAAGAAACTTGGTGTTGGGGAAATAATACTTATGTCTGCTGAGTATATCTGGGCTTCCTGCTTCACACATTCATAAGTTCTTGTGATAAAATGTTGTATGTTTTCTCACATTGCAAGCCAAAAACATTGTGTCTGGCTAGGTTTATTGCTTGCTCTGTTCCCAAGTGAAACTTTCTTTTGGTAACTCTTTAGTTTCCTACATTATTTTCACAGCTCAACTGGGCCCTGGAGGTCCTCCATCCTGCATCTCAGAACACCCTCAGAGCTGCACAATATTGGTCACTCTCATAGAAATAATCTGACATAACAGGATTCCCTTTTTTTTTCTAATTTCTTTCTTCAAGCTCAATATGTCGTTGTTTCTATTTGGTACTATAAATCTACCAGTCACGTAATCTTTAATTTTAATCCTTGTACTGCTTTGGGGATTTGAGAGTGTGCAGAAAGCTCAAGACTGCTTTCCTCATGCATTCTGCCTGTTATACAGCCCTATCCCTGCTATACCCAGCATTGTATGTTGCAGTGAAGCTAAAATCTGAGCACCCCCAGATCCACCTAACCAGCTAGCTGAGCTGCTGAGCTTGAACAGATTAAGTTAGTGCCATTATAAACTGCAAATTATGAAGAAGAGACAATCTCTGAATCCTTCTCTATTAGACTATGTTCAAACTGAAGCCTCTTGTTTTCCTTTTCTCTTGTCAAGTATTAAAGACCTTGACACGTATGTAGACAAAAAGCTTCTCAGTACTGGTAATGGGCTGACCTGTGGTTGCTTACTCAAGAAAGGGCACGTAAGATGCCTGGAGTCTGGCCATACTTACAAGACTACAGAAGTTGTAAATCAGCTATTTTAAAGCTTTTTCATCTTCTCTTGATGACAATTAACTGGGCAGTAGTTGTCTGCTAACAACTTTTTCTTTTGTACAATGTTTTATTCCAGGAGCTGCTGGATATTTTTGAATCCAAATAAGAAAGTCACAACAATTTCCAAAGAAGATAACTATTTTATTAACATCCCAGAATATATATACAAAATTAGAAAATTTTATACTCTTATTCTGGAAATGCTGCGATGACACAGCATCTGACAGACCTCTGGTCAGGGCATTGCATACAGTACATAACCTGTCCATGGTGTAGTTCACCAGCATTAAAGCCTTTATTGGGTTTTCCTACAAGTAAACAATCCTATTCATCATTTCTGCTGCTTAGCAAAAGGATGTTTATATGAAAACATCCTGTTTCACTTTGAGATAAAGAAAAGGATGGGCTGGTGGCGTCATGACAAGTGATTCCATGTCAAGAGATTTGTGCCATTTAGTACAGCCCTAAAGGCCAAGTACTGCTTGGAGTAAAGCACAAACCTGAACCTACTCAGGTCAGCTGCTGTGTGGATCGATAACTCCTCATCCTACAGCTGTCTTTGTTAAGGATCATGACACAAGTCACAGTATCTAGGATTGAAAAACCAAGCACATTGCTTTCTTGGAAATCCATTATAGGGTTATGGTCCTCATAGGACTTGGGCATTTATTTATTTATCTATCTAGGTTTCTACATTAAAAAGACGTATTTTATTTTAAGAACTGAAGAAGAGCTATGCCTTTTGGTTTATTACACAATCCCCAGCTGGCACTCTCCTTCCACAGCATGACATACAGATTTCTGGAAA
This sequence comes from Cinnycerthia olivascens, assembly GCA_035048155.1. NCBI lineage: Eukaryota > Metazoa > Chordata > Aves > Passeriformes > Certhiidae > Cinnycerthia > Cinnycerthia olivascens. The sequence goes on along the minus strand of JAWWMU010000153.1, from coordinate 93,150,168 downwards.
TTTACACTTTCTGATAAGTTCTATATAGTTTTCAGTATGATATCTGAAATTATAGATATAGTCAGATGGAATAGTTTGTCAGTGAACACTTCTTTACTGAGACCCTCTGGGCAATGTCTTCCAATACTCTTGAAATGGTGCAGGGCATGGAAGAATTCAGTACAAATTTGACTCTTTCCTTGTGAGTTTTAGGCTACAACCTAAGTGATGATCATTGACATGTGATTGGTTTCACTTTAATAAGAAGGTATGAATGCTAACCTTTTGCCCAAGTTATTTATAAGCCTTTAAAATCTTTCTTGAAGTCAGAGGTTCTTTGGATTAGTTTTCTGTTGTCTATCATATAGGACATATGTTGTCTTTCTCCTCCAAAGTAAATAACACAGAAAGAGAATAATCCTTTTGCATCCATATCCTCTTTCTCCTTTTGTCTGCCATTGTATTAACCAAAAGATAACTTTTCCCTTGATTAGGATTGTAGAATTACAGGATAACTAAGGGTGAGAGGGGCTTCAGGAGGTTTCTAGTTCAACCTCTTGCTTAAAATCTGGGTCAGCTCTGAGATCAGGCCAGGTTGTCCAGGGCTTTATCCAGTTAGGTCTTGAAAAACTGCAAGGATGGAAGTATCAAGTGCTAAGTAGAGAGGGATAGACCCTTCCCTCAATGAGCTGGCTGTGCTTCTGCAAATATAGCACAGGAGATGCTCCTGGCCACCAGTGCTGCTGGAGCTCGCTGCTGGCTCAGGCTCAGGTCGCTGACCACCAGGATCCCCAGGACATCTTCAGCAGAGCTGCCCTGGGCAGGCAGACCCCATCTGGGATCACTGCAGGAAGATTAATTTCATTTGATGAACCAATTTGCAGAGTTGTTCTTGTTGTGGAAAAGGGATTTTAGCAATTTACTGACTCATCATAATAGCATTATCCATGAAGCACACAGAAATTTAACCACCTCCCCACAGTTCACCAGCCTCTGAATGCATATCTTTGTGCTTGCCTCAAAGTACATGGTGATAAATGGATTCTTGTTTCAGTCCTTTTCCAAAGGATTTTGGACCAGTTTACTACTGCAACTGGTAGTATTTTTATATCTAATGTTCTTCAGTAACTCTAGTGTCTGAACTACACATCTTTTATCACTCACCATCAGGTAAGACATCTATGTCCTTACACTCTATCACTGAAAAGAATGTGATTTTTTTTTTCTTGTGGAGTCTCTTTTTAAAAATAATTTATCTTGCTATGGCATCTTCAGTCCACTCTCCAGTCAAAATCTTGCACACTGAGTACTGTTAATGTTACTGATAACCATGAAACCTTTCTACTAGTGATTTATTTATATTCTGGTATGCATAGCTTTGGTTTGTATCCAGCATTATACCTGAAGACCCTTGCAACTCGGCATTTGCTAGTGACATTCTGAATGTTGCCTCAATTAACACACCTTTCTGTTTACAAGTTCTGTTTTACCTTTGTATATTTGATGGCAGCTCTCATTTCATTAGTAATGATTGCCCTTGCACCTAGTATTATTTTAACCATGATGGATTATTTCCATGCATGTCACAGAGATCACAGCTGGATTTTCCCCTGGCATGTCTTTTAAAAAAAAATCTGTGAACTCCTTAACAATTCTTATATTCTCAGAAACACAAAGTTTGGGAAATTAATATAAGTATTCCTTGAAGTTATGCTTTCTTCAAGAGCAGACCATTTCAATTTATAGTTATCAAATTGCTTCCCTCTTCTCATTCATCCAAGGAGTGAATGTATTTTGCCTGGGCAGTTTATTTTACTTCATGGTGATAATATCTTGTTTCTTTCTCTTTATAAACAGATTGCCTGGTGTTTACTCAGAGTAGCCTTAAGCATTTTCATTTTTCCCGATTTTATTTATTTTATTTTTTTTACTATTGCTCCATTTCTATGCCACAAGCAAAGTTCTTTTTTTTTTTTTCCCCAAAATAGGATTTTTTATAAACTTAAGTTTTTTAAGAATATGTTCAGGTCAGCTCTAATACTCTCATGGGGCATATGAGGGAAAAATAAAGTGGAAAAGTATAAAAGAAACAATTGAGACTGATACTTTGGACCTAAATATGAATTCTGTATTCTGTGATGGAAACCTAACTTTTTCAGGGAATCCATTGCATATACTAGAAAATCTGGTTCAGTTATTTTGGTTTCTTCAACTATTTTTCTAGGTGGATATAGACAGCTTTTACTACTAAGTAGTTAAAACAGGATTCTTCTAAATTTAAAGAATGAGAGATCATGTCTCTACTCAGTTTAGGTGTTCCAATCTTGGACATGTCACATGGAATCACATGTATATTTCTGGTTTTCAGTAACCCCCAGTTGGCTCTGTTTCCTTTTAGATATCCCAGCCTAATAAAATTCACCTTGTATTCTTGTGTAGAATTGCTAAACCATCTGTGATCCTGTGATCATCTAAACAAGGGCTTACCAGGTTTGAAATTTTCTGAGGCTTTTTGTCTAAGGCTTCTATTTTCAGTAGGCTTCATCAATTCAGTTTCCATAATTTTTTTTTTAGTCTATAGTGTTTTTCTGTCAGTTGTGATCATCCTATCTCTTGTAGTCTGAAAAATTACAAAATTCTTCATGTTAACAAGACTCATATTTCCTTCCCTTATAGCTCTTTGCAAGATGTGTAGTTTGTGAAAACTGATGCTGTCTATGATGATCTAGACAGAGAAGCCTGGGCAATTTTTAACCTTAGTGGAAACAGACTCAGACTATTCCTGCCACAGCAAACAGTAAAGGAAATTTCTATAGCTTACAGTTGCTTGATCACACCTTATAATGAGCAAGAACACAGTCAGTGCTATGACAGTCTGCTCTTATCTCAGGCAACAAAATCTCAGTCTTCACCATTGTGTGGCTTATTCAGTTGCATTCCTCTGGCATAAACAACATTACTGGAGCTTTCAGATGCATTAAACTCAGCTATTTAAGGAGTCCTTTTTTTATACTGGGATGGGAATCTGTTTTGATTTATCTTTAACAAACTTCTCATGGATTGTGACCGCCATGGTCCATAGCTAGAAGCCAGCGCCCACTTTAAGCCAGCTGTCACATTAATTTCTGACTTCATTCTTCTTTTCTTAAGGGAACTGTTCCCACCCCTCACATTACTTTGTACATAACATTATTACAAGATAAAGTCAATGTACTGAATTCTTCACTGAAATTAGCAACAAGAAGGTTTTTGCAAAGACCTCCTGGTATTAGTTCACTTTTTCCTTGAAACTTCTTTCACTATGAGATATGCTTGTGGGGGTTTTAGGAACAATTACCTATGTAAGCATTATTCGCAATTTATGTGCACGAAACAGAACTAATTTCAATTTATACTATCGCTGATAAAAGAATAATTGCATCTGTATAGGGGCATTTCTTCATGTAATAAATGGAATTTCACCTGGTGAAGCCAAGGGCAGAACCACATTT
>JAWWMU010000153.1:93132910-93144412 GCA_035048155.1 Cinnycerthia olivascens | reverse complement strand
ATTCTAAAGGTATAGCAATTTGGGGAGAGGAGGTTTGTTTTCTCCACTGCAGGAGAAAGACCCCTGTTCTGTTTTTTCCTAGCAAGCATACCTGTCTTCAAACTAAGACACCTTCCCTGAAGCAGCCCTGTTACTATATGGAAAGAATATGTTTCCCTTCCTGCAGGCAGCTGCCAGAGCAATCCAGTATGCAGCAGGCAGAACAAATAACCCCCCATGCTGGGGAAGATGAAAGTGTATCAGGAAAGTTTCGCAAATATGAAGGTTTAGCAGAAAGTTCTTTAGAAAGGAAAGCAAGTTTTGATATAGAAGAATAAGAGAAGCCAGAAAGTAAAGATTGCTGAGAGAGTTGTTACTGAACAAAGATTGTGATGAGTTGGAAAGAGATTTTATGGCTGAGAGCGAAGGATAAGCTAACTACAAACAAAAGCATTCTTTACCAAGCAAAGGGAAATCTCAGAAAAAGCACAAGTAAATGGAGAGCATGTTTTTGCCAAGTAAGAAGAATTTCTCCAGTGCAGAAAAACAGAAAAATAAGTTTTAAGTTTAAAAGATAACTAACTCATGTAATTGTTTAGCTACTAACATAATACGGTAATATTAGTAGTTGTGATAGGCTACACGTAATAAGGTATTGTGTATATTGCTAATTGGTTGTTATGTATTAAGATGCCCAGAAAAGTATATAATGCATTGTAACCAGAACAAAAGTGGCTTCAAGCATGCCTGTAGGCTGTAGCTGGCAGCTCAGAGGTGAGGCTCTGCACCCACGACCCAAGATTGCTGTAACTTCTTCCATGCAATAAACAGCATTTTAAAAGAGCTGCTTGGAGTCCCGCATCTCTCCATCAGGCTCTTACACCCCCAGGCTTCCTCCCTACAGCCTGGCCAACTCTTTTTGATGAAACACAATGTACAGTAACTGTGAGTAAAACCATTAAAAAGTATCACAACCCACGACAAATATCAAAGATCATTTTGTGATATTTGAACTTTATGTCACAGAATTTTGACATGCACAGTCATCCTTGAAGGACTGACTTGTAATACATGCCTCACTGAATCTCTCTTGAGAATATTGCCACTGTATTTGTATGGAGTGATCCATCACTTTGTAATTTTGATGAGAGTTGCATCACACCCATAGTCCTTTACACTTTTATGTACTATTGAGACTTTATTTCCAGGAAATCTGAGCTGGGTAATTTTCACAAAAGCTTTCTATCAGGCATGTTCCTTGTGGAGTCCTTAGGTCTTCATAAGCAATCAGCAGTACATCATATCTATCTATGAGAACAGCCTTGTAGAGACAGATAAAGTGGGATTTTCAAAATACCGACGGGAATCTGACTTCTACTGGGTTAGAGAAACCTGTCCTAAATTACAAGATAAAGGGCTTTTGCTGTACACTGCTTTTCCAGTTCTGACTTTTTCTCACTTATGATCCCTGATCCCATTCGTACATTATCTTGCTGCATTTAAAAGTTCCATTTCCTGATTGAAATGAGACAAAGGCAAACACAAGAATAACTAGAAAATACAGACACCCAGCCATATTCTAAGTATCATATATACACTAGATAAAGCATCTTGTGAACAAGTGTACATGTATATATGATCTCAGTCAGCCAGCATTAACCTAAGTGGAAAAGTTTGCAATATCTTCAGTGGAAAAGATTAGGAACTGTGTGTGCTTGTAAGTCACATGTGTATGTGACACTTAGGGAACACACAGTTTAGTTCTGCACTTGGCAGTTCTGCTAGGTTTACAGCTGGATATTATATGACAAGAAAACCTTACTCACTTTTTTTAGTTTAGGGAGTTTTCCATACACAATGTGTCAGGATACCCACGGAATTCCACTACTTTCACGTTTTGCTATCCAGGGAGGACATGGATCTTAACCCTGTCAGGCATTCAAAATACAGATCTGTATTTTTGCCTAAAAATGCAGCAGGCACAATGGAACGGAAATGGTAAATTACCTGTACCCAGAAAGTATAAGGCTATGGTTTTCTGAAGCTTACATATCTCCTTGTACATAATCAGATTGAGAATTCATCCTTCACTCAGATGATACTCAAGGCTTCATTCTGTTTGCTGGTGTTTATTAAAGTGGCGCGCCTCTGCAGCGACACCATCCCCTGGGGCCATGGAACACTATGGAGTGGAAGTGCTGGGAGTCATAGGGTAGCCTCTTGATAGTAATAACTTTATTATAACAATCAGTGTTCTTCTAGCTTATACACTCGTATAGTAAAATTCTTGTCCAAAGTGTTTTTAGAGTAAATTGCTAATGAGAAATAATGAAATGATGAAGATTCTTCCTTCCGCAATTTCTTATTTAAGGCACCAAACCCCCAACATTAACTTATTCCCTTCAGAGCCATACGACAGACTCTGGCTTACTAACTTCCTGCCTAATGGGTCTTTCTTCACAAATTTGGCTTATATGGGTTTATTTTTCCCTGCAGAAAAGATAGCTGGATTATGCTTTTTTTGTTGTTCTTTATCTATTATTTACACAGAAAAACATTCCATTTTTTTTCTTGCTGAAAATATGCAGTTATTCCTGGCACAAATAAAAGTGGTTCTGTTAGTGTAATAAATGATCAGTTACTGTATTTTCTCTAAACTGGCAAATTACTGAAATACATGTTGAATTTCAAATCAAATTTTGACTGATATAACTGATATAGGAGTTCAACCACTGCATATTTTATGGGTGTTTCCCAGTTGTGGAGATACCCATGCATATTTCCTCTGATCTACAAGAACTGTTTCTCCATGATTCTCCTTTCTATACTTGTACAATTGCATATTATCTTTAAAACACAGATGATATGTAATATTTGTTAACCACACCTAATACATACTCACAGAACACAATACATTTCCGTTTAGCTAAAATAAGATTAAATATTACTGTGCTTAAGTATTAAAAGATGGGCTTTTTTACTGACAGAGAAAATCCATAATATTGGGAATCGGAAGGGTTTTTTAGATATTGCTGTTCTAAATGCAAGTTCCATTAGGCCCATGGAATTTTCTCTGCTGACATTTAGCTGTTAGCAAGGGTGACCTAAGTGTCTGACTAATGCAGATATCATGATTAATGGAGGCAGTCAGTCATGGGCCCAAGGAGATGACGTGCTTCAGGTAAAACTTCATCACAAGAAATGACTAGACAAAAATTGACAGAAACCTGTCAATATAATGTTTAACCAGACACAGAATCTACCAGACAATGCCTCAGTCCTGCTTGGAGTTTAGTTTTAGGTAGTCCTCTAAGAAGCAAGGAGCTGGACTTGATCCCTATGGGTCCTTCCCAACTTGGGATACTCCATGAGTCTGTGAGTCTAAGAGAGCTACTTTAAACATAGCAGCTTCCTCTAAAGGAAGTCCAAATTTAACTGTATGTATATCACCCATGTGAAAGAGATAAGAATACAGTAACCAATTTAAATATGAACAAAGTAAGGCATTGTTGATTCAATAAGGATTATACAAAAAACAAGAGACAGACCCTGGGAAAGAGTCAGGAGACTCAGGTCCCACTGAAATAGAATAAAAATTAAAATTCAAGTATTGCTTCTATTACTTAAAAATCAGGAGTTCATTCCTCCTGTACAAGATCCTTACATTCAGTATCAACAGCCCACCTGAGTAGGCAGACACAGAAACATTTTTATTTCTAAAAGTACTCTGAAATGGTCTGAAATTATGCACAAATAAAATATTCAGCCCAGCATGGTCAGCAAAATCTTTTGAAACTTAGGTCAAATATTCTGAGCAAAGTGTACAAAAATGCTCAATAGAATTATTACCATATTTGTTGGTCTATATTCCAGCACAAAATGTATGTGCATTTGTGTTAAGGATATTAAAAAAAAATGTCAGTTTAAGATTAATGACTATCTGGTGGCATTGTACTGGTTTCTGTAGTTGATAGGGAAAAATCCTTCAGATCAAGATGAAGTGTAAATGTGGCAGTCATATATAGATCTTTACTAAGTGTGTGTACAAAAACCTTTTCTTTGTTGTCCCCTTTGGCACTTGCATGTCTTAGCCAAAACTACAGCAGCACACATCTATTATATTGCAGCACTGCTGTTGACTGCTCAGCCATTATAAGACATTGCAAATTACTGGCTTAAGTATTGTCAAGGACTTCTGCCCATTGTGGCAAAACTGTATAAAGAAGCTGTGACCACCAAAGCCCACCCTTCCCTGAATATGCCTCCTGACTGGAATGTGAGTTATGCCAACTAACAGTGACTCTATTGTCCAGTTATCTCAGGCTGGGGAAAAGTAAACAAGGCTGAGGTAGAAGACTGTATCCACAATGAAAGCCAAACCCAGCAGCTGTCCTGAAAATCAGCTCTAGCTGGGTTTGGGGAGGCCATAGCCCACAGACTCATTTGTTGAGGCCAGGTTTGCACACATTCCCCTCAAACCAAGGGGAGAGGAGGAGAGTTTTTGGGGGTGTGGTGAACATCCACCCACCATTGCATAAACTGGCTTTTCTTACTGGTTGTAAAATCCCCCCACTCTGGGAAGGCGCCACACACACACACGGGAGATTCATATGAGAGGCAGCTGAGGAGGGATCATGAACCATCAAAGACCCCACAAGCACCTCCAGGCTCATTCCTGAGACCTTGCACCAGAGAACTGCACGTGAAGCAAAGTGATGGAACCAATCCAGAGTCTATGGCAAGAGACGATGTAAAACTTCCCTGCCAGAGAAGGCACCTGGGTGTTCCCAACTAGCCTGAACATATATTAATTCATCAAACTCTGTGTTTTGTGGGACCCTCACCATCGAGAAGACCAGAAGAGAACGGACAGGATGCTGTCTGGATCCACAGAGTGGTGATATTTTCTATTTAATTAGTCTTTCTGTCATTCTCTCTCCACCCACCCCCCGCCGCACCTTTTTCTATTTCTTTCTCTCTCTTTCTCTCTCTCCCTCACATTAACTGTTAAATGAAATCCATGCTATTGATTTCGACATGTGGTCTTATTTGCACCTTAATTCAGGCAGAGGCATCTCTCTAGCAATTTTAATAACTGGATCTTAACAGCCATAGACGCTGACATAATAATTTTTACATTATACATAAAGAGCCTTATAGGATATAGTTTCATTTTTTATATATATTTTCATATATTCTTAAGAAATTCAGTCTTAAGAACACAAAAAAAGAGCTTATTTTTCACTGTTCCTCAAAAGTGCGATTAATAGGTCTAATATGCTTTCATTATTTTAAAAGTCCAATGCTTTTTAGGATTTTTTAGAAAGTTTCCTAGAAGTTTTTCAGAGAAAAAGATATTAAATGATCTGGAAAATTAGAGTAATTCTTTTAAGTGTCAAAGTCACGTATGAAAGCAGTGCAAAACAGTTTCAGAAGAATGTCACCAAACTAGGTTCTGAGAATATACTAATAAAGTGAAGAGCATGAATACTATTTTCAGTAATACTTTTTGTCAGTACTAAGGTATGTATTGGTTTGCTCATTTATTAACCACATTTACAGAAAAACCTCTGACATTTCTTAATATTTTCTGTATTTTCCCTGCATTTACAAGTCTACCAGCAGAAAAGTTATATACGTTTCATGAAGGCACAGGAAAAGGTATGACTGCATTTAAAAATGCTGTTAAAAGTTCTTCATGCCATGGTTTATTTCAGTTTTACCATTGTAGTGACAATGGGACAGAAGAAAATATTTATTGCAATTTAATGAAGGAGAACATTCTAAAAGTCTTGGTCAAAAATATCCTTTCACTTCTCTTAAACTATTTACCATTCCATTTTTGTTTGAAAAGCTTTTACAATATAACAGAAATCTACACAATTCAGCCCTTTACTTTTGCTAGTCTGCTTGCAAGTTAGAGCATTACCCAGAAAGCTCATGATCTGAATTTTGTGATCTTTTCTGAATTACATGCTAAAATTATCACCTAGCTTCATTAGATAACGCACATGTGCTGCAATGTTGATACACTTACTATCCACAGGAGCAGCTGCTCAGTGACAACATTTGTTACTGGTAAAATAAAGGCATTTGGGACAAAGACACTCTCAGCTGTGATGTTCCTCACTGTGATGTCATGGCAAGGCCAGGACAAAATTATTTTGATTGTGAATCTTACATTAGTAGCTACAGAAAGGAGAGCAAGACCTGCAAACATGGTACTCATCACTGACATTGAGTGTCATGATCAGTATATAAAAAGGATTATCCTTATGCTGCTCCTGAAACATGGTTTGTCTGTGGTTTTCTTTGACGTGAACGTTTTCTTGAGCAATTGATGCCTTACTGAAAAGATTTTCAAGATTTAGCCAAGTAACTGGACTTGAATGCTATATTTTTAAGATACCATCACGGTTTGGGAGTACTTATGCTAAGAAAGTTAATGAGAAATAAAAGTAAAGCAATTTTAGCTTCTACAAATTAATACCATGTTAAAGCCTATGTTCAACATTAAGGCCACCATGGCAGCAGATGGATCAACTTTTCAGCTGGTTTTAATCAGTAAAATTCTCTGGGTTCCAGTACAGCTCTTCTGATTAAAAGCATCTGAGAATCTGGACCAATTATTTTTCAGATAAATTATTCACAAAATAATGGGCAAAATTGCAAATAATTAATTTTATTAATACAGTCTGACCATCTATAGAGTTAGTTGAGTAGGAGGAAACATTTTTGTGAAAACAGTACTTGATAATTAATTGACCGAAAAAAATAAAGTTGTCACAGTTATTTATTTCATGTAAAAGGAAAACAAAATACTCTAATAAAATGAGGACAATAACTTCAGGTTATCTTATAGGATAATTTAAAAACATAGAAGTAGAATGCATGTTTACAACTTGCTCTGAGATAATTATCTTACAATTACATGCCTATCAATGAGGCTAATATGAAACAGGGATCAGTTTGACTCAAAACATCCAAACAAAATATTTCAGAAGAGAATGTGGGGCAAATCTTGACATATTGAAAATGATGTAACTATATGGCTGGATTTGAACCCATGTCTCTGAAAGACAGCCTGTTTATATCTGAGAATAGAAAGGAAAAATAAAGTAGAAGAAAAGAAGTATCTGATACTTTAACTATTTCTGGGTTCCAAGACCAAAACAATACATTACTTCTAACACCAGGCTGAGCATCAACAGAGGAAATAAGCTAAAAGTTTGAAATTAATTAAACTTGCCATGTTTCCACTGCATCCTGGTTATGTCCCAAGTAAGTATAAACAAATTTAAATATATCGAATAAACATCTGGGCTGTTGATATTGTCATATATATAATTGAATTAGAAAACAGTTGCTTAGACTTAGTCAGCTTTCCCAGGTGCTTGAAGCACAAGCAAAAAACTCTTAATTGTGCAAGCCAACACATGTTAGACATTACCGTATTGCAGAATTGCTCAACAAAGCAATTAAAGATTCTCTTAGAGAAAATTGCTGCTAAAAGCAAAGGCTTTCATTTTCATAACTATCCCTACTTCAGTTCCCAGGCAATTTATTTTTGAGATTTCTTCAGCTTCTGTATGCATCAGTAACTGCTAGTCTGGAAGACTCACAGAGCATTAGGCCCTGAAGTTTTTGTTCAGTAGAAGATTCAGACATGACTTTAAAATAAAAGTCTCCTGGCTTCTACTAAAATACTATTAGGGATAAGGGAGCTCCAGCATCAACAGAGTCCAATATTTTTGTAATTGTCATACCTGAGAGTGGTGAAAGTTATTGCTGTGCATGTCACTGAGTTCAGCTCTTCCTTTTGTCTCTGTCCTGTCCTGGTCTGGAACGACTCCTAGGACAGCACAGGTCAGGCTGTGATTGTTAGCTTGTGCTACATGTTAACAAGGCTCTCTTTCCTGGGAACCACAGCTGTAGATATAAAAAGTCTCAAAAAAGGGATTTTTCTCTTCCTTCCACTCCTGGGCCTATATTCATAGAATCCTTTTATCAAACACTCTCTGTTAAATTACTAAGAAAAGAAAGCCAGGAACATCTTTCCTAGTCAAGCCACCTTGCAATTTTTTCCCTCTCCTAAAGAGCCTTCAAAGGTCTGCACTTACACTCTGAGACATTAACACATGTTCAGGACTTGGTCTCACAGAAAAGAACGAAAAACAAGAGAGTATTTTTGTTTTAAATTCTTTACTTGCATTTCTTCTGTTTGGTTTATAAATTTGCTATGATTTCTCTTTAAATCAAAAACCATATTCAGAACTATTTTTGTGGCAAAGAAAACATCGTTCTGCCAGTTCTCTTATATTTTTTTTTGTTCTGCTACAATAAGTGCAGCTAATTCTATGGAAATAGCAAAGAGTAGCTAGTCTTACTTTTGCATCCCATCAAATATTAAATACTAAAACTATGGTTGTCTGGAGGTCGTAACACCATTCTATGTGCTTTACAGCCACCCACGTACCTGAGAATAACTCATCTGATTTCAGTAGAATTACATTTTATCTTCATTGGTGCAAATAACATTGCAATCCTGGGTAGGATTAGAAAGGTGCTTAAATGGTGAATGTACTTTCTGTCACTTTGGCATTACATAATTCTAAATCTCTTAAAAATCACTTTCAGTTTAATAGGGAAAAATATGCATTACTCTATTTCTGTCCTTTCTCAAACTGAGAAGCAGCTCAGTGTTTTGGCTGCAGTTAAAATCAGAGCAACACACTGCATATTGGTTTCACAACATGAAAATATCCCATGGCATTTAAGGTAAAATACAAGCACAACTCAAGGCATTCAAGGTCAAAGATGAGACCCAGAAATTTTAAGCTCTTTGATACCAGAAAGCTCATAGCCCCTGTGTTTTCCTCAGAAAATTTTAAAAGGTTAAACTTCTCAGCAGGTATTGAACTACCACCTTAAAATACAGTCTGGTAAGCATAAACTAATGATGACTACCTAATGCACAGAGGCCATTTTATTTAGAAATATGTTTGGAAAAGATGATAATGCCAACTTCTGGTATCCAGGTTCAGGGTTAAAACTTTCCTCAGTGGGGAGTCCAGAGAAGTTGGGGACAGAAACAAACACTTCTGCACAGAAGGATGCAAAATTTTCAGTGTGAGAGGGGAGTGGCAAAAAGAAAACTTAATGTAGTAGTATATAGCTGCTCACTTGAGAAAGGGGCACTACTCTCCACAGAGTTGTTCATGCATTTTGTCACTTTAAAAGTAGTTATATAGAATGCGTAATGAGATAAAACATTCTTAGTAAAACACATTTTTTTTCTAAGTGTGACTGCGTGTGGGTGTTTACTCCACTGTTAGGAGTTAAAGGTGGCAGAATTGGGGCCTCTGTAAAGGAAAAGCATTTTTCTGCCATTTTTCTGTCTATATAAAGCCAGCAGCTCCTGAAACACAACTCTTTGCTTTCAAAGAGCAAATATGATTTGACCAGGGAGACTGTGTTTTGTTTTCTCAGCTGTTTTGATAATTTCACACTTTTTTTTTGCAGCTAGTTCTACCCAACTACGGGAAGCAGGGAGTCTGGCTCACAGCATTTCTTGATGCGTTTCAGCAAATCAAATTGCTATGACCACTGCTGAAAAAGAGGCCTTAGGTGGTCAAGAATCTGTAATGACAGAAAAGGAAACATAAGATTCATGTCTTTAAAGTTTGGACTGGAAGTGACATTAGAGAACTGTTCCCAGGGCTTGTGAAGAAAGCTGGTCATGTGGAAACATTGTGTTTAAGTTTAACACAGTCAAAATCTTTAAAATAGCTAGTTTTATACATCCAGAGTTGTCTACATAGAAATTAAATCTGTATTCTTTTAGTATGACCTACAGTCCAAATATATCTATTGTAATATGCTTCTCTTTTTCATGACATGTGATACCATGATATAGTTGATATTGGCACACTATGATTCTGAGACTTATAAGAATTCTGATATTAGTATAGGCATATATTTGCATTTTCAATGTAAATACAGTCTTAGTTGTTGGAAAATTTCCAATTAGCTTGACTTTTTTTCTAACTCATGTTGTCATTCCCTGTCACCATTTGCTCATTTGTGAGCAATTCACACAAATATTCCTCTGGTCCTTTTTTAACATATCCAAATGATTAATTAGGAAGCTCAGACACTCTGTGGGAAGTTGAAAAGACAGTATTAAGGTCATCTGGTCCTAATGACAATCTGCATTTTTTTCTCCCTAAACTGGTTGCAAATGCCTTACACATGTTTGTCATAAAGTCAAACCTGCTCTTTGCATGAGCAAGTAGAAGTTGGTGCTGTTTCACACCTGTTGTTATTCTTGTTCAGTAAGAAAAACTATGTGTGAAATACATTACTGTAATTGCCTAACTATTTGCAGAAGAATTTTTTTCTCCCAGGCAAAACTTCTAACATAATCCTAAAGCCTTTGCAGACCTAAATATTTAACAACATAAAAAGGAACCAGAATCAGAGAGAAAGAAAACATGAATTTTGTGAAACCAGCAAAATAAAAAAATTAAAACATCAGGCTACAGCAAGTACCAGAGGCTGCAGTCTGACTCACGTAGATCCTATATACATATAGGAAGAAATAATACCAAGAGGAAACTGAATGGACTAATTAAATGAAGGTCATACTTGATGAATATTTGTGATGGCATTGGAAAAACGCAGAAGTCAAGCAGTACACAGCATAGATCTTCATTTTAGAAAGGCTTCCTATACTGCACAAACAATACACACAAATGAGATTTCAGAACCTCTTTGCTGAGGTAATAGTGTACAGCTGCCAAAAACAGACTGCTAATTATTTTTTTTTAATGGCTCTAGTTGGAAAAAAGTAATAATGCAGAAAGGTATATAGGATCATCACTACAATTTACATGCATCACTTCTATAGTTGAAATTCAGGAGGCTAAGAAATGAATCATATAATTGACTGGATGTTGGCTCAGGGGTTTACCTTAGGTAGGGTAAAAACTCAGCACGTGGTGACTGAGGGTCACATGAATATATCCCACTGTTTCAGCTTGCAAATTTGGACTGTAGCTGTTTGATTTGGAGAAAAAAAAAAGTTATATGTTAATTGAACAAAAAGTAAAGTAAAAATTTCCAGCATCAGTGTTATAGTAGGATCAGCATGGTGTAGAATTCAGGTAGCTTGGTCCATCCTCAAACATTTATCTTAATCTGATAAACTTTTATTTTAGCAAATTCATTCATCTGTTGGCTTATCTAAAATTGTGCTGCAATGTCAGTACATCCCTAGGCAAATGAGTTTGACTAAAATAAACATAGTGGCATGTACTCCCTGTACTCCCAGGAACAAAGAAAAAAAGATGGCATATAAGTCCCTCCCCAAAATGGTGGCCTCCATAGAAGACCGTGTGGTTGAGGGAACAAAAGCAAAATAGTGTGGAGGAGAGAGAGAAAAAAAACCAAAACAACACAGCAACCAAACCACTTATATGTCCCAGCTCAGTCACAGAATGAATGTAAGTGAGATGCTGGAGG
>JAWWMU010000153.1:93118600-93132810 GCA_035048155.1 Cinnycerthia olivascens | reverse complement strand
CCCCCCCTTTTCATCCAAGCAACCAACAGGGAACAAGTTCAAAAGCAAAGGAAACCTGGAGTCCCAAACCAGTCAAGTGCTACCAAGGTTTTCACGCCACGCCACCTGACGGGGCCTCTCCCAGTGGTGGCAGCTCTGCACCCACAGTGTCAATTTCTCTGCTGTTTCTTGGCCCACTGGATCCAGCTGGTGTCACACTGCAGGTCTGACTCATTACCACCTTGTGGGGTGACGTGGGGAGAAGCAACTCCACAGGGCACCAAAAACAGCAGTCTTGGCGAGTGCCTGTGGACAAGTATTTGTGAAGTTTGCCCTGAAAGAGTTCAGGATTGTGAAATGCAGTTGCTTGGAGGCCTGCACCAGGGAAGGCATTTAGAGAGAAAGAAAAAGCTTCTGTCCATGTGCTACCTTTGCCTAGAGAAGCAACTCTCTTAATAGTCCTGCAAGAATGAAAAGAAAGCCCTCCTTGAGCGTTCCTGACTCTAGGAAGAACACCAACATCCACCATCTCTGCAAAACTGAGGCAAGACACTCCAGTTCTGGCTTTGGCCCCTGGATCTCAAAGGGGCAGTAACAATCTTGGGCAGATTGGAGTATGAAAGGTATATAATACAACATACATTTTGTGGGTTACCAGGACACAATGTGTGAAGCCTCCTACAAAAGTGACCAAACAAAATAATTTCTAAAGCATTAGTCTGCTGAAAGTTAATAGTCAAGAACAATTCCATATATCACAGAACAGTCAACCCCACAGTCTGATGAAAAAATCCAGAGATGCATCTCTTGAACTTGCATGGAATCACAGCCTTTGGTCATAAGTCCTCTCATGTTCTTAGGTACTCCTTTCAAGGTTCCTTGATGCTGTAAGAAACACTTGCAAGCAATCACACAGTGCATTTGAGAATATGCTTTCACTTACAGTACTAAAAATTTAGAGAAAAGATATGAACACCACGTGAAGAAATTATCAGCACATTCTATATTGCCATGGTTTAACCCCAGACAGCAACTAAGCCCACACAGCTGTTCACTCACCCCTGTGGGATAGAAAAGAGAATTGGAAGGGTGAAAGTGATAAAACTCATGGGTAGACAAAGACAGTTTAACAATTAACATTGAATAATAATAAGAAATTACAACAAAAAACAATAACAACAGCAACGACAACAACAATAATATAACAAAGAGGAATAAAATCCAAGAAAAACAGGTGATACAAATGAAAACAATTCCTCAGTTTTGACAAATCTATGCCAATTAGTCCCTGAGCAGCTCATCCCTCCACCAACATTTCCAGCTAGTTTTATTGCAGAGCACAATGTCATATACTGTAAAATGCCTCTATAGTCAGATGGGACCAGCTGTCCCAGCAGTGTCCCCCTCCCAGCTCCCTGTGCACCACCAGCCCACTCATTCTTGGGGTGAGGTAAGAAGTAGAAAAGTCCTTCATTCTGTATAAGCACTGTTCAGCAATAACAAAAACATCACTGGATTATCAAAAGGTTGTGCTGTTTTCAGCACAAATCCAAAACACAGCCACATACCAGCTATTGTGAAAGAAAACAACTCTACCTCAGCCAAGAACAACACATACATATGTGGTTTTTGGTCCCTTTTCCATTGCTCCTGTAGAAGCTATGCTGTCTACTGGAAGTAAAATGGGCAAATGTTCAGGAACAATGTATGTTTTTCAGTTCCATTGACTAATTGATTCACCCAGAAATGAGACACCGTATCTTGAGGCCTTTGTCTGTGAGTCAGCTCTCCTCTCTCAGCAGACAGCTGGGATCAGATAGTAGGTGATCAGAAGAAAACCTGCAGAATTTGGGCAATCACACATTAGCAAACCTAGGGTGCTCAGGGAGAACGTGATTACTAACTGCAATAAGATGAATGTGAAGCTGTTCCTATCATCTTCCAGTGAAAAAGGTGCTACGAACAACTCTTGTCTTTTGCATTAAAGAATACTTATGCAAAATGTAGTGTCAGTCAGACCTAGTTCCTGAAAATTACGTTTCTTTCATTCTTTGGCTGCAATGATTTCTGCAGAGATCCTGAATGGAGCTCCAGAGGTCAGCTTCAGCACAGAGGATAGGGAAAGTGCTCAAGCACTGCAGTCTGGCCTGGTACAACCAAGACATGCTGCCACATGAGTTTCAGCCTTGGAGCTTTGACCAAAATGTAGCCTAAGATCCAGATCTCCCAAATTCTGATAGTCCTAGCATGGCCATCATTCCAAAGTCAGTGTTATCAGTGTCTTCCACAAGACTCTGGATCCGTGCATCAATAAAGATCCCATTGGGGGCAGCCCTGGCAATATCTATTTTATGACTCCCTTAGTAGTCCTGATGTCCCTTGTCAGACAAAGTGGTGGTGCACAAAATTTGTAGACATCAAAAGATACTAAGACATGGAGTGTTCATTTTATTGCTTTTGTTAAAAGTCAGCATTTAAAACATGCTAAAGTAGTCCTAAGGCATTTATGTTCTTTTAGTCTTGCTTCAAAAGATGGTAAAAATATAAGGCAAAGAAATACATTCTCAGGACTGAAAAGACTTTTGGGTGAAGTCAAAATTGAGGTTTTGGTAAGAGTTTTCCTCATAATCTTGTATCTCTGACATTTCTTTAATTTCTCCTTTTGTGATATATATTAACAGAACTATGTTAGGCGATTTTATTCTGTTCTTTATTACTCCAGTGTCAAAATCTGTGAACTGAGCTAAATAATTTAGTAATCTTATCCTTTAAACTAAGAGATGTTAAAAGGACCAATGCAACCAGGGATTTCTTCAATTATTTAATTCACCTACCTGAAAATATGATACAGTCAAGCAACAGGACTACCATTTGAACACTGATCTAAATTACATCTGTTTATTTAAAGTGTTTTGCCACTTAGCAGTACTAAAAGCAGTATGGTTCTGATTAAAACAACAACTTTTATCCTGGCAATCTTCCTCCTCTCCTAACATACTTCAATTATTTATTGAAGGGTTTTCACATGAGGTAAAAGATGTAATACTAAGGTTAGCTGTATTTCTCCTTTCTCTTCTGTATTTTCAACACTGATACTAAATAATGTAATTGCTGCAAGCATCATAAATTGTAAAATCAGGGCTCAGCAGGTACTCAATCCAGCCCTAAGGCTGGAGAGCACTGCATCCCCAAAAGCTGTCAAAACACAAGTGAGCAGATTCAGTATTAGGAGAATTTTTGGCTGGCGAACAACTGTCTATTTTCATTCTGTGATCTTCATATTCCTACTCCCCTTCCCCTAACAGTGGTTGGCACTGTAGACATGTCTTTATTGTGACTTAGTGGTTTTGTGGATGGTTTTGACAAGCACTTCTGGCTTAAATACTCTTTATATGAGTTAGAGCAATAAATAAAAGGCCTTAGGTAACCTTTCTCCCTCTCTAGATCTTGTTATACAGCATTAATACTTTTAATTTTACCATCTTTTATCATCTTTACCATCTTTTTTCATCTTTTATTGTGTTGCTGTTAGCATTTTAGGAAAGATTGATTTATCTAGTTGCAATATCTACAGACCTTATATCATAATGTCCCATCCCATGTACGTTTTCCAGGAGTTGCTGCAGTTAATTCACACACGGCCATTTGTTTGCCGGAGCTGAGCACACGTCTGGGATTTGGCATGCTCTGTGTGCAGTTTGCAGATGGTTGGGTCCCCTGTGGAATCCTCAAGCCTCTGAAGGAGGGGTCTGCTCACCTCCCACTACTTCTGCTATTTGAACCCTCAGAGGGACACAGAGGGATGGTCTATTCATCTCTGTGCCTCTCCTGATGAAATTGTCCACCCTGAAAACTGCAAGAGTAGCAGACACAGGAGATCAAAGAGAAGAGCGTGTGGCACAGCCTAATGAAGAATACATCTGGCTAAAGGATAGGGAGCACGGATACTGCTCCCTGCTACAAAAATATTTCAGAAGATCTTTTTTCCACCTGAAATGCAAAGGCATTCCTTGAACTAGGACCCAAAACCTGGACATTCTGGTAGCAATTTCCAGCCACTAAGCTACAAAAGCCTTCTTATTTATGTTTGCTGTCCTTTGGTCTCTTGTCTTTAGGAACAACTTTATAATTTGAAAGTTAGAAGATGGAAGCTTTTTCTTGGCCTCTGGTGTTCTTTGATTATTTTTCTGTTAAGAACTTGCCACCTACCAGGCCCTTCTAATGCAAGTGCAAACAGCAATAGTTTCAGCAAGTGGAACAGTCCCAAGAGTGTTGAGAAATGTGTTTGCTCTGCATCTGTGGGAATCCAAAATACTAGTTAGGAAAAAATAAAGATTGAAAATGTTCAGCACTTAAGAGCTGCTCACATTTCATTAAGTTCTTTTTCTTTAGTTTAAAAACACTTTCAGATATTTTTATTGACTCTTTCCGTTTAACAGAAGTAGCAATGACAAAGCTTCAACAAACAACAATTTATATTTTTTTTTAAAAATAAGGCAATGGTGTGCAGCTCTGCAATGTATGATTTCTATTTGCAATATATTTATGGCATATAATAGGTTAATAATAGATTAATGTATTTCAGACCTATGAAGAAGTTTAACTTTTCATTGTCCTTTTCCACAAATCTGTAATATCATACTGAATGATTGTGTATTTCAGAGTAGAAATTTGGCCTATGATAACATGAATAGAAACATAAAGAAACATAAGAAAACAAGTTTATATTGCCCTTCTACAACCTGCCAATATAGACAATCCGCATAAAATTTTTACTTAAAATTACCAATCTGGCATTTAAAAAAGTGAATATTTGTATGTGTTCAAAGGGGAAACTAAACTACCAAATGTCTGGCTACTTCTCCAGAATAGCACTTTACATCTTTTAAGAAGCTATCAGGCTATTACCTATGACTAATATATCAAGTTTCAATGCAGCTTTTATTCAAAATTTAGTAGAGATAATAGTAACATAAAAGCTACCCTCTGGATCTTATAATTAAAAGGACAAGAGCCTGAGAGTCATAAGAAGGGACTGTAAAGTTAATTACTTGCTTGTGTGCAGGATAAGAAATCTATATTCTTAAGTAGTAGCCAATTTATAGGTATGAATTCCTGAACACTAATGTATTAGGAGAATCATTTCTACTTCTGATAATTTCTTCATATAATTATGATTAGACTCTTAGCTGTAGTTTAATTTACTATGCCACTTCCCAACACGCCCCTTTCTCTATGGTTTTGTTTACCAGAGCAAAGATTTCAGGCACTAATATTGTCTGAAAGCTTACAGTAAATCTAAATGGTAAATATGTTTTACAGTCAGTTGTAGCAGAAAATAGAAGTAATAGTACTGTGTGTTTCTTAGTAGATATAAAATCCAGTGGAGGGTAAAATATATTCTGAAATATTAGCTTTAGTCTGTTTACTCTATGAGTAAAATTAAGGTTGAATTTAAAAATAAATACTTGTGTTTTCTCCAGAAATAATTTTCAGCTAAAGTTTGGTGTCTATGGCAATTTTCCAAATTTTCCAAGTTTTCTTTTAAGTGTCAATTTCTCTGGGAGATTAAGAGTCAAGAGGTGTAATGCTGTAGATGCAGAACCAGAAGATCTTTCCAAATTGCTCTTGAGAATTTTTTTTATTTCCTACTGCACATCCTGTAAAACTCTACTTCTTTCCTATTGCAAATGAGAAGTAGAGGGATGAAAATGCATTTGAAAAAATATTTCAGGATTAAAGCAACAGCACAAACAGATGGTATGATGGCCAAACGGACAAAGTAAATGAAACAAGAAAGAAAGCAGGCAAGCAAGAAAGTAAGAAAGAAAGAAAGAAAGTAAGAAAGAAAGAAAATTAGCTTAATGATATGGGTACCAAAGATAATCTAGTCAGAATCCAAAACTGGAGTGAGCACTTTGCTTCTACATTCAAGAAAGATGAGCATATTGTACACAACAACAAAGGCTGGGCTGTTAACTGGAAGAGAATTGTGTAAACAGAAACTATCACAACTGAAATGGGAAAGAATCTTAAATAAAACTTATCTCTAATCAGATGTATGGATATTTCAACATGATTATTGTAACATAGATAAGCTTACTATGTCTTCCAGTATGACTAGCTGAGCTTGCTTTCGATGACATGTATGTCTAAACTTTCTTTCCTGACAGTAGTTAAAAATCTACAATAAGCGTCACCTAATTTGCAGGAAAAATTAAGTCTAAGATATGTGTCTGTCCCTGATGGTTATGTGAGTAATACACTTTCAAAATCCTCATCTAAATCTGAATGTCACCTTACATTGACAGAAAAGAAAATGATTAGTTAAAAAGTACCATTATGTTGGAGTCCCACAGATTTTCTTGAATTCTGATTCAGTAAATATGCAATTTTCTCTTCTGTTTTTAATTTTATTTCCCTAATTCTTGTTTTTCTAAAATTCTATGTACTATCTTATTATGTCTATTCATGTAATAGTTAGATCTACCCAGCCACTTCGCTTCCATTGCCATTTATTTTGTATTTGTAATACAAATTAGATTGTTCTTTATGCATAAAATGTCATGGCGTATTGTTCAAGATAAAATGCTGATACAATTATAGCTGCATAATATCTTGGATTAAAGTAAAATTAAATAAAATAATATCCCAGAAGTGACACAATACCTTGGTGGATCTGTGTGCAAAATGAAGTTATTATGGCATAATTATAGAGAGCATGATGATTAACACAGAAAAAATTCACATGATAGTGTGAAAATACGATTACTGAAATAACCTCTCCTTTCCCTGAAATACACTAAGACATAAAAATATATATTAGCATATGGAGGTTATACTTTTAGGAATCATTTAATAGTTTACTTTCACTCTTCTACAGATGAGTCCACAATTAATGTCATTATGTAACAATTGATGTCATAGCCAGTAACAATGGCATTACCCAGAATTGAATATGCAGAAGTTCTTTTGGGCTAAGCATCTCTTTGCACAATGAAGAGACTGGACCGTATAAAGGATCCCTTTTAAACTCAATAGATCTATTACTTCATGGGACTGCAAAGAGGTCTTGATCATTATTTGTATTTTGGTTAGTAAGTGATTCACTATTTGTTAACACCATTTTAATTAATGACCAAAGAGTCTTACTCTTATCAGCAAGGACACCCCATCCACTGTCCTATTTGACTTAACCATACAGAAAGTGGATAGTTCTTCTAATAATGTTACATATTTTATGGGTTTATATTTGTAATAAATATTGATGTATTAAAGACTTACAGCCGTTTAGATAACTTCAATACAGACTTAAGAGAGAGGATTTATTCTATCAGAAGATCACTTAACAGTATTTGACAGACTTGTAAAAATGTATCCATTGGAGTTACATTAAAAGGTATTTTGATGTAGAATTTTAAAAATCATAAATTGAAGACCAGTACTCACTGGATTTATATCACATTTTGGAATTTTAAGAGGATGGAATTACACTTCCTGGTATCAGAGAGGACATACTAGTTTTCAGAGTAAAAGAAGGTATTTCATCAGAGAAACATATAAACAATGACAAAATTGCACTTTTTCTTATATTCACTGATGAAATAATAACACTAAAATGAAGCTTCCTTTTTAAGCGAAAACATATGTATGGAACCGATTAAAATTCAAATGAATTTAGACAATTGCACTATAACATCAGAGTTATTAAATTATCTGGGAATGATTTCCAATAGCATATTCTTGCAGCACTGTGTCACAAAGTCACTCGTGTTCATTCTGTCTTCCAAAGGAGAGGATGAACATCTGTGTGAGTGTCACAGCCACGCAGCTGCCTTACGAGCACCTGCCTCCAGACCAGTCAGTACCCATCTTAAATCAATACCTGTTCTAATCATGCCAGTTTATCACTCCACAGTAACACACCTGTGGTGTGATATTTTCAGTGGTCCTGTGCCTCTCTTCTACTGGTACAATTCCACTGCTGCTACTTACTGTTCATTGATAAGTACCTTTCCTTCTTTTTTTTTGACACTTAGTTTTGCAACACAGCAGAGCTCATTTCTCAGCAATAGCAGTGGAAGGAGGTGTGAATCAGATAGCAAAGGATAATTTCAACCACCCACTGCGCTATCATCACAGGATCAAGCAGGAATCAGTATAGTAGGTAAGGTCTACTGTCTTGGAGCCATTGATTTTGTGGTTCTGTAATGCAATGACAAGTATTTGCTGTATATGTCCAATAATGTACTTTCTGGAAACACTGCCATATGATCCTCTGCTTTAGTTTCTTTGATTCTAAAAGTGCATTTGTGTTATTGTCTGGATTGCTGGGCCTGGATCTCAACATCTATTTCTAAGAGTATATAGTCCACTTGCATTTGGATGTAAGGGTTTGGATGAATCCTTTTTAAAATCTTCTTTTATTCACGTTAAGATACAGAGCCAGAATACTCTCACAGTTAATGTCTTTCCATTCTTAAATCTTGAATGTTATGTCAACCAACCTGACAGCTTTCTACAGAGAGATGACTGGTTTAACGAACGGGGAGAGAATAGCAGAGAAAAGGCTGCTCTCCACAGCCTGGAGAATTTCTGGAGAACAGAAGGCTCAGGAGGTGATCTTATCAGTGTGTATAAATACACGATGAAAGGGAAAGGAGAAGAGGAACAAACTCTTCTCAGTAACACCTGATGACAGAACAAGAGACAATGGGCACAAACTGAAACCCAGGACATTCTCTATGAACATAAGAAACTTTTTTACAGTGCGACAGTGGCATAACTTATCCAGAAACCTTGTGGTGTCTCCCTTCTTGGAAATGTTCAGAAAGAAACCGGACATGGTTCTGAGCATCCTGTTCTAGGTGACCTAGCTCTACATAGGGGGTCAGACTTTATGGTCTCCTGAGGCCCCTTCTAATCTCAGCACTCCTGCAATTTTGTGTCCACCTTTCTCTCTTGCTCACTCACATCTTCTGTCAGTTTGTATTAAAGTCCATCAAAAGCAAAATAATTTTAGGAGACTTTCACTGTTCTCAGATTCAATTAAATTCAAATATTTACTAAATCAAATTCTCCAGTTTATATGCTAAATATATACGTTTAATAGAAGCACATGTATAACTGAGGACATAAATGGCCCCAGGTACTGTACATTATTTATGATGGAGTTCAACAGCATTTTGTATTTCATTCCTCCTTCATCATTTAAGCCAGAGTACAACTAATGAAGGCAAATTAAAATATTTACAGTAGATGATCAGGAGAGGTATTTTTTTGGGCTCATGATAAAAAAATAATGCATAGTTTTATGCTTTGGGAATTCATCTCCCATGTCCTGCAAAATATTGTACTGAGACAGGTTATAATGGATCTAGTTTATCTGGTGCAAATACTGTATGATATGATTTCCCCTTCAGCTAGCAAGAATTTGCTAATTATTATCATGGATGATTAAGTGTTTTGAAAGAACAGTGAGAAGGAAATTGCAGTGAAAAAAATCATATTAGAAACTTGCAGAAACACTTATTATTCCCATTACATATGAATCATTTATTAAGAAAAGTGACTGTAAGTGATACACATGCATTCACAGATAACCCAGTGTGAAGCTTATGAAATTAATGGGAGATAGAGCAACCTTTGTAATGTCCTGTGTAATGGCTAGATGGCTAGTCCTGCTCATACAGCATGAAACACTTTGAAGGGTCACGGCCTTATATCATTGCCTCACTTCTTGTCACCACAGCAAACTTGGTACCATGACTTGCACAGAAGTACCCAGGATGTGTGTCTTTTCCTTGATTAGATACATTGCATAGAAAAAGCACAGTCAGAACCTGGTTAAGAATGAAGTTAGAATGAGTAAAAATTAAATCAGTTACCCTAGAAACAAGCAGAAATGATAGTAAGGGCCATATCACAGCAGTCATTTGAGTGCCCTACCTTTTATTTAAAAAAACAGGTATAAGGAACTCAAAAAAATGAAATTATTTTCAAATCCTATTTTACTGATATTATTAGGAAAGAAGATCATAGAATCATAGAATGGTTTGTGTTGGAAGGGACCTTTAAAGGTCATCTGATCCAATGGTGCTGCAATGAACAGAGACAGCTTCAACTTGACCAGGTTGCTCAGAGCCCTGTCCAATTCTTGTTTGTTTCCCAGCCATGGGGCACGTACATATGGATGTACCATGGAAATGGTAAATATAAAGATTTTTCAAAGGATATAGTGTCAAACAACTCACTCTGCACCTAACGGAGGGTGGACATATATCTGCAGTATTGAAGTTGTGTTTAAAAGAATTCTGAACATTTTAGATGAAATTATGAAGATGTTTTCCCTAGGTTTTCAAGCACCACAATGAGGCTTTCTCCTCCAAAAACGGGCAAACGTTGTGATATTTGCCAGTACTGTGGAGGGAAGCTTTTTATGTGTTGAAACCACTGAGCTGTTTCCTTGCCTTTCATCTCCTACTGTCTGTACAGTTCTTGAGTAGATGCTGGAACAGACCTAAGGACTACTGAATCTTCTCACAAAATACAAATCATTTTTGATGCAAAAGAAATCAAGAAGAATATAAAGCATAAGAACCAAATAGCAAGATGATCTGACTTGAGCTCATCCTAGAGTTTGTCAGAGAAGTTACATTTGGTTGGTCGAGTCTGCACATCTGTAGAGGGTGTGGGTGCCAGGCCTGGCAGCGGCGGTGGCTCCAAGAGGGAAGGCTGGGGCTGCCCCCACTGGACACAGCTGGTTCCAGCCAGACACAGCCGGTTCCAGCCAATTTCAGTCAGACACAGCTGGACACAGCTGATTCCAGCCAGACACAGCTGGTTCCAGCCGCATCCAGCTGGATCCAGCTGGTTCCAGTCGGTTTCAACCAGATCCAGCCAGATCCAACTGCCCAGTGCAGGGGAGGGCTGAGCCACAGCCAGGCGGGGGTGCCTTGAAGATTAATAACAAAGGGAAAAAAACTGCACAGGTAATGAGGAACAACCCTGTGAGGTGGGGAAAAGAGGAGAAAGCGGGCAGGAGGTGATCCAGGCACCAGAGCGGAGATTCTCCTGCCACCTGTGGAGGGAACATGGGGAGCAGACACCTACATTGCGGCTGATGGGAGACCCCACATCAGCAGGGGGATATTCCCTGAAGAACTGCAGTTCCTGGAGACCCCACACTAGAGCGAACTTAACCGGAGTGACTTTAGCCCATGAAAAGGACCCATGCCAAAGCAGAAGAAAAGAGGGAGGAGGAAGGAGAAACAGAAAGGAACCACTGTTTACTGACCATAGACCTCTGCTCCCCATTTCCCCTGTGCTTCTCAGGGAGTGAGAGAGGAGTCAGGAAAGTGGGAAGGAAAAGTGTTGGTTTAATGTATGTTTCTCACTACCTGAATCTATTTTTATTGGCAACAAGTTAAATTATTTTTCCTCAAGTCAAGCATGGTTTTTCTGTGATGGTCACTGGTAAGTGATCTCGAATTTATCTCAGCCCACAAGCTTTCTCATCCTACTTTTTGCCCCGTCCCACTGAGGATGGGAAGCGAGTAAGCAGCTGGATGGGAGTTTGGCTGCTGGCCAAGGCTAATTCACGATTGTACATGAGTCTTTTTCATCTTAAAATTTAGCTGACAGATGAGCAATCCTTGAATCAAAAATATTCCCACAAAGATTTTGCTGTAAAATCCTCATCAGAACATGAATGCTTTCCCTTGTGACAATAAAAAGGTAGACATTTTATGTCCAACTTAGATCCCTTTCTGCAATCTAATTTGGTTTAGATTTCATTACAGCTTTCTCACAAGCTTTGGTTTAAGAAATAATAGGGTTGAACAGTGAAAAATAACAGGGTTATGGTGTCTAAAAAACATTTCTAGCTCAGAAATTTTGTCATTAGTAAAGCTTATCCTTGATTTTGTTTGTAAATCCAGATATAAAGTCTGCCTTCATTTATTCCCTTTCATTTATAATGTCCAGATTCTTAACAAAAACAGGAGTTATTTAGCTATATTTTATATTTATTAGTCTATATTTTGTATCTGACTCTTTTCTTCTGAGTAGACTCTGTTTACATTGGTTTTCCTCTTACTGTTACACATCATTTCTTCAATTTATCAAAATCGTTACATGCCTCCCAAGGTTCTTGTGATCTCTCTAAAATTGGCCTTGTCAGCAAATTTTATCAAGCACTTTCATCTTTAATTCACTAAACACAGAGATTTTATGTAAGAAAAAGTATAAACTAGAGCTTACATCTGGGAATTTGTCTGTGACAATGTAAGGAAGAGGCTTCTGTTTCCATTAAAACAGACATTTACTTTTATATTAAATTATAAGCAAAATTTGAATAAATGTGGAACATAATATGTTAGCTCTATGGACATAAATGGAAAAGTGGCAAGGTGTGCCCAGTTTTCCAGTTTTTATAAGAATTATACCAACTAGATTAGTGGGTTTATATATTCCCTCTTCTGATTTTTCTTTAGTGTTTCAAGACTACATTGACTCCCTTAACAGACTGAATCAAAAACTAGAACAAAAATAAACAAAAAATAATGTACTTTATTATAAATTTTGATCCTTTTGCAAATGCAAAAAGCCTTCCCTTATCAGGAACTTGGGCAACCAGTTACCTTCCATAGCTTTAAATTCTTCCTTCATTCATAATCTGAATCTTGAAACGATTATGAAGTAGGAAAAAAGGTGGGGATGGAATAAGCTCACAAAACCCAATAATGAGTACATAGGCATGTCTGTTGCTTAGGGAATCTACCCAGTCTGAGAAGTCTCAATTTCTGGTTAAATGCAACTTCCATCAGCACAAGGGCTGGTGCACACAGATTACAAACCCCATTCTCCCCTCTCCCCAGCTGTTCCTTCCTACCCTCCACTGTCTCACAACAAAATCACACAGCTATTTGTGAGGTTTCCTCTTCTATCTTTTAAAAACCTGGCACCAATGAAAAATAACCCTTTAAAGATGACTTATTCAAGAGAAAATTCCTTCTAGCATTATTTTTTGTCTTTCACTCAGTCTACTCACAATTTAACATTCAGGATTTGTAGAATGCTGGCCTCAAGTCCATCAAAATGTCCAAAGAGAAACCGTTCCAACTGAAGAAGTTATATTCACATGTATGGCAGCTAAGGAAGTCTTCTTCAGAGACATTAAAAACTAATAATAATAACTAATAATTAAAATTAATTAATTGAGGTTTCAATTCTCAGCAAAAAATCTTGCCTCTGTGAGACCCACCACTTCAGAGATCCACAGATCCACTCACCAAAAACTGATACAGACAGTATTCAGCAACATTAAAATTTTCCTCTGCATATACATCAAATTTCTCTGTCTATTCATCTATAGGTAATTCAGCTCTATCAGAACATACAATTCAAGGGCATACATTTAAAATTAAAAAAAAAATAGTATTCTTCAATGCAGTTAAAGTATAATCCATAAATCCAAGGAAGTGGAGAGAGCATGAAGAGTCAGCCTTATCATAGATACTTTCAGTTACTGGGATATGGTAGCAAAGATTTTAATGGAATGCAAAACACATCTAAGTATGCAACTTTTTTTGTTTCAGAATCAAAATCAGCTATAATTTAATCTGTCTTTATTTCACTTATACTTTGGCCTAATTTTCCACATACATCCATATTGGTACTTCTAAATACATTTAGCTGGGTTTTTTTTTTACTATATGCATAATATAAACCACCATAAAAAAGCACACAAGAAATTAGTGTAAAGAAAAATGTACTCAGAGCTTTTCTGCTGAAATTCTAGTTCTGAACTGTATCTTTAGTTGAATGACTTTTACTTTTTTTATCATTCAGTAATCAGTACTCCAATCAATAATATTAGGCACTCAGAATTTTAATGATGGAATTATTAAGGTTTTCTTTGTTTCATACTGCCCAATTTTCACGGATGTTTTAGGGGGAGAGTTATTACCTGATAGTCTCCTGATTATGAGATATTTATGTCCATTTCATCTTTACCTCCCAATATTACATTTTATTCCTCTGTCTCTGATACTAACTCCATTTCATGTTTCATTTTGCCTATAACAGAACAACTTCTTCCTTGAAATCTATGCTAGTTTTGGGTGGGGTAGAGTTAATTTTCTTCCCAGTGACTGGTATGGGGCTGTGTTTTGGCTTTGTGCTTTATGCATGGTTGATAATACAGAGATGTTTTTGTTATGCTGGGCAGG
>JAWWMU010000153.1:93076382-93104580 GCA_035048155.1 Cinnycerthia olivascens | reverse complement strand
GCTCAGTGAAGGGTCCCCACAATGGGACACTGACAGACTGCTCAGGCACCAGGGTCTTGGCTTTCCTGGGGTGCTGACAGACAAACTAAACACTACGGGTCAAGGAAATTTCCCCATTCTACATGAAAAATGAGCATGACCAAGGATTTCTTTTTGGAACTCCAGATTTCAATATGATGCTTTCACTGCCTTTTTCCCAGCCTGGACATGAAACTTGAGATAATTTAAGTAAGGAGGCAATATAAAAGAGGAACTTTGATGAAGGCCTCCAGGAGCAGTTATGGAAAGATGTCCACAAAAATCCACCCCCCCAAGGGTGAGTACATTTTATAGATTTTAGGAAATTAACATAATTGATAAAAGGCACCAATTAGGAGGACAAGTGGTGATGCAATTCCCCCCCATGTCAAGCCCCTTCTCTGGAGCCCCCCTTCAGCACTAGTTGTACTTTGTCCATGAGAAGGTTTATTGAAGAGTTGTTCTCAGCCTTGGATCCAAGGGAGAACCAGGATAGCACTGGGGCTTTGTACCTCCTGGGGCTTGGAGCTCTGCAATTTTGTTTTGTCTTTCTGATTAGGGAAAGGCCATGGAAAAGTAGCTATGAATACAGTATGTGACAGAGTTACAAATATATGTGTGAAGAATACAGGGAACATAGAAAAAAGGCAAAACCCAAATGGCATCACTTTTGAGCTGGTAGAAGCTAAAGAGACTAATGACATATGGTAATAGAATGCAGAATATCAGATAAAGGTGAGAACACAGCAGTGAGTTGGCCAGGGGGAGTGGTACAGATACAGAAAGAGAGCAAGATCTGGAAAAGGGACTGGATGGCTGAGGCCAAGGCAGGCAGGACCAGGTCAGTGGAGGATAGGGAAATGTAGTTAAACCATGCTATTATGGTTTTGTCAGGGCACAATGTTTTTGTGCACAGATTTGAAAGCTGACTGAACAGAATAGGGTATGACCATCCCAGCATTAAATCCCATGATTTCTTCAGATGTCTTGGACTCACTAGAAAGGCTCAAAGTCCCAGGCATCTTTCAAAAGGTATGTGAGCCACTCTGTGATTATCAAGTGTTTCCTGTTTGTGCATCCCCAGGTTGCCTACTGTCACGACAACTACAAAGTCCGACTCTGCATAAGGGTGAGTATTCCCAGGTCCAGACATCCAGGCATGTTCTATGAGTCTAACTTCAGGTACCTTCTCATTGCTGATAACAAGTTGACTTATTGGGGTGCACACCTAAGAGTCTGACCCTCAGACTATATATCTTTCCATTTACATACGAACATCAGGACTGTCATTCTCAAAAGAAATACTATCCATTAATAAGGAGTCAACAAAGGCCTTGCTTTTGATATATCTTGCTGACGGAATATCATACCACGCATCAAAAACATTCTCTGGAATCTGGAGACAATTTGAGTAGGGAAATATCTGTTCTAAATTATGACACTGTACTCGTCTAGATTGTACAGAAATACCCAGAACATAGCCAGGGCGTGTGGCCACCCATCTAGGGAGATGTTCATTTGCTACTAATGAAAAAGATTTTTAAAGGACCATTCTCATTAGCTAAAATTAGAGCCAGCCTTCTTAAGAATACAGATAAGAAATCATAAGAAATGGTTAGATTATTGAAGTTCTGCTTGGAAGTTTTATGTTCAAAGTTTTGCCCACAAGTCATCTGAGATAAATGAATGAAATTACATTTATTGCTTAATAAGACTAAACATCCTTGATAAAACCAAGTGCAGTAACAAAAGATACTGTATACACCTACAACACATCTGCACTAATTTCTCAATATGAAAGCAGAAACATGTGGGCAGCATTACCTATTTAATTCTGTAGTCGCTTCTAAATTTTTAGCAGTAATCTACAAAGATCTGTGAACAGTATTTGACCACCTTCTGTGTTAACATGTACAATAACATTCTGCATTTTAGACAACCTTTTATCCAAAGCTCATAAACCTATAGAATCCTTATGCATATCATCAGTTTGACAGGCTGAGGAAAGGTGGAGAATCATTATTTCCAGAGATTCATCATCTCAAGAACAATGACATTCTGCCAATCAGTAGTGCACACCATTTGCTTTTAATATTGTAATTTTTATTTTAATCATATGCCAAAGATGATAAAAATACTCAGGGTAGAATTAGAATAAACAAATTACAGAATGGATGACATTGAAGAAGATCTGTGGGTACTGTCTAGTCCAGCACCTAGCTCAAAGCAGTGCAGGTAATTCAGGACTCTGTCCACTTCGGCTTTTAATACCTACAAGGATTAAGCCTTCATAAGCTCTCTGGGCAACCTGTTGCAGTGTTTGACTTTCAGCATAAAAAGTTCTTTTCTTCTACTTAAGCATCTTTTTTTCTATATTTCAAGTTGCGCCCATTGCTTCTTGTCCTGACAGCAGGTGCCAATGAGAACAGTGTACTCCCCCTTTTCTCTATTTCCTCAAATTGATTAAGATCTCCTTGAGCCTTCTTTTCCCCAAGCAGAGGAGTTCTAGTTGTCTTACACTCTTCTGTCCATCTGACAGATATTCCAAGCCCTAAATCATCTTTGTGGCCCTTTGCAGGACTCTCTCCAGTATGTCCATGTTCTCTCTTGTATTAGGGGTACCATAACTGGACACAGCACGCCAGGATGGCCTCAGCACCAGTGACTCAGCCATGATGTTCTGCCAGGCCCATTTCTCCAGCCTGCTGAGGTCTGTCTGAAGGGCAGTACAACCAGCTGGTGTACTGCTAAAAACTCTTCTCAGTTTTATATTGCCTGTGGACTTGCAGAGTGCAGTCTGCTACATCATTTAAATCATAAATGTCAAACAGAAGTGGGCCTAGTATCAACCTGTGGGGTATACTGCGAGTGACTAGTGTCCAGCCCAACTTTGTGTTGCTGGCCACAAGCCTTTTGAGTCTAGCAATGCAGTTATCAGTCCTTCACACCTGTAGCCCTAGTCTCCTCAATTTTTCTGTTTGGATGTGACAGATACAGTGTCAACATCCTCATAAAGTCAAGATAGGCAACAGTCACTGCCTTCCCCTTATCTTACACAGTCATTTCACTCTGGAAGACTATGAGGTTGGAAAGGTATTATTTCCCCTTTGAAAATCCATTCTGACTACTCCAAATCAAATTTCTGTCCTTCATATGTTTGGGAATGGTTTCCAGGAGTGTTTATTCCATCACCTTCTGAGTCACTGAAGAGAAACTGCCTGTCCTGTAATTCTGTGGATACTCACTCTTGCCCTTCTTAAAGACAGGAGTGTTATTTGCTGTCCTTCTGTTGTCATGATCCTCCCCCAGTTACCCTTTTAAAGATAATAAAATGTGGCCTACATGGGCATTGATCAGCTCTCTTGAAATCTGTAGGAATATGCCATCAGATCTTGTGGACTTGTATATTTCCTATTTTTTTGAAAGCTGGGAGGAGACACAGCCTGGACAACTGACCCCAACTGACCAAAGGGATATCCCACACCATGTGGCATCATGCTCAATATATAAAGCTAGGGGAACAAGGAGGAAGGAGGGTATATTTGGAGTGATGATTTCCCAGCTCACATTTATGCATGCTGAAGCCTGGCTTTCCTGGGGATTGCTGAACACCCATGTTCAGCTAATGGGAAGTGATTAATTAATTCTTCATTTTGCTTAACCTGTGTGTGCAGCTTTTGCTTTGACGATTAAACTGCCTTTATCTCAATCCATGAATTTTCTAGCTTTTACTCCTCCAATTCTCTTCCCATTCCACCGGTGCAGGACTGAGAAATCAGCTGCATGTGCCTGGTTGCCAGCTAAGATTAAACCAAGATAGTGATACTGCAATTATGTATCTTTTCCTTTGGCCATTTGGAGGTAGAATTTCTAGTGACTTTTTCCCACAAAAGCATAAAATATTATGTCTCAAGCCCCTTGAAGAAAACTGAGAAAGTAAAAAACACCATGTGGTTACTCAGTAATTAGCATTTCCTCATTTAAAACAAAGTCTTCTTGTGTTTGAATGGGCAAAATAACCAATCTCGATATATAACTGTTAGAATATTTCCTAATTCTGTTTTGTAGTCTATCATAGAGAAGTCCAGCTGCTGGAAAGCTCTCTTGCCCCAGTCATGATGTTACCATTATCATCACCACTCTACTGCTGTACTTATCACCTTACACCTCTGCTCACTTTTTCCAGCAAATGCAACAGGGTTTCCTTGCAGAGGAACCTGAGGGGCTTAACATGACAGAGAAAGTAAATTGGGGTCTCTTTCACATTTTCTCAGTTTTAGTCTTTTAAAACTTGATTCTGTCAATGGGCTGCAGCATTTATGGGCCACAAAAACAACTGGCAGAACTTCCAAAAAAAGGCAGATACTCTTAAACCCAACTCAGAAGCTGTGCTGCAATCAGCTCCAACTGGGTAAAAGGTAATTTTGGCAAGGGGAGATCTGCAACCATCGACTCAAGGGCCACTGACACAAGAAACCCACTGACCCAAAAGAAGAGAAACACTGAGCATTGGGACTAATTAGCATGAGAAGCGAGAGAATCATTAACCAACAGAAAACAGAATACTAATTGCAAGTATTCTGTAGAGCTAAGTAACTTGTAGCCAATGAATGCTAATTCCTTTTTTTGATGAAATGTATAAATAGTAAAAAGTTTTGATAGTTGGTGTACTTGATTTGAGGAATTTCACAAGAACCCAGGCTTGCACAACTCTGAAAATAATCAGTATCTCACATGAGTGTGAATTATTGGCTTGTTGCACATCACATAACAAATCTTGTTTTTACAGACAACACATGAGCTGAGATCTCTTGACACAGGTTTACAATCTGGATAAAAATTTGACCATGAAAAGGTATTGGAATGTTAAAAATGCCTCAAATCCTTACATAACTTGCTTGCAACTGGGGATTAGCAGTTACCTTTACTTGCCAGCAGATGCTGGCAGAACACTTTTTCCCTGGGGAGGTTTCTCTCCGTCTGCAATTTTAAATAGCTTGGGATTCCTCTTTTGATCCATTTATCAACAAAGGTCAAAAGCAAACTTTTTGTTTAATGTTTCAAATCAGCACTCTAGCAGGCAAAAGGGACATTATCACTGGGTAGTAGATATATGTGCTTACATACCCTTACTGGTTTTGTTATACTACAATTTGTTGCTTTTGTCCAGTCATTGGCAGAACTGCTGGAAAAAATGGGTAAGATTCTTACATCTGCTCAGTCTTATGGCCGGTCAGTCAGGATATTCTACTAGGAAATTGAAGTAAGATGTTAAAAATCTAGGAAGAACAGAAAGTGAGTTATTCAAATTCTAAAACTGTGCACATACCTCTAAATCCTTAAATTAAAATCTTTAGCCTAGGAAGGCTTGTGCCAGGCTTATGAGTAACTCTTCCCCTCCTTGCTGAGTATCTTCCTGAACGACAAACACCAGCACTGTGTGTTCTATGCTGGACTCTGGGCTGGGGATACATACTAAATGTGTATTTTCCCTATTGTGGAGCTAAAGACAGCCAGCCCTAGAAGACAGTTCAGTTGTGTCAAGATAGGACACGCAAGAAAACTACTGTAAAAGTGTTCTTCCTTATACCTTTTGGCTGCCCACTACTTCCTCATTTAGAAGCATTGTAAATTTCCAATAAACATCAAGGTAAATTTACAGCTCTGGCATCTGCTAAATCATTTACATATATACACTACAATGTCAGCTCTGTTGTTCTTGTGATGATTCATTCTGTGCCTATAACATTCCAGCTAACAGATAATACAGGTGAACAGATTGGAAAGATATTGTGCCCTTAACAGTCTGGCTTCTGTGATAAAAAATTACATTAGATAAATGACATATTATGTTTTGCATTGATGTCTCAGCACAGTTTTATATTTTCAGTATTACCATTTGGTAAGCAGCCTTCACAGTACGCCATTATTTACACTCATGCAGTATCTTCGAAGACAGCTTCCAAGAGCAGATGTCAGACATTCTAGCCTTGCAACAAAAGCCTCCAGCATATGATAAACATATAAAAGGAAATGTTCTTAAGAAGGCTGTCAGGTCCTTGCCTTCCTGGAGCCCACGAGCCACATGGCACCCAGTGGAGTCAATGGAAAATTTTCCATTAACTTCCGTGAACTTTGGATTGATACTTTCAGTTTCTGTAGCAGCCCTGATCAGCCACTATACAAAGGTAAATGAGATGAACCGAACAATGTCCTTAGAAGCTACGAAGAGAGAAGGCAGTTTCATCCAGGCATTTCTGACAAGGGTGAAGTGCCATGATGGAGGAAAGCAAGGAGACACCACACAGCGTGTCAGCATGGGAAATGAAATTGCTTATTATACTCTTTAAAAATCCTAAGGGATTTAGATGGATGAGTTTCTATTGGCTCCCAAAGAATTTCTCTTAAGGATAAATCCATAATAGAAATTAGAATGGCAATAATGATTGAGGTTGATATACATTTGCTGAAATTTCTTTCCTGTCAGAAGCATGCTTATATGCTTTTAAACATTTTAGTACTACACCTGAAGTGGAAAATCACAAATGAATACTCGGAAGGAAGTAAAGTGATCACAGATGATCACTTTGAGTTCTGAAAAAAAACTATTTTCTCACAATGCTAACTCATTCCTACAGGAAATTCTGGGTAGTAAAGAAATAAAAAATTAGTTCAAATTTTGAGCATATTTTGGAAGAAACATTCTTCTAATAATATTGAAAATAATGGTATAGATACTGAGCCTTGTGAAGTTTCTACGAAAAATATTCATGTCAGGTCATACTTAAGAATACTATCTCCTAAGTACCCCCTCTTGGCCTCTATCACAGAGTGGCTTTTCTATGGGGAGATATCACAGAAAAACTGGATGTCTTGATTTTCAGTGCAAACCCTGAACTGTCTGCTACTAGGTCAAACAGCACATCTTAAACGTTGTCATTTTTCAGGCAGTGAGGCAGAAAACATGGAAGATAGAACAAAGACATTTAAAGAAATAAACAGAACAGTTGTGCATTAGGTGGAGATGTCTCACTGACATACACAGTCCATGTTACTCTTTTGCAACAGAAAACAACATGAAAACATAGCAAAAAATCAGCATGCAGAAAACAATAAGACTTGAATAGAATTAACATTAAGGTAAATAGTCCCATATGTCTATACTCAGTAAGGTTTTGTCCATTAGGTTGTCATTTGCCAAGATCATATGTCTTGAAATAGATATATTGTTTATATCTTGGAAAATTTACAAATTGCTGTG
The DNA here is from genome assembly GCA_035048155.1 of Cinnycerthia olivascens. Taxonomy (NCBI): domain Eukaryota; kingdom Metazoa; phylum Chordata; class Aves; order Passeriformes; family Certhiidae; genus Cinnycerthia; species Cinnycerthia olivascens. Next base: position 93,097,301 of record JAWWMU010000153.1, on the reverse strand, counting down.
TCCCTCCTTCAAGCAGGAAGGCCTCAGTGGAAGAAGTTTCTCACTGTTCTCATGTTAAAACTTCCTGTGTAAAAAGATAAAAATGTCACGAAACCTATTAATTTTGTGAATCCTCAAATAATTTCCTAACATGTAAAGAAAGGACACTTCAGAAAACAAAAATCTTCAGATCATTATAACATGAAGTATTGATGATATCATGTTCATTTGTTATTGATTTCATGTTTGTTTATCTGTACACTTCCAAACTGATTTGCTTCCAATATGTCATAAATTTTTTTTAGAATACAATCAATTAAGCTATTGGAACAATCACTGTCAAAATTGTGAGAAAGTGAAAAAATACATTTCATTAGCGAGCAAGATATGATAAAAAAACCCTTTATTTTAACACAACAATGACTGGATGAAATTCTGATATAATTTTACTGAATATCAGACTGAATTAATTCTGTAATTTTGTTGGAATATGATAGATATCATACAGGAAAGTTAATTTGGAAATATTAAACATACAGATGTTGACATGCCCTGTTGAAAGAATTAATAAAGTCACACAAAAAAATTAAGAGAACAGTTTGAGTTCTCTCCAACAGTTGAGTTCTCCAACAACTCCATTCCTTGACAGCTAGAAAGAAAAGAAATTCCTACTAAGTGGAAAACTGCTAGCTTTGATGTAGCCAGAATCATACTGTATCTACATTGCAAGCCCATAAGTGAAATATTTTCATAAGGAAGTTATTATCAGCACTGAAATACACATCTTTTAAAGAAATTTAATTAAGAAACATATTTTTCTCCAGAATAATTTACTGCCCATCTTAATGTGCTTATGACCGTAATAAAAAACATAATAACCTGATAATGATGTCAGTTTTTCATTCAATCTTTTATCTCTTTATCTATTAATCTTCCCTTGTTTTGGGACTTAGCATCAAGGGTTTTGTCATAATTTCAAAGAAATAATTTTTAGAGCCATATAGTTTGCTCTTGCTCTTCTAGCGAGTGTCAAAATAAATCATCCTTTATATTATTGATACCAAGTCAGACATCTCTTTGGAATGCTCTCTTTACACACATAATCAGAGTTTCTGGTGGTCATTTGTTTACTTATTTCACTCAGAACAGCAAGAGCAAAAGGATATAACAGACCTCAAATCTACTTTAACACTGAAATGCTGCAACCTGTTAGTCATCTGTCCATGGATGATAGCCAAGTCAGCCTAATCATATCATAGGACTGTCTCTTCTCTATTCCATGAATTTCTGTTCATCTACCTATGACAGATAGCAAAGCCTGACAAGAAGTCCTGTCTTAATTGAAGATAGCTATTCTTCCTTAGGAATCACCTTCCTATTAAAAATTGGAAATAGCAGCAAGACATCAATGCAATCAGTGCAACAGTAAAATAAAAATGGTGTTTTGCTCATATAACACGTATAGTTATTTGGGAATTTTATAGGAAGTTAAGTTTTGGAAATAAGTAATTTGTCCTATGTGGACAACTTTATTTCCATGTGCATCTTGCAGGAAGACAGAAATCTGTGGTATTTTGAATTTGGCCAGCAGAGAGACCCCCACCCAGCTGTTCACTCATTCTCCCTCCTCAACAGGATGGAAAAAACAAGGTGGAAAACTCATGGATCAAAGGAAGGACACTGAGATCATTTAACAATTAACATCACAGGCAAAAGAAACTCAGCTTAGGCATAATTAATTTAACTTTCTGCAAATTCAAAATATAGTAGGATGGTGAGAAACAAAACCTCACCACATATCACTACTTCATTCCTGACTCCCTTATGTCCTTCTCCCAACCCCAAGTGACACAGGGGAATGGAGAATGGGCACTGTGATCAGTCCCTATGAGCTCCTCTCTGTTGCTTCTTCCCTCTCCCATTTTTCCTCTCTGCCAGTCCTCCAGGGTAAACATGCTCCAGCAAGGTTTCCCCACTGGCTGCAGCTCCTTTAGGGAGTCTGCTCCAGCATGGAGCAGCACATATCCATGGCTACAGCTTCCTTCGGAACACATCCACCCGCTCCCTGCGGTGTCCTCCATGGAAGGACAGCACGGTCCCCTCTGTGGGCCGCAGGGGAGCCACCTGTGTCACCACAGGCTCCTCCATGGGGAATTACAGGGGAATCTCTGCTCCGGGGCCTGCAGCAGCTCCCCCTGCCTCCCTCGGGTCTCAGGTTGCTGTTCCCAAGGTTGTTTGTCTCATCTGTTTTTCCTCACCACCTTTTGTGCAGCGTTTGTGCCTTTCCACATACACAGAGTCCCCACGGAGCCCCCACCTGGCCATGGCTCAGCCCTGCCCTGTGCTGGGTGGCTGGATCTGGCTGGATCCGGCTGGAACTGGCTGGATCCGGCTGGAACCGGCTGGAACTGGCTGTGTCCGGTTGTGTCCGGCAGGGGCAGCACCGGCCTCCCCTCATGGAGCCACCGCCACTGCCGGGGCCTCAGTATGGGAGCTCTGTAGAGCGTCTCTGGAGAACATGGAACCAGCAGCTATGAGCACAGGCACCCTCTTCAGACTGGCAAAAGCCACTTCACAGACTAGTAGAGATTCTCTAAAGTATGCCTTTGAGGGTTACATATTTTCCAGACACCGTAATGATTTTCTGTCACTATGGATACAGCCTGCCTACAACTCCATGTGGATGCAGTGTGCCCAGAGAGGTGACACTCTGCAGTAAAAATGAGGATGATTTCTTTGTAAGTGCAGTGCCCACTGCATGATGGGGCCTGGGACCCAGGAATGATGTTGTCAGGAGACTGTCATGGCTTGTCCAGCCCTCAGACTGTTGCCCTGATTGCTCCATTGGCATGGACACACTGGTCAGTAACAGCATCACCAGGGAAGATGTGGAATGTACCGAGCATGACTACAAGGCTCTTGCGGCAATGGTCAAGGGCATGGTGGCCCAGGGTTATTTCTCTCTAATTTTAATGGGTGACAGGGAAGAGCTCAAGGATGATTGGAAGGATCCTGTTGGTAAACAACTATTTGCATATCATTACTGGGAATTAAGCTTTCATGACTAATTTTGAGGACTTAAGGACTCCTAGAAAAATATGGAACCACCTGAGCAAGTGGGGCAAAATCATCTTTGCCAGCTGGTTGGCCAACCTGCAGAGGAAAGCTTTCACCTAGGAAAGATGGAGAAAGGAGGTGATGATCAACCATCAGATGAGGAAATCAGAGATGGGTGGTGAGCAAATGATTCAGGGTGATGTGGTCACGAGAGATATGGTAATCAAATCAATATCATCATGGTAATCATGATAGTAATCATTAAAACAGGGCTAAGGACACTATTTATGTTGCCTTAAATAATGGAATGATGAGAGGGCTGCATTATGGGAGAAGATGTCACACTTCTGGGAAATCAGCACAACTGTGGGTTGTACACTAATTCATGTAGCATAGGGAGCAGTCAGGAGGAATTAGAGGACTGTGTGCACTGTACAACACCCATTAAAAGAAAGCACTCATTCTGATGATTCAGATGTACTTTATAACTTTATCTCATCCACAATACTGTTGTTTCAAAGATACATGGATGAAGTGGTGCTAAACTGAACTGTTGCAACTTCTTAGACTCTGATCTAGCTTCTTTTGTGCTCTGATGTTTCGAATGACTTCTGTGTGGCTCCAGCTAAGGATGAGCTGTACGAGTGTTGTTAGGTTGGGTGGAAAAAAGAGATGGTGGGAAAGAAGAAATGTCCTTAGAGACAGCATCCTTTTAAAGTTAGGAGGACTATTAACCGACATAATAGAAAAGGTTTAAGTCACAAGAACCTTTCTTCAGATTTAAACTAGAATCCTTAATCAAAATGACCTCACCCCATTTAACCTGTCAAATATGTCTAAAGATACACAAAGTTCAGTTTTAAAGACAGAGATCACATCTATAAAAAAATAGGGCTTTTGCAGATTAGTGTAGATTTTGAGGCAGCTCTTTCTAAATGAAGTTTGTTCTTCATCAGTGTACTGGATCTGACTGAGCTGGAGCTCATTTTCACCACAGCAGCCCTTGCAGTGCTGTGCTTTGTGTTGGTATCTAGAATGGTGTCGATCACACACCAGTGTTTTGGCTACTGCTGAGAAGTGCAGGCATAGAATCAGTACAGTCTCTCTCTCTCCAGGTGGGCAAGATCTTGGGAGGGGAAACAACCAGGACAGCAGACCCAAACTGTCCAAAGGGACATTTCATACCATATGATGTCTACTCAGAAGCAAAAGCATTCATTATTACAAATGCTTGTAATAATGCTTGTTCCTTCCAGAGCAACTGCTTTGCATACTCAAGGACTGCTTCCCAGAAAGTGGCTGATTGCAAGTAGAGAATAAAGTGTTTGTTTTTCCTTTGTTTCTGTGCCCAGCCATTGCTTTTGAGTTTATTAAACTGCCTTTATCTTTATCCATGAGGTTTTTCCATCTTATTGCTTGGCACCATGGATAAGAGCCTGGATCCATCCTCTGACACCTCCTTTCAGATACTGACAAACATTGACAAGGTCCCCTCTCAGCTGTCTAGTCTCAAGTTTGAGCAAGCTCAGCTGTTCTTTGTAAGAGAGATGCTCCAGTCCCTTAATCCTCTTCACAGGACCTGCTCCAGGGGCTTCTTGGCCTTCTTGTACTGAGGAGCAGAACTGGATACTCCAGATGTAGCCTTACTAAGGCTGGGTAGAGGGGCAGGATGACGTCCCTCGAGCTCCTAGAAAAACTATGAGGAAAATGTTTTTATGAATATCTCTATAGCCTAAATTGTCCCTGCTGTGTTTGTTTCCATTCCAACAAAGAGCTAAGAGAGATTTAGTGTCTTTTTCTGAAGACATACTAAGAATGCAATCTCTCCATCTTTTCCTGATTACTGCAGACATGTGCATACACATCCCTTGTGAAGTGTGGACTTTATTCCTCAGTTTGAATGGGCCTCATAAGGACACACACACACAGACACCTCAGAGTGACTCAGGCAGTTCTCTAAGAGTTGTCATTTTGCAAGAGGAAAGGACACTCTTCTATCTCCTGCAGACTTTTTCTATCTTGAAGGATTTAAGCATCATCCATGATTTCAAATTTCTGAAAGAATAAAGATTTCATCCAAGAAGTAAAGACCTAACATTGAAAACAGGTGGCTAGGACAATCTTCTGGAAATGAGGAGGGTTGTTTATCGAACTGGTAACTATCTAATATGAAATGTAGATGGTCAACAAGGAGCAGAATTACAATGGCATTGCCTTCTTAGCAGAGATACCTGGTCACTAAACTATGAAAGCACAGTCCATCCTCTGGTCTGTCTCTCACTCTCTTAATCTTGAACCATTTCTAGAATGGAAAAACAGCCTCTGAAGAAATGCAGAATTCCGGGTTAACACCATTCAAAGCAGCCTTAAAATAGTATTGTCATGGAAATGTGATTTCCTGGACCACATGATTTCCCTTGAAGAGTACATGGCATTCAATTCAGGTTCTCTGCTTTCTTGATGGAAGCTGTAACTATGTGCCACTATACAGAGGGCAAGAAGGATTGGACTCAGCTAGGTTAAGCTAAGCACAAAATTATGCTCATGTTTCCAAAGGCTTCTGTTTGTACAGGGCACCTTGCACAAGTTCAGCATCTACCTAAGCCTCACAATGGAACACAAAGAAAGGTTTGTTCTCAGAGCTCTCTAAATTCATGTAAATGTTTTAAGCATGGGAAAATGGGAAAAGTGCAGAGAAAGGAAAACTGCAAGTTAATTAAGCATTTAAGCTGTTAAATTTTGTCTTCCTAAATGAAGAAATATATGAATGCAGGAAAATATTTGAAAATAACGAAAATTAAAAAAAAAAAGTTTTGGCACCAGGCTACTGAATGTGAAACTGGGGAAAGAGGTGAATTTAAATACAAAAGAGTTGATAGGGTTAATCTGAGAACTACAATTGTCTGCATAGAGGTTGGGCAGTTGGTAGAGATAATACAAATATTTTATGTGTAGGCACTAATTATGATAGTTGTTACTGCTAGTAGAGAGCTCTGCACACTTAGACTGGGATGATTTTAATTCCTTCAACTCATCTGCATTAAAAAAAGCACAAGTATTTATGGAAACAAGGGTGGACGAAATATTAAAAATAAGCATTTTTATGCTTATACTTTTAAAGAAAACTCTCAGATCTAGGGGGATTTTGAAGGTTGAAGGGAATTTTTTAATAAGTTTTGAATGTAAAAGAGAATTTTTAGCTTATAAGGGCTACATGTGTTACTAAATACTCTCCAATCCAGAGGTTGTAGGTAAGGGACAATTAAAGAGACCCCATCCCTAATTAAATTTCATCATGCTCAGAGGCAAAAAGACACAAAGAAACACCCATTGTGCTTTAGGGGTGTAAGGTAAATATTAAAACAGAACTAGATATCCCCAAGATTAATTCTGTTGGTTCTACTTAAACATTCAGAAAGATCTAATACAAATTAATATCTTATTTTCAGATAGCTAAAAAGAACTACATAAAAAAATAACTCTACTTTGGTTGCAAAGTCACACAATCAAAAACTTGGAAATAACTACATTAGGGTTTCCTGTGCTCTCTCAGTTTAATTCTTTATGTTTATTACACAATCATCCTTTTCCTAAATTTATTCAGTTGTAAGCAAAGCATGCAATGATACATGCAGCTGTTTTTAAGTACAGAATTAACAGGTATTTGTACTAACATTTATTTGTTTATTGACACTGAAATTGTGGGTGGAATAGCAGTGTGGCAGACTTTCTTTCTGCCCCATAAGTATGCTAGGACTGAGTGCATATATTAAATAGGTCATTCTTAGAGCTGTATTCTGTTGTTTAGGGTAATTTTTAGGAAAGGCAGGTGGAGAAACTAAAAATGAAATAATTTTAAACAAAAAAAATTATGAAGAAAATTAAATGTTAATAAAGTCTTGTAATATTTCATAAGACCTACAAGCAACTTTGTATTTAGTTCAACACACCAGTAAGTCATTTTATTATATGTAACATATATTGGTAACATAAATTAAGATCTCAGAATTTAAAGCTATAGCTCTCAATTATTCAAAAACAATGAGTTTTGTGAACTGTCAGATCATAAATCCAACTTTGGTTTAGTTACACAATCTAGGGTAATGAAAGAATTATTTTAAAACTCAGTGTTTTACCATAGCACATAATGTATTTGTATATACTCTACCATAGTGAAGTTAAAGGTAGCATTTCATCTTGACATTTTATCTATTAAGCATTTTCACAAAGTTCACACAGAAAAAAAAGAAAAAAGTCATACCCGTATCTTTATTTTGTCCAATAATTCGGAGATTAGTGTTACTTTTTTTGTTGTTTTTTTAATAAGAAAGCAAAAGAATGTAAGTATTTTTAGTAAGCATCAATTCTGTACTCTGAAGTCTCTTGGGTATGTTATGTTATTTAATAACTCACTCATGAATAGAAAATACAAAGAAGCATCTGTGAAAAGACAAACTTAACTCTGATACAGAAAACATAACACAATTTTAATTAAGTTTGGCAACTGAGTACTGAATTTTTATTCTAAAGGTGAGCAGCAACCTTGTTTAAACACTGAATTGGGCAGGCAAAGTCTATTATTTAATGCATGTGAGAAGTTTTGACTTCAGAACATGGAATATTTTAAACCAATCTTATTACTAGGAAAAAGAGATTTGTGTATTTTGTAATGAGGCTATATACACATCTGTGATAAGGAAGAAAATATAAGATAGACCCTGCTTCATATGTTTTTATTCTTAAATAGACTCCAGCTGGGAGGGAACCTCACAATGCGCTTCAGAAGTAAATTTACCATAGATGACATGTCAGGCAAGTCCTGTGCCTGAGAACTTCTAGAAGTGAGGCTTAGCACTGAGCTTCCTGACACTGATGCCAGGTTTGGTACCAGCAGAGATTTATGCTAGCACCAAAAATGCTTAAAGTGCATTTAAAATAAATTTGTCATTAGACATGAAAAATCTTTACTTTTACACATTTCCAGGTCCCAGAGAGAAGAATCTGAAAAGAGAACTTGTTTGCATTTGCAAGGCCAATAAAGTTGGTACAACAGTAAAGGCCAACAATAATTCTAGCTAGTTCCTTATTTTTTTGAGATTTTTGCCTAAATTTGGAGTTACCATTATAGTTGGACTGGAGAACTAGTTTTATTTTTGGATTCTGTACATAGATACCAGAGAACATGAGAAAATAGCATTAAATGAATTAGGGAAGGGAATTCAGCCTCTTAATAAGGCTAAAGCTGGATTAGAAATGGATTTAGCATCTCAGAAGAGAAGACTGAAGATCTAGGTTAATTTCTGGATTCTTCAGTGCCTAGAGAGCTAATCCAGAGGTATGTAAACAGACAGTGACGTTTGCTTACTTTGGAGGCAGATGTGAACAGCTAGTTTAAAAAAAGCTGTAAGATCACCCCAGGAGGGATTCAGGAGCACAGTGTTATTGGCAGCACTTGAAAAGCACAAAGGGCTGTGAAAGACTGGGTGCTAGAGCAGCAAATTGGTTTTGGTTAATTGTCTAGATGTTATTGGGTTCTGGGTTCAGTTATCAAAAGGATAAAATTCAACTCTGAGAATATAAGCAGAATTCACCAGCATGTGAAGAGTTTACCAGCAATGCTATGTATGACAAGTATGAATTAAGTACAAGTGAAGAAAGCTTTGTTTTAATATTGAGAACACGAAGAAGTGAAAAAAAAAAAATTTTCAGGTTCTTGCAGCTCTGCATTCTAGAATGCACAATATTAGAGGCTTGAAATGGGTCACATACACAATATAGTATAGTGCATAACTGTAGAGTACAAATAAAATTTATATTTTGTGTGGCAGTTTAACTTTGAAAGAAGAACCAATTTTTTTCTGTTTGTTATGTGTGATTTACAGGCCTAGGATGATATGTTTAGCGGAGTTAAATAGGTCAGAATGAGATGGACCTGGCCAACAAATCTATTGTCTGGTTTATATTTCATTTCAGTTCAGAGATTTCGACCAAGACATACTGAAAATATGGGCTACGTGTAACCCACATGGCTCACAGAGTCAGGGACAGAAAGGGTTAAATTGCTAAGACTATTTTTGGAAGACGCACACAGGGGCAAAACAAGATCTGAAAACTGTAGAAACAAATATCTTTTAGTTGACCTCCTGTCTTTAAAAATCCTAACTGCAATAAATAACCTCCTTTTACCAACAATCAATGCCCACATCAGGATCAGACAGGCTTTCCAAGGCCACCCCTCATCTTGTTTTAGAAGATCCTGAACTATATTGTTTGTTACCAGTTTAGCTCTAGAGCACTTGCTTTACAGCACCATGAAACAAGCAGAAATACAGCTTTAAATAGGATCTACAACCTAAATATGCTTCAAGCCTAAAGAAAACTCACCTCTATTGCTAAACATGTATTCCAGATCTGTCAGACTTGTAGATCCAGTATAAACATAGATCTTGCATACCATATCCTCTAGTTCCTGAGACTTTCACCCTTACTCTAGCCTTAAACAGTTTTCTTTAAATACCAGCTGTTTTAGTCTATACAGGCTGAGCTAATTAACTTTTTCCAGCTGCTGATGAACTATTATGCTCCCTTACAATCGTACACCCATCCTAAATTTATGTGAAGCACATTTGAACAAGAAATAAAACCATTTATCCAGGCCATTTGTGGGATGACTCTAATTCTGCAAGAATTAAATCCACAAAATTCCCAAAAATTTTTAGTACCTCTTGCACAGAACCTACATTTCACTTTCAATTGTAGCCTTTGTCTCAGCTATGCTTTAAGGATCCATAAAGTCCTTTACAGAACCTCTTGATCCTGTGTGCTTCACTCAGTCTCACAATAGGCTTAATTTCTTTCTCTGATCCTCTCACCTATTTCTATTCCTAAACTCTCATTAGAACAGTAAATTCTCCAACACAGTCATCATAAAGACTCAAGTGAAGTAATTGACAACATTCACCCTCATTCTGCCTCTTCAAATTACATTCTTAAAAGACTTCAGTCTCTGCTGTTCTTAGTACTACCCCATACCATAAAACTAGCCCCAAACTTTACCTTTTACAGAGAACTATGCTGCTTTCCCTTGCAGAACTAAACTTCTCCTTCAGACCAAACTCAGCTATAATTTGTCTGGTCCTACAAATTTCTCAGAAAAGATAAAGCCATTATCCCAACTCTGTAGTCATTGTTACTGTAATCCTTCTTATTTTTAAGCTTGTTGGCAGTACTGTGTTCCATAGGAAGGAATCTCTAAGGAGTACCTTCTAGTAAGTAGATAGCTCTGTGGCTACCCCAGTCTCCTACAGTGCAGTTAAGATAAAGGAAAAGATGGTGGTTATGGGAAAATTCATTATATTGTCAAGGAATGTTACTTGGCAAACTGTGACTTGAGCTGGACCTGGCAAGGTCTAGTATCTTACAGTTAATTCCTAGGTTATTATAGGCTTATGCTAAGTCTAAGAATAAGATTTGGCTTTAGTGTTGATGGGGAGAGGGGATTATAGAAATTTTGGGATATAGCCACAGCGCTTTCACCTGCTGTCCTGGCACTTCTAATGTCCCCCCCCTCCCAGTTATGAGATTAAATTTAAAAAGAGGGGTGATTGATTTCTTGAGCTTATTGCTGGATCTTGATAAACAAACAAAAATTTGATGAAGGCCTGGTCTGGAATGCCTGTATCCTTTTTTCTTCTTAACCTGATATCAAGGCATATATCTACGTTTAACCAAAACCAAAGTGCTTCAACTCATCTTAGGTCTCCATGGCTTGCGAGATGTCTTCAGTATCAAGTTCTTCAGTATCTCTGAAGAACTTATGCCTGCATTAATTACATCACTGTTCCTAATCTTTGGTCTCAATTTGCATCTGTTAGTCATAGCTGCCAGAGAATGAGCCTTGACTCCCCCACTCCTGTTGGCACCAGCTTTTATTCCAAGACTACGAGCCTTTTTCCAATACTGTATTATTAACTATTTGGTCCTACTCTATAACACTTCATAATGTGGTGGGCACTATTATCTTACCTAAGGATTTAGGGAGGAATGAAATCTCCTGGCTAAGTGTCTGTGCTTTTGGAAAAGGTGTGAGGTTCTCAAATGAGACACAGTAAAACCCTAATTTTCCTGAGCTCTCAAGGGCCAAAAAAGCAAAACTTGAAATGACAGAGGCAGGTGGGTCTAATGTAGTAATTTCCAGTCTATAATTCCCATCTATTGAATTCTCAGTGTTATTGATTTATTGAAGAATCTGTTTATGGTTTTAGTAAAGGTACTACTTAAAAACATAACTGATATAAATTCAAAATGAGATGTGCTGGATGTGATACACACAAATGTTTTAGAGCTGTTTATCTACCTACTAGAATTATCCTTTTGTGTAGTAAAGATGAGTTTGGGCTGAATGTAAGAGTCTGATACAGACCAGGGACAAGGGCCTGAACTGGAATTCAGCTCCTCAGCCAGCTGAGGCCTCCAACATCACTTCTTGCAGCTCTGTCACAAATCCTTTTGCAGCAATCTGCTCCCAGGTTACACAGCTGCACTGTATCAAAGCTGGCCTTGACCATGGAGAAGGGAAGGAAGGGGCTGTTGTTGGCACTCAGGGCCCTGACAACAAGAGTGAGTGGGGAACACCCATCCAATTTTTTAGCAATAAACTCTTACCACAAGAGCTGAATGAATGAAATGTATGCTAACAGAAAAGAGGCACCTAACAGGGCAGAGCAGCCCACAACTCATTTCTCAGTTGTTATTTGCTGTCAACATTGATGCAGTCCATGCAAAAGAGAAACATCCAGGTTAGCCTGCTGATACTTCATCTGAGATAAACATATCAAAAAGTTCGAACACACACAGAAGATAATTGTGGCATGGTGAATACACAGTCAGATCTCCTGTCACACTTTGTAGCTAATACAGTTGATCTAATGTATTCCAGATGTAACTCATCAATGTTCTTAACACCCATCTTCTGCTATTCTTTAACTCCATGATGCAGGCTTTCTATATTCAGAAGTTCTGCTGCCACCAGTGTAGAAGTGTCCAAAAACATGCATGTCCTTCATCACAAAACAAATGTCTCTGAAAACTTCTGAGGCAGCTGCTTATCTTTTCTCTTATCCCAAGGACAGAATCTTCATGTCTGTTACTCTGCCTCATTCCTGAAAATCAGATGCCAGTTAAAGCATCAACAACTTCCTAACCACAACAGATGCAGGCTCTGTTTATTCATAGTCACCCTTCGCAATATGCCGCAGAATTCCATAAAGATCAACAACTTAATCTCTTTTAAAGAAGTGAAATACAGTGTTGGTCCATGGATATTCTAATAGCTCCTGAGAATGCTTTTCATGTTCAGACCAAGTAACTAGTAAGATCTAGACTTCACTTTTAGTCAATGCTAGACCACATTTGACATGTGACCCTACATTCCCCGCATGAATTCCTGCAGCAGATCTGAGATTTTCCAAACTGTCTTCCATGAACTAAATAGTTTGAAAACCTAAAGGTGTCTGGATCACATTAAGCCACTTGAAAGCTCTACAAATGCTTCCAGGTTATCGTCAGGCTGATGTTATTGGGAGACAACCATTCCCTGTGAGTTTCAACATCATTGTACTTACCTTGCATGCTGGTTTCCTTTTTATTGTGGTCTGCTGATCAGAGCAACAGCTTTTAATCCTTTTCCTTAATCCTGGAGTCTCTTGTTTTTAATGTTCTTCCTGTAGCAATTGCTCTTACTGTGCCATAAGTTCTTGCAAGTGCTCACTGGTTCTTGAGTTTCTACTGGGTTTGGTGGTGCCACCTTTAATTGCACCTGTACAGGTACTGTTGCTGGTGGTGTGCTGCTAGTTCCTGATTTCCTCACCAAGGAACTCTGAATCTGCATTTTCTTCCGGCAACAGCCATGCTGCAGACATTCTTCCTCTCAGGTGGTCATTTGCCTGTGGTCATCACAGGATCACTGCTATCACTCCACTGAAAAACTCTTGATCAGCATTTCAACACAAAGCAAATGCAGCAAGGCTACTCAGGGAACAACAACAACAAAGTCCTTCTTCTTGGAGTAGACATCGTTTTTTCACTAATTACAGAAGAATCAGGACACACACCATGGCAGCCCCACACTTTTAAAATCCAAAAATACTTGAAAAATTGGTATGCAAGCCTTCTACTCCTTCACTGGGGTAGGAATTGACAAGCATGTGTGTATAATTTTATTATTGAATACCAACAGTCAATTTGCTAGATTAAAATAAAAAAACAACACATGAACTTCATTTGAGGGAACTAACAAAATTAGTTCTTGTGAGTCATCATTGTATTGCTGGTAAAGTATTCAGAACAGGAAAAATAGATTGAATAAACTTGAACCCTGCAAAGCTCACATGGTTAAGATAAAACCAGGAACCAGTAGGCATAATATGGGTTTTATTTTATTTTCTAGCACCTATTGATAGGTGTTTATATGGCTACCAGAACTTGAAGAGCAAAGCATAGTCATCTACAAGAATATAATGAAGGTCAGAGATCATAATAGTTATGGGTCTTTCGATCTAGAGTAGCTATGCTTCCAATTAAGGTTTCTCAACAGAAACAGCTGAATTCTTTTCAAGAGGGATTTTCAAGATCTCCAGGGATGCCTGCAGGTCTGGAGCTATGACGTTTATTTCTGAAGCAAGTATGATCACTTCATATAAGAAATATAGCTGGTTTTCAACAACTCAAAATAGATTATCGTGCATGTGATGACATCTTGGATTACTATTAAGCAAACGGGTTTTTTCTGGAAATGGGCTTGGGTTCAAGACTGTAAAGATCTGGAATAAGTGCTGTACAATTCAAATATTTGGTTGAGTAGGGTGAAAGCTGGATTTAACAAGCATGGGGTTTTGGTGCCCAATGTGAGGCAGCAGCCACAGGTGTCAGGACTTCCACGTGGAAAAATTGCCCTTGTCTATTGGTTGCTCTTTCCAATGAAGAACCCACCACCCGTGATCACCTCATGGTGAAAATAGATCTCCATCACCTGTCAAAAGTCCCTGGGTTCCCCAGGAAAGACAGACACCAGAAGAGAGCAGATACCAAGGAATTACCTGGTGCGAGGAAGCAGGAGTTGAAAAGGAAAGCTGCAGACACTCAGGAAGAGTCCCTTTGAAAGAGGAAGAGAGGAGGAGAAAGATAGAATGATTCTACTCTTGAAGGAAGAGAATGATAGAAAATTAAATCAGAAAAAGAATCAAAATCATTACAGTCTTCAGCTAACAGACTCCAATAAACTGAAAGCATGAAAAACTTCATTTAAAACCCAGAAAAAAAGATCTGCTGCTCCTGCCACTGTCACATATGTCTATTGCAGTCTGTACCAAAGTCAAACAAGATGGCCCAAAAAGAGACACATAACTGAGACTGACAAGCTTCCTCCCATGGATAACACTGCCAGGAACAAGAACAGTCACAAGGATCCTTTGCTCACCACACAGGGGAATGTGAAAAGAAATCACACAGAACTGCCAAAGGGTGTCAAAGGATCTGCAGGAGACATCACAGATCATTTCCCAGTGCTTTACCAAATGGTTCCTTCAAGTCAAGGAGGCCTCTGATCAATTCTGAAAAACAGCATTCAAAGCAATACTACTTAGAAAAGACGAAGAGGCTGAAGCATAAAGCTGATGCAATGACCGACAGGGCTGGAAATGCCTTTCAGTACCTGGCAGAGGCTGCCCTTTTATTCACCAAATATGGGACTGCCTTGAAACTGGATGTGCTAGAACCAAAACCAGTTTACAACATATTTAGCAACACCATAGTTCTCATCAAATTCATTATGACCTTGAGACCATTTGCAGACTTCTCAGTCTTTTCACATGGAAAAATCTTTGCCATGTTATGAATGTGCTGCCAGTCCATTTTGCAAATGGCCATGTTTGGTTAAATTATTCCAGGCTCCTGAATGACTGCTTCAAGAGTAATTCCACAGTAAAACAAGCACCTTCTCCAGATGCTACAAGAACAGATTTACCTTCTCCTCTTTATCCAATACCCTCTCCTGCTGGTTTTGTGAGTTCTGAGTTATGATAAAATATTAACAACAGCATTTGCAAGAATGGCATTGTCTAGAATGTCTTCACTTCTGAATATATTTAAACTCTTACCATTTGGATCATCTTGAGTCAAGGTGTTTTGCAGGTAACCACAGGTTAAGAAACAGTTCCTATCACTTATTTTGACTCTAAAGCATTGGAAGGCACAAGTATTCCCTATCTACTATTTTAGCAATAGCACTCTTGATTTCATAAGCCTTTACCATGTGCCATCAATCATAATTTCCATTTTGAAAGTCCTAGTGAATTTAGCTGTTCCCTGTATAGAAGCTATTTCAAGTATCTGATCACCTCTGTCAAACTTTCCAGAGCCTCATCCAGTGCTAATATATTTCTGCAGTGTGTAGGGAGGTGGGAACATAGCTGCAGACAGACCACCATGCTCCATGGAGAGGGAAGAGTGGTTTCCACCACATTTGTCTGTTCTTTTTTAAATAGTTCTTAATATTGACTTGATTTTGAGCAACAGGATAACATTTTTAACAGAACAATAAATTTTAATTCAGAGACAACATTCAGAATAGTAATAAATTCAATCTCCTTTCTCTGTAAGATCTGTATTATTTTCCCCATTGCTGAACATCAAATCTATCTGTACTGAGTTTCACCTGCCATTGCAGCGACCATGCAGTCTTATATGGTTCTTTCCTAATTTTTTCATGGTCAGGCTTTCCTGAATACTTCAATATCAGCAAACACTATCACATTCCCCAAGGAATGGCTCATTTATGAATATACTGGAAATTATTGATCTTAGCAAAGATTCCTAAAGGGTTTCATCACAGAATTAACTAGGCTGGAAAAGACCTTGGAGATCATCAAGTCCAATGTATGAACTAACAACACCTTATCAACTAAACCATGGCACTAAGTGCAATATCCTGTCTTTTTTTCAACACTTTCAGGGATGGTGGCTCCACCACCTTCCTGGGCAACCCATTCCAATGCCCAACCACTCTTTCTTTAAATTTAATAAATAAATCAATTCTTTACAGAATTTTTTTCTACTGTCTAGCCTAAACTTCCCCTGGCACAGCCTAAGACTGTGTCCTTTCATCCTGTTGCTGGTTGTCTGGGAGAAGAGACCTACCTCCAGCTGGCTACAACCTCCTTCCAGGGAGTTGTAGAGGGTGAAAATTTACTGCTTACTCCAATTTATTGCATTGTGAAATTTTACTGCTTACTCCAGTTTCCATTTTCTCTTGTCTACACATCTACATGTGCTTATTCAGTGGATGCTTTATTTATGCAGGAGGCTTTTGAGATGGCTTGTTGACAGTATCAGTCAGATTTCCCTGATGTGTGCTTATTTCTCAAACAAAAGCACAACAGGTACTATGTAATTGTAAGGTATGACTTTTCTCTGCAAATTTTGTGTTAATACTGCAACACAAAACCCACCTGAACTAAAACCACCTGGACCATAGGAAAGCTAGCAACAATGGAACAAAATCCATCTGCAGCACAGCTAAGAGTGAGGAATTCTAATGCATTGAAAAAGAAATGAATCATAGCAATGAAACGGCCTTTTAACTAGACATGGATTGTTAAATTATTAATAGTGCAGAAAAGGAACATTTATTCAATTAATACTTTTGTTCTGTCTTTAAAAGAAAGCCAGATAAGATACATGGGTCACGTAGGAATAAAGGAAAGATTCTTAATTCACTAGCAACTGAAAAGATATTAGACAACATTACAACCAAATAAGCATCTTAGAAGTGCATAAGATGTTTCCAGTAACACTTAATTGTTTGCTGAGGAAATATCTGCCCTCCTAATTTGAATTTGGTTTATTTATTACAGTGAAAATAAAACTGTAGAAGACTGAAAATACTGATTATTTTTTTTGCCACCATTCTGGACGAGGAAATAGAATGTCAATTGATTAGTCTGATTCCAGTCAGAAGTAAATTAAACAAAAATTATTTCAGAGTCAATAAATAAAGAATAAAAAGACAGAATTCTAGTTAATCTCAGTCAACAAATTCTTTTTTTAAAAAATACATTTTTTCAAACAAAGATGGGATATATTTCTTTAAATAATATAGATCTATCGATAATAGTGATAATTTAAAGAATATATATTTTAGATAATATTTTAGATAGTATTTTTTTGTTTGCAATAATCTATTAACCAAATGGATACTATATCATTAAGGAATTATATATGTGCTATTAACATAATAATTCAATGCCATTCTGTAGCAAAATGTCTGAATGAATTTGCACTCGAGTTTACTAACAAGAGATACACAAATGGAAATGCAGATACAGCAGTGGTGAGACTGTTACTGTCAAACTGTGACCTCTTGATGTTTCCTCTTACAAAAGGTTGTAGAGGTAAACATGGAAGTCCCACAAAAGAGGGAACATAAAAATAATTAGAGTTGTAAAAAGTTTGAGAAGAAACATTCTACCTAAATTGGAACATGAGTCGGGCGCTCTCACCTCAAATAAAATGAAAATCTGCGAAAATAGGCCAAGGTAGTAATTTATCTCTGTACTTTTCCATTAACCCATGATTAATCCACTGATTTTTGAATAGTTAATTGGGCTGGCTTCATTAAGACCTTTTCTGGAGTCATAAAATATATGGATATTTCATTAACTGAGAGAATTAGGATGCAGGTTAATGTGGTTTTACTGAGTTAAATATCACCTGAATTTGATATTCTCTATGTATTCCTTTGGGTAAGATAAGAAGGAATCATTCAACTTCACTCTCATGGCAACAAAAATGTACCTGTTTTCCACATTATCTGGAGCAACTAATCGAAGCATCAATTTGTTCCAGACACATATATTATCAATATTGGAATAATGTTTCTTTTCCAGAGTGTGCTACATAAAACTGCTTGACATTCTTGTGGGATACACTGGTGACAGGGTCCTCTCACCTTGAATATAGATTAAGACGAATACAATGAAAATACTGATTTTTTTCATGAATATAAGGCCCTAGAACTTTTTCTGATTTTTCTTCATACCTTTCTGTTCAATACGTATCTGCTTGCCTACACAAGGACTTGTTCAATACAGTGTGTTTTAGCTTGTCTGCAGAACAAGAAAAAAGAAACCAAACAAATAAACAGTGATGATATTTAGTGTTCTGCTACTAAAAAATACCCTAAATGGATCATGCTTATTTAATTTTTTTCCTTTACCCAGTTTCTCAGACAGAAAACTTCCTACTACATGAAGAGCCTGAGTAAGAAGTTTTCAGACAGGGCCATATTTCATTCGAGGAACATTTCTTTGCTAAAGTGCTGCAGAAATATTTTGCTTTCTACCAACCTCTGACGAATCACAAATGCTGCTTCCTAGTAGGCTGCACTACACAGATTGCTGCAGAGTCCAGCAGCTGGGCACTTAACAGATGGAACAGCCAATCTCAAGTTTCTTGGCACAGTCAGGAGTCGCAGAACATTATGCAGCCAAGAACACAGCAGCCTTGGGAAATCAATATTCAAGCTTTAAAGAACGTGGAAACATTGTCAAGGCATCCTGTTCCACATGTTTGTTGTACTAGTCCTAATCCTGGGGAATTCCAAAGAATGCTCCCACTTCTGAATGAGATGTGTGCACTGTTTAATTTTGGAAAAATCACAGGATATTTTGATTTCCTGAAAATATTTTAATATTTATTATCAATTGTCAATATCTTTGAAGGTTTTTTATTTGTGAGATTATCTCAGATCAAAACTAAAATATTTTAAAATGTTGGACTTTTTCAGATAACCGTATTTTATCTATCTTCTAATCATTATTACTGTGGTCATGATCCTGATCCTTTGAGTATTGTCCTCTTGCTCCTCTAATGTGTGAAGAATGGACAAAGAAAAGGTGATAAATAGCTCCATCTGAAACAATTTTTTTTTCTTTATCGTGAATCTCATGTTTACAAATAGAATAATTGCAGAGCTCACAGTTGCGTTGGGCAACATTGCCCAGGGAACATTCTCATTCTATGGCAGCCTCAAACAGAAAGAAACATCTGCCTGCAATTTGTTACTTAACTGACACTACCAAAGTGGTATTTCAACTAAATTAGCACTGCAGAATAAGAAGATGGGCATAAATACTGATATCTATGTGCAGTACCTACTGGCTGTGACAGAAGTCCATCTAACATTCCTTTCATCACAGAGACAAATTCTTTGGTATATCAGAAGAACATTTTACAAAATTTGCAGTAGGAGAATGAATATCTTAACCAGAATTTAACATTTTAAGACAGAAAGCCTTCTCTGGTGGTATTTGCCACTAAATCTTTAAAAAAAAAAGGATGAAGACTTCCCCAGATGAGTATGCCAACAGGAAAAGGGGAAAACAAGTGCACCGCTTCTGTTATTCAGGCTGAGCTCAATGTAAAATTTAAATCAATGACATAAAACAGTAAATTATCAATTCAATTTTTATCTTTTATGTTAACCCTATAGGTAATAATTCAGCAATACAAGATCTTCTCATGCCTGCATCTGTTATTGTTGTTCTTTGCTAAATAGAGGGAAAATTTTAGTAAATAATTTTATAATGTGATTTTTTGAATATGACACTGCAACACCAACAATAAAACCATCCATAAAGATTTGTCCCACTTTGATATGAATGCCAGATCCAAGTCAATTTCCAGTTTCAAAACCACTTGGCATTAATGTTCTGAGACAAACTGGAACACACTTAAGCTTAGAATAAGACAAAAACAGAAGTGAATACTACTACTCCTACTACTACTACTAAATGACCTCTCAAATGAATCAAATGTTTTGACTAGCCTCAAAATTGTATTATTATTTATGTGTGAAAATTTATGCATTAAAGACTATATGATTAATTTTGGTGGGGACTGAGGAGGGGATGAGGTCAGGAAAGAGGCTGAAGGAGCAGTCATAATAGCAAAACATTCAGTAGATATCTGTCATGGTTTGACACTGGCCCAACACCAGGCACCCACGAAAGCCACTCGCTCACCCTCCCCTGCCACAGCTGAGCAGAGAGAAAAAAAATTAAAGAAGGGTTCATGAGTTGAGATAAGGACCAGGATAAAACACTTCAAGGGCAAAACAGGCTCAATTAAAAGTTGCTAAGTGAAGTTACTGCAAACAGAATTAGAGGAGGATAATGAGAAGTAAAATAAGGCCTTAAAACACCTTCTCTCCGCCTGCCTCTTCCTTCTTCCCACCGACAGCACAGGGAGACAGGGCATGGGGGTTTGGTCAGTTCATCATGGAGATTTTCTTCTACAGCTCCAGGAGAGGAGTCCTTCCCCTGTGGGACTGTGTCTCCCACAGGAGAGAGTTCTCTTTTAATTTCTCCAACGTGGATCCATTCCCACGAGCAGCAGTCCTCCCAAAACTGCTGCAACATTAATTCCCCCCTTAGGCACACAGTCCTCCCAAAACTGCTGCAGCATGGGTCACTCTTCCACAGGGTGCAGTGCTCCAAGGACAGGCTGCTCCTGCCTGAAAACAGGGCCCTCTCTCCACGGGTTTCCTACAGGCTCACAGCCTTCTCCAGGCATCCACCTGCTCCAGTGTGGGCACCTCCCCCAGGGTCTATGGGTGGATCTCTGCATCCCCCGTGGATCCCCATGGGCTGTGGGTGGATCTCTGCATCCCCCGTGGATCCCACGGGCTGTGGGTGGATCTCTGCATCCCCCATGGATCCCCAGGGGCTGTGGGTGGATCTCTGCATTCCCTGTGGATCCCCATGGGCTGTGGGTGGATCTCTGCATCCCCCGTGGATCCCCATGGGCTGTGGGTGGATCTCTGCATCC
>JAWWMU010000153.1:93054217-93069293 GCA_035048155.1 Cinnycerthia olivascens | reverse complement strand
GTCGGGAGGAGCGCGGCTCGGCGGGACGGGCTCCCCCTCACGGGAGAGCGGAGCCCAGAGTGCGGAGCCCGGAGCGGGGCTCAGCCTCCCCGCCGCGCCCCGAGGGGCTGCGCGGGCAGAGCGGCAGCCTGGGGGTGCCCTGCGGAAGAGCTCTGGTTGAAGCGGGCTCGGCGCTCTCCACAGACTACCCTGCTCTTCCCGTGCCCTTCGCTCAAGGCTGTCACCTCTGCCGAGGGGCCGGCAGCTGCGGGAGCGGACGGGGCGCTCTCGCTGATGGCACTGCCTTCGTCGTTGTCTTCCTCTTCCTCCTCCTCCCGGCCCCGCTGGGAGCGCTTCCAGGCAGCGCCGCGCCGGGAGCCCAGGAAGCCGCCTCGCCACCCGGGACCGCCCGTGCCAAGAATCGGCGAAAGAGGCGGCACGTCCTCTCCCTCCCTCTACCCAGACCCATTGCAGCCGCCTCTCCGCAGGCTTCCCGGCCGGCGGGAGCAGAAATAGCCTTCCCCCTCCCCGGCAGCTCGCCCCCGCCCCAACACCTCCCCTTCCCCGCCGCAGCCGGGCCCGGAGTTCCCGGTAAACAGGCGGCTTCCCCGCCCGCCCCCCGCGGGGCTGCGGCCGCCGGCCGGGGACCCGCCTGACGAGAGCTGCGCCAGGGACATCAATATTTCAGTGGCTCCTCAGCGCGGTTCTAATTAAAGGCTTGGGCGATGCGCGCCCCCCCGTCCCCATCCTCCCGCCGCCGCCCCCTCCCACTCCAAACACACACACTTGGGACCGTCTCTTTACGTCGGAGAGCTGCGAAGGAGTGACTGAGCCCTGCCCGGGAGAACCGAGCAGGGGGAGGGCCGGGGGGACCGGGGCGGGAGGGGAGAGAGGGCGGGAAGGGGGGACTTGTGCAAGCAGCGACGCTCCCGAGGTTGCCAAGTGGACTTTTATTGTTTTCCACCCACTTCCAAGTCGATACTATCTGCCGTCTCATGTCCATCCTATAGCCTATATAAGCGGCTGCGCTGGGGCTGGCGGCGATGGAGTAGTTTGTGGATACGGCGGGAGCGCAGGGACGGGAGGCGGGCGGGCGGGCCAGCCGCGGAACACTCGGACTCTGCCGTTCGCGGGCTGCTGCCGTCCGGGGAGCGGATCCCGGGGGAAGACACCTCGGCTTCTGGGACGGAGACACAGGTAAAGTGGCCGGCGAGCGCCAGCAACCTCCTTCCCCTCTGTCTCCCTCCCCACGCCCCCATCCCTCCCGCCCCGCCGGGCCGAAGCGCTGCGTGCGGCGGGACCGGTGACAGCCCGCGGGCGGGAGCGGCCGCCGCCGGACCCCGCCAGAGTTGGCAGGGCAGAGCCCCGCACGGAGCGGCCGTGTGCGAGGGGCCGTCAGTCGCCCGAAGGCGGGCGGCTCCGGGCATGATGCTGGCCGCCGCTCTGGGCTGCTCCTGCGGGGAAGGGGAGCGGGGAAAGGGACAGAAAAGGGGAGACTGGCGGTGCTGTCTCCTGCTCCGGCTGGTTGCCCCCTGCCGCACACCTCCCGTCCCGCCGCTCCTGCCCGCAGCCCGGGCGCGGAGCCCCGCAGCGAGGGGGGGACAGCTGCCGCGGCTCTCCGGCACAAACTTCGGGGAAAGTTGTCGCCCGTCGCCCGTGCTGCTGCGCTCCGCGGCGGGCCGGGGAGAGGCGGGGCGGAACGCCCGTCCCGGCCGGGGATCTGCTCCGCCGGGGCACCCGCAGCCTGGCCCCGCTCCGGAGCTGCGCTGCCCGCCGCGCTGGGGCGGCTCTGCCCGCGGGGCCCGTCCCGCTCCGCCGTACCCCGCTGCCCCGAGCGCTCTGTGCCCCGGCCTTGGGTAACCTGCCAAGCGGTCTCCGCGCTTTCCTCCGCTAATGTTTCCGATTTCACCCTCGCGAGTCTCCCCACCTTCGACCCACCCCCGATTTTCTCTTCCAGTGAAACAGGAGACCTCTCATAGCAGCGGATCCTTCCTCTTCATCCCCTCATGCACTCTTCAGGTCGGACTGCAATGAGTGGACTGAGGTCTTCTGGGTTGCTGGGGCTGGTGCTCTTAATGCTCTCAGCAGGATACTGCAAAGAAAAAACGGACTCCACAGATCTGAAGGACAAACAAAGTCTCTTAAATCTCATCATGGAGATCATTCAGGAACTGAAAAGGTACCACCTGGAGAAGGACAGTGGGATGCAGTACTTCTCCAAGCACGACTATAACTTGGATCGAAGGGAAGTGGCTGACTATGGAGGATACCAGGATGAGCAGAGAGTTGGTAAGTCACAGTCCACTTTTTTTTCCTTAGGGTGCCTCAGTAAATGAGATAGTGCATCAGGTTACTAATTTTGTATTAAGAATTCACCACTCAAAATACCTGCAGATTCCCTTTGGTATCAGAAACAGACACAGATGGCAAATTTGGAATAGAAAACCTCTATTCACCTCTCAGAGTATTTTACTTTCTGGATAATGTACTCAATTGAAAGTCCAACTTCCTGTGGCTTTGAACAAATAATAATATGGGAAAAGACTGAAATGGGCTGAGATCAAAGGAACAAGGGATGAAAACGCTTTTTCCTGGAAGGTTACCACTTACTATTACATGCTTGGTTTAAGTGTTTCTTGGAAATGACCCAAGCAAGAATTCTCCTGCAGGACTATAAGGACAATGTGTCCCTAAAGACCTTACATATAGAAGTCTTCCCTGCAGCTCAGCTTCACTAAACTGTTCACTCTGCTTGTAAGTTCCTTTTGTACTCCAGAGGTAGCACCTTTGAAATGCTAGGGAACTGAGACAGTGCTCCTCTGTCACTGTGCAGGCTGTCACCAGTTTGGGACATCCTGCAGTCATCCTTCTGCTCGTTTGACTGGCTCTTCTCTAACCTGCTTAGTTTGGTGATGTACTTCTGTGCATCCAGTTGAAACTTGATTTAGTTTCTCTGCTGCCATGTCTAATCTAGTGTTCCCTGTCACTTTTAAGTTCCTACTTACTACTACTCGTCTGACCCCTGCAACTGAAAGGGACTTCCTGAATATTTCCAGCAAATATCTACTCACCTTTCCCCAAACTGGCTTTCATTTCGATAATATGCTATTTATTTTGTCTTTATAGATCTTGTAAAGCTTCACAGTACCTTTTTGTCATTCTCATTGATACTCAAATATCCTCATAATTTGCATCTATTGGTGGTTGTCATGAAGGTGTTGCTTCTCCATTTGGATGATTAATGAATGCACAGAGGAAGACAATT
This sequence comes from Cinnycerthia olivascens, assembly GCA_035048155.1. NCBI lineage: Eukaryota > Metazoa > Chordata > Aves > Passeriformes > Certhiidae > Cinnycerthia > Cinnycerthia olivascens. The sequence goes on along the minus strand of JAWWMU010000153.1, from coordinate 93,066,049 downwards.
TTGTTCTACTTAAGGTCAACACAGGAGAGAACATTTTGTTTTACAAATGTTAAGAGTTAAAGAGGCCAGACTAAGCAGGGAACAGTGATGTGCACAACTCTAAACCTCATCTTGGAATGTAGGCATAGTTTTTGGCCACCCTGTTGGTGTGAAATACCTGGCTTGTGTGGAGCAGTTACCTATGAAATTAATAACCCTGCTTCAGAGCAGATTAGTTGGTAGGGTTGTTACTGATTCCGAAGCAGGATTTTTCATTCTGTTATTATAATGGAGTTTTCCCAGCAACTCTGTAAAGGAACTACTAGTTAGAGTCTTTCATTTCAGGTTTGGCATCACTTTCCTAGTGAGCTTGTCCCATGGGAAATTTCTGAGTGAAGCATGTGTGTTTTTAATGCTCTTCATGACATAATTAGGTCAAATAGGATAAGGTCAATTTTACTTACACTGACTAAAGTTAGAAGTAAATGAAGAATGACTTTCGAGAAGTGTCTGAATTCACAAGTGAATCAGATCTGAATGGAAATGCTCTCTGCTTTATATCTGATACGAGGTGCCAGGGGAATGAAAAAGGCTGCTCAGGCATTCATGGTCAAGTAAATAAAGCACCATATAGTGTATCATACACAATGAGCACTAAGCTATCAGCCTAGAGTTTGTAACGGAAAGCAGTCAATGAGAGCTGTAAATCAGGAAATCACAAGCAGGGGTTAGGGCTAAAATGGATTTCAGTAAACCAGTTTCATTTTGCCATCTGCTGAACACAAAACACAAGGCGGTAAACCACAAACACAGGGAGCCAGAAGAGAGCAATTTGCTTGGAATCATTTCCTGTGAATTTTATTTACTGCTGGAGGGAGGGAGGGAAGATTCCTGTAAGTAGATCAATCCAGTTTCATGATTACAGTAGAACAGTGCTTCTACAGACATACCTGGGCCAGAATAGTGGTTACATTTGCAGAAGAGGATTAGAAGATACAACCCCAAACTCGAATATATCTTTGGGGTTTTACCACTCGTGTAATATGTAATAATTTAAATCCAGATAAACTTGATCATGTAGTCCATAGAGAGCTAAAATCTAACTCTTAGTTAATAACTAAGATTTCTCACCTAATAGACATTGTTCCAGCAGTACTGTGTTTTACAGAGCATTTTACAAGGTTTCCCTATGTGAAGTGAATGCTTGCAATTTGACCAAAGGACCAATATGCAAAGGACTTTTGGCCTCCGTGCACCTGTCAAGACATAGGGGTGATGTTGCTGGACAGAGTATTCCCTGTCCTCATATTATCCTTGGCAAGCATAGGTCCAGTGGAGCAGAGTAACTATTCTTTTTTCTGTCCAACAGAAATAGTTCCTAGAGATCTGAGGATGAAAGACAAGTTCTTGAAGCATTTAACGGGTATGTTTTAATTTTGCTGGTATCCATATTTCACATATATACTGTATGCTGTACTGCTCTACCTGGGAGTTGTGCTGATGCATAACTTACTTTTTCTTTATGTTTCAGGTCCACTTTACTTCAGCCCGAAATGTAGCAAACACTTTCATCGACTTTATCACAATACAAGGGACTGCACCATCCCAGCATGTAAGTAGAAAAAGCAGAGACTTCCCTAAAATAATAGGAAGCTCTAAAATTTATTAGCTTTATCAAGTATCAGTAGTGATACAATGTCAGAATGCATTCCCTGCAAAGAAAAATTTGGACTGCTCTAAAACATAGCAAGTATCTTCTACATCATTGCTAGAACAGCATCAGCATTTCAGAGAGGAAAATGGAAATAAAACTTTCTCAATGCAAAAACACTATGTAAACACTGCACCCTTAGGTACTGATGAATTTGCCTCATGAGCTCCAAACCAAGTGATTGCTTTTCATAGGAACATGACTCTGCCCACAAATATCTCATATTTAATATCTAGTGCTATAAATTCAAGAGAGGATCACAAATCCAGGTGGAGCTATTTACTTTTCATTATTTATGTAGGACACATTTTATAGACATTTTCTGACTATTCAGCTACCAGTTTACCAGTGATGTTGACAATGAATCTTTGCAACACTTGTCTTCAGTGAATTATAAAAGTATAACTTCTTAGCTTAGAAAAAAATAAAAGTGCTGATGGACACAACTAAGAAAATGCAGCTTGTGACACTTCATCACTGTTGGCAGCACAGAGAATTAAATAAAAATCAAACATTGACATTTATCAGTCAGTAGATGTGACTCCAGATTCATGCTGAGGTGGACCTGTTGAGTAAATAGATGCTATTTTAGTACAACCTTTTCAGAATGGAAGCACACTTTATTTTACTTGTCTGAGGTCAACCAGTTGGGTCAGTAGCAGAGCTGGGAATAGAAACAAGAGTTAGAGATTCCAAGTTTCAAGTATTAATAAATATTTCAGCCCAGTGCATTTTAAAGGCATATTTGGTAAGAACTGTGGGCATTTTCTCTATTTGTAAGGCTTCAGATTAGGAATTCCTTGGAAAGACAAGGATTTCTAGATGACAGGTAACCAGATCACTCTCTGTTTCCATGGGTGGAGATGTAAGTTGTTCATAACTTGCCTGTTCTGAACAAGCAATGGTCATACTACCTTGTTCATAAGGATCACAACACAAATGTCATTTGGCTCAGCACTATGAGTACTCCAAGCTGTGAAGCTGAAAACTAGTTGGCCTTAAAGGCTCTAAATTAACCTTTTCCTCCTGACAGGTGACATATCCACCAACATAATGACTGGATAATGGAGGATAATTTGTATGAGTGGAAATGATACCATTGCTATGCTGTGAGTTGCAGACTGTTAAACATTTCATCTCCAGAAAACATTACATGTAGTTACTCATTAATACTGCCTAACAAAAGTGAACATCACTTACTGGCCTGGATTGACTGGCATCTCTTTAAAGTAACTTTCTTCTAGGAAAATGAGCCTGCTTTAATTCCTCATGAACATAACGATGTTACATTTTGATAATATCCTAACTTCAAATTATACTGTTCCTTCTGTGTAGAAATCTGAAGGCCAAACAGGAAAGAAACTAAAAGTGTGTCTGATGCTGCAGTGTGGTGGTAGCCAGCACAAAAACATGGTGTTGGCATACTTTCTAATACTCTGTACAGTGTAGTAGCATTGGTACCTGAAAAATAATTTACTTTTCTCTCTGTCCATAACCAACAATATTTGCTTTCAGTTTTTCATGTAAATGAAAAAGAAAACCCTTTTGAGTAATTCCTTTAATTTTGCATTGGTTCTGTGTCTTACTATGAATGCATCAAAAAGTTGAAGGTACCTAAAATATGAACAACTAACAATAGGACTGCTGTGGAAAAAACAATTTTACTGGTTTTCAGATGAAACTTATGAATGTTTATGATGTGGTCATCTACTTGGGCTGGACTTAGGATTTGTATGACTAGGAGATGTTATTTGTCTAATTAACAGCTTTCCCAGGACAAAAATCTATTGGAGAGTGGCATTACTTAATGTTAAGTTGACAGAGTTGCTCACTGAGGGCTGGATTTCAAAGGTGGATAAGCACTGCTTATTCTTTCTCTAATATGGAAATACTGCAGTCACATGTTTAGATCCCGCACGGAAGCACAGGCACAGATGTATAAATTTTTGTACATACATACATACACTTGGAGAGCCTCCAAGCACATTCATGCTGTTTGTTTACAGATAGAACATGTGCAGAAGTCAGTTGCATAGTTACATGGCTTTTAGTTATTACCCAATTTTTACACATTCTTCTTTTAAGTCAAAGGAGTTGATTTTTATTCTGTTGCAAACTAAGATATTTATTGAACTTTGCTATGACACTAATTTACACATTGAAAACAGTTTTGATTTTTAAAGGCAAATTTGATTACTTTGGTAATCTAGTCATGCTTTTTTTTTTTCATGCAGACTATAAAAGATGTGCCAGGCTTCTTACTCGATTGGCAGTAAGCCCTATGTGCATGGAAGGATAAAGGTAAGCTTTTCCTTAGCAGAAATGACATTCCACTGCATAGCAAAGCAGTGGATGTTGTGTTTCATACATGAAAATTCATGGGGGTATAGTAACAACTGTCCTTTAGATAAGGTATTCCCCTCCCAGAGAACTTGAAGTAACTGGCTTAATCTGACAAATTTTGGCATTAAGGAAAGGGTACCCCCTACTGGAAGTCATTACATAAACGTCCATGTGCATCATCTGTGAATTATTTATAGCAGCATACAGTTAGCAGATAGTGAATTTGTTGTTACAGAACAAAACACAACAGCTGTGGCTTATTTGTCAGGAGTTTGCTCAGTACACAATTGCCTGTATCGGCAGCAGCAGCCACCCTTTCATGTGTGCAGCTGTAGAGCTGTACTCAGTAGTGTGAGTTAATATACATAGCTATACACATCAAAGCTTTATAAATGCACATAGGTCCAGGTGCTTTTATAGTAATTCAGTTAAAATGTATTGATAGTAGCATTGATAAACTAACTTCAAGCTATTAGGACTTGTTGAGATTTCCTTGTGTACACCTCTCGTGTTTAGAGGTTAATTTCCTCCTTCTTTGCCTAGATGGGCCTGTATTTCCCACAAATACTTGGAAAATTTCATCATGCACCAAAATAAAAACAAAAGTCAATCAACCAAACCAAACCAACCAAAAAGTACTGCAAACTAGCTGTATTTTAGAGAACTGTAACATAAGAATACAGAAGGACTAATTTAAATTCTGTCCTCAACCTTTACCTGAGACAAAATGTGATCTTGAACAAAGGGATAAATAATAACCATGTAGATTTGTCAGTAACAAATGCTGTCAAGCCAAGATGCTTTAACTCTGTGAAAAAAGACACATCTTATGGGAGGAATCACTGAGAAAAGTAATAACTATTAAGCATTATATTTTATTTTAAGCATTTGACACTGTTTTGCACTTCACTCTCGCAAGCTGGGGAAATAGGATCAAGATAAATGTAAAAATTACTGGAAAAAGATACATAAGTAAGTTGTTAGTGCCTAATTGTCAAAACTGGAAAGATGTACTGACCAGTGTCCCACAGCTTCATTATGGCTTTGATATTGTTCAGTATTTCCATTAATAACTTAGGTGACACAATACTGTATTTATGTATTACAGTATTATGGGACAAAGCAACCGTGATGCATTACGGCCTTGAAATTAAAAATAATCTTGGAAAATAAGCCAAATAGTCTAAAACCAGGATAACAGATAAAGATCAGAAGTATGAAGTCCTGTAGGATTATTCAGCTGCAGAAATACATGGAATTTGGTGAACAGTTAGATAGTGCTGTCAAAAACATAGAGGTTGTCATGGACTGCAAACTAAGCAAGTCAGCAGTGTTACACTTGAAGAAAGTCAAACAATACTGGAATTTATAAATAGAATCATTGTTTAGGAAACTCCTGACATAATTACTGGTACTGGAATACTATATTTAATTAAGGGCACTACACTTGAAGACATATGGGTTCTTCTTGTAAGAGTGCAAAGAGCAACATGGATGACCAAAGGCCTAGAAAACTCAGTATACAAGAACAGTTACAGGAATTAGGATTATTTAATCTAAAGAACACATGACTGCAGGAAAGTCTGATGGAGCTATTGAATTTCATGAAAAGTTTCTGCAAGTCATTCTCTCTATCCAGTCTGGATAAATGAGAGAATTTTTTTAATTTTGCAAATAGATGAATAATGTTATTACCAATAATAATAAGCAGATACATCAGAGTGTGAAGTTCTTTTCTCCCTTTCTTTAGAGAATTTTGTCTGTATCTTAACAACCTATCATGTAAACATGAACTTGTAATATGAAGGAATAGCAATTAAAGCAGTTCATATCTCAAGCTGGGAGTCTATTAAAAAATGTCCATCTCTCAAACAACCTTTGCTCAACATGTTTCAGTGTCAGCAACAACTGTCCACTTTTATTCACACAGACACAAATCAGTAGTGGTAGACTCCTTAAGCAGCCTCAATTAGCAGAAAGGAAGGCTATCCTCTACCACATACATCTGCAGATGCACAAGTGTCTCTGCAAGATTAAGCCTCTTTTCTCCTCAAGGCTTTTCCACTGCATCAGTTCAATTTGTCTGAAACAAATTAGGTTTCCTTTTTGTTTAGCATCTGATTTTTGTTTCGTTGCAGGTTTATAAGTGGGCTGGGCTATAATTACTTTGGCAAAACTGGTAGTTTTGATGGATTTTTCAGATCTGTGGACATCTATCCATGTTTAGAGATCAATCTGGAGAGAAGAAAAAATATAAATTTATTTTTATTTGTACATAAAGTGCATTTTGGACTAGCACAGCTTTAAAGCACACAAGACATTGAAACTCAGAGCTAATATCAAACAAGAAAATAACATGTGAAAACAGGAATTACACATGTTACTGTCACAAGACATACCTATGTAGGCACACGAGTGTTTATGGTATGACTTGTCTTATGGAGCCTTCACTTTTTCTCATGTATCCTATACACATGTAACTGAGCTCCATCTTCTCTTTTCTTTTAGAGTGTATGTTCCCTTTCTGCCTGTCCTACAGACATGAGCAATGCAGGGACCCAGTAACAGCCCTTCAACTTGTTGAGATTGCATGAGTGAAGCCAGAGCAGCAGATTTGTATGATCACATCTCTGAAAGTCTTTTTTTTTCCAGTCAGCCAACCAGGCTGTATTCCCTGGCTGCCACCAGCACCATTTCTAATTAATTTTATTCTGCAACCCCTTCTCATGGTCAACAGAGCTATGCTAGAATCTTGTCTTTGATGATTTTTTTTTTGTTCTGTTCTTCAGCCTCTTTCTTCTGCCAGCTTCCTAATAGTTCCCATATTCCATGCTTGCTTTGCTCCACTCCATGCAGATACATCCCACAACTGTTATATTGTCCATATCTGCAGTAGTTAAGAGGTGCCAGGAACAAGATTCCCAAAGTCTTCATCTAAATAAAGTTCACAATTCAGATCATGAGCAGTTCCTGTGACAGACAGTGATAAATCTGAAAACCCCTTTGACAGCATTTGTGACAGCCACTTTGGCTATAGTCATGGAGATTTTACTGCTTCTGCTGTAAAACTGCAGGTGCTACTGTTGGTGCCCTCCCTTTTCCATTACCTGTTCTCTAAGTGTTTCCTAGAGACCAGCACTGATCTGGTAACTTATGTTGAAAACTCCTTCCACTGCAAGCAGTAGTTCAGGGACTAAGGACTGCATTATCAGTTATTATTACATACTTCTGTTTTGAAGATTTCTTCTAATTTCTGTACTGACAAATATTAGTGGAGCTTTAAAAACTTTTAAAGCATCTACAGTTATTTCAAATAAACAAAGTAAAACTAATGACAAACTTTTACACTAATAAATACAACACTGGTGCAAGTAGTTGGAGTCTTGGGCTAAGCAGAGAAACTGAGGTTTATATATTATATATTATAAAAAGTGTATTATAGAAATGTACCAGTTGCTTGTTTCCTTTAGATGCAGGTGTAAATAATTAATATTTGTACATACAGGTCAAATATTCTTTGCAAAATTCCTAATAAGCTTAAAACTGAAATTTCCTTTGGAATGCAGAAAACTCTGTAAACTCCTCAACATGTATTACTCATCCTAGTAATGTATGGGACAAATGCTGGAAATACAAGATAAAGTTGGAAACTTAAAATACATGAAGAAAAAACTTAAATACTCCACTAAATATCCCATTCGTGTATACCATAATATATATCCATTTTTTCAAATTATTCTTAAACCGAGATATTTGGGCACTTGAATTTTGCTTCAAGTATTTTGTAACAATAGAAACAACAGCTTTTAATTGCATTCTCCCTTAGACTGCTGCTTTCTCAGAGTAACATCAAGTGCATTGAGGAAATGTCAGACACTTGAATTCCATAAAAAGTGAAGGTGTAATTAAGATGAGGGGGTTATGTACTATTCAGTGGAGACCTGGTTTTTTTTGTAGAAAGTAGAGCTTCATCTGTTTGATACAGCTGCTCTGGGCATGTTCAATCACCACTGCTTTGAGTTAAAAAGGCAGCCAGCATGGCATTATACAGGTTTATTAAAAGGCAGCTCATAGTTTTCCTTGCTGTGAGATGTCTGTGGCTAGCACCAGATGGAACATTAAGAGCTTCATAATCTTCAGTGCATGGATCTCTGTGATCACATTACAGCAGAATTCCACCTGGGTGCGCGCACTTTGGAAAAGAATTTATGTAAGCATGGGGAGGTTCTGCTACAAAATCCTTTAAAATACTGGAACAGTATTTTAAAGTTTATATTGATATTTAAACCACTAAATTCTTCTCGTATAGATTAACTTTTTCTTACAGAGTTTATCATGCACAGGTAATAACTAGAATCAAATTTGGAATGCTGTAATCTGCCTTTACAACAGCTTTCCTTTGTGCCTTTAAAAATCAGCACAATTGGCTGGGGACTTGTATAGCTACCTATGTTCTCAACAGAGGCTGTAGTCAGATTGCATTCAGGATCTCCATACAACTGTCCATCATCTTTCAGCTAAGTTCCTGCCTAATATTCTTAGACTGAGGACTATATGAAATGAAAACCATTTTGAAAAAGTACAACAGATTTATCAATGCTAAAAATCTGGGGTCTGTTCAAGGGTTTCTGAAAACACCAAGGGGTTTAGAAAACTGTGAATTAGTTGATAAACAACTGTTAAGTTACCCATACAAAAGCAGGTGTAGATGACAAATGAGCATCCTAACCACTGTTTTTCACTCACAGTGAACTGCATATTCGCATTAGTAATGAAAAAAAGTTATTACATTTTCAGTGTTTAACTCGTAGAATGTACCACACACTGATCAAACCAAAAGCACGTTAATTTCTTCTAAACATCACTTTTTAACATCATAGCCTAAATAGGGTACGGTAGGAGCATACATACAGAAAATAAGCTAGATTAAAATGCAAGACAAGGAAAATTTATATCAGTTTCCCCCTCTAAGGAAGGATATTAAAAAAAAAAAAAAGTAATTGTCCTATCTGCAAAGCCAGAAAAAAACCCTAGATTACATTAAGATTTTCTGTAACATTATTACATTTCCCAATAGCTTCCAAAAATTGCAAAACTAAATGTTTAAATACTACTAACAAGTATTTCTGTATTCACCAATAGCTTGATTTTCAATGGATTATGTCAAGTCCAACTGACTTTGCATACAAATGATTCCATTACAAATTATACTTAAGCAGTGGAAAATGTAGAGAAGCTCAGACTATCAGAGAATTCACACTGATCCTGAGGAAGACAGTTACCTATGTTCAGTCAGGCAATATGAAAGTTTTAACTGTGAAAAATATCATTATCAGAATTCTAGTATCAGATTACCAGTTTTTTATCTCCCCTATGAATTTTTGATGGCTGTAAGGCACCAAAGCTTCATCTGGGTCTCTTTGCATGTAAGAGTCTTTCATCTGTGCAGTTCCTGCTGACTGAAAAGACATTGTACATTTTTTACTTCTAAATAAGACCAACAGGCTTAGAAACACATGAAACTGGGTGGACAGGCTTGCAGCATTCAGTGGTCACCTGTCTAGAAGAGGACAGATTTCTAGATATGTGTATATGCAGTTACATTACATTTTCTTAAAGCTTTAAAGGTGTGAGGGAGTAGGGTTGTGAAAACCTTCACGGCTCATCCTTTGAAACAACATTCCTAGACTAAAGTACATACATAAGCAATGTGGAAACCTGTAATTTCGTATTGGTGATTTTGATATAAGTGTCACAGGCATGGTTGTGATTTCATTCCAAGAAATTCTTCTGGAAGACTTAACAGAACAGGCAGCAAATTGAACCACTGCAGCTCCGGCTTAGTTTGTGGTGGCTCAGTGTTGGCATGTTCCAGGGGCTATAGTTACACAACCAAATCTAAAAAAGTTACTTCTATTTGGTTCTTGTTTATATGAATCCAAGTTTCTTCACAAATGGGCCCAATAAGACATCAAATCCTTCCTAGATCCTTCAAACTGGACACTACATCAACAGCTCCTGACACCAAGGGACTTAGCCAGCATTTTGCAATCTGTTAATGCTATTCCTGAGGTTTATTCACTTTTTGATTTCACAGATGCAGTTATTGGAAAAGATAAACTATGAGTACATTTTTGATAAGTAGAACTGTATTTCTCTAATGTGTCTACCAGAAATGAACCCTCATAAAAGGAATTTTAGCCTTGATTAAGAAAGCATTAATGTAACAATGAGGTTGATACGAACGGAGCTAAATCTGAAATCCACTACTGATCTTTCCAAAGTTATAACTGGATTCTCCAGTTTTATTTACTATTTTCACTATGATAAACACATTCTCAAACAGATGTATGTGAGTATAAAAATGATGAAAGCAATTTTTTTTCTTTTTATCCACCAGATGTTATTACCATGACAAGAAACACCAAGAACCAAGAGAAGTGCCTTGGAAACCAACAGGGAAATAGAACTTACTACCTTTTAGTGAATTCCATTGTGAACAAGAGATTTATTTTTGCAGATTGACAGACTACTTCCCATAATTCTTCTAACATGCATTTTGTATGTCATTGACAGTTTGCAGATTGACATTCTCTACAGTAGCATAACTGCCAGTAGTACATAATGCTCCATACTTAAAAACACACTACAATTGATGTGTAATGCTGCCAAAAATGATGTAAACACAAATACTTCACCAAGAAAATTCATGTTCTATTGCTTAATTCTACAGTTTTAAGGAATGTTTGTTTGTATATCTAGAACTACTAAAGATCTGCTCCACTGTAGTTGTGGTCACTTGATATCCTTCATGCTTATACAATTTTTTAAAAGTTTGGTTAAAACAGACTTGCATTGGGGTCACATTGTACCCTGGAGTACAAATTGCATGACAAACAGCAACGTAATTCCAAGCAGACATACTTTTTGGGACAGTGGAGCATGGATTTTGTACACAAACACAAGCTGCCATTAATTTACTTTATATAATAAATGTATAAAACATTCCAGCAAACGTGCAATATGTAAATACTGTAAATAACAAGCATAAGTAATAAAGTGTTTGGTATTAAGTTGTTCTCAGTTTGTTTTCTGTTCACTGAATCCAGGTAAACAAACTAACTTCTGGTAGCTACTATCATTTATCCACACTTAAACTTCCTTCCACAAAGAGTTCACTAGTGTAAGAAGGAAAGGTGTACTCACTTCAGAGTTCAAGCAGTCTGGACACCCTGGATTTATGGGGATGGACAGATGTGTGTTTCAAACCCACAGAATGCCCAGACTACAAGGCTGCTCAAATTCTCTACAGCATTATAAAATGGCGTATTTTGTAAAACTAACAGATGTTCTGAGGTTTTTGTTTGAGGTTTCATTTGGGGAGGGGCTTTTTGTTTGTTCTTTAATAATGTGCAGTCTGTTCATGATACTGCGAGGCAATCTAATCAGAAAATATCCAGTAAATCATTTTAGTATCGTAGAATTTTTAAGGAGTTAGTGTTACTCCAAAAACTTTGACACACATTTCCCTTTCTTCCTTAAATCAGATATTAAATCCACTTGTCACAGTAAAATGACTCAAACAGGAAGCACATTTTTATGTGCAATCTATAAATCCATATATTGAGTTTGCATGGCCAGGTTTTGGTAGTGGAGAGACTACAGGGGTGGCTCCTGTGAGCAGCTGCCAGGAGCTTCCTCCATGTCCAGCAGAGCCAGTGCCAGAGATCCACCCACAGCCCCTGGAGGAGACCCACACTGGAGCAGGTGATGGCTGAGAGGAGGCTGTGACCCTGTGG
>JAWWMU010000153.1:93041175-93053723 GCA_035048155.1 Cinnycerthia olivascens | reverse complement strand
TGAGAGCTATTTCCTGTAGGAGGAACCCCAAGCTGGAACAGGGGAAGGACTCCTCTCCCTGAGCAGCAGCAGAAAAATCCCATGATGAACTGACCATAACCCCCATTCCCATTTCCCAGCACTGCTGAGGGAGGAGGCAGAGCTGGGAAGGAGTGGAGAGAAGGTGTTTTTAAGGTCTTATTTTTCTTCTCATCCTGCTCTGAATTTGTTAGTAATCATTTCAGTTAAAATCCCCAGCTTGAGTCTGTTGTTGCTGATTACACAGTGAGTGACCTCTCTAGTTCTTAGGTCAACCCAAAACCCTTCGTTTTCTCTCCTGTCCAGTTGCAAAGGGTAGAAAGAGTGGTGGGTGCCGAGCATCCAGCCAGGGCCAACCTACTACAATGAACCACAGGTACTTTTACCTTAAAACTGGCATTTATAGTTTCCATTCTATCCTCAGTTTGAACCACACAATGTAAAACCAAAATCAAATACAAGCGTCCCCACCCTGAGAACCACAGGAGCTGAGATTCTGGAAACTGACACTTCAGAGCCTTCAGCATCCAACTCTTTAGAGAAAAACTGGCAGAAGTACAAAATCCCATCCTGGAGCATGGCTGTATTTAGCAGGGGAGAACCACAAATTTTTATTTGCTTTCAGTGATGACTAAATGCTAAGTTCCATGTCTCAATGGATGGAATACATGCCTGCAGAAAACCTGGTTGTTAAAGGAATCAACTTGTACAGGATTCACTAAAGCTGCTCATTTACAGTAAACATGGGCAGAACTCTGCTTCACTGTGATTCCACAGACCAGATCACAGGCTAACACTTAACATGGGAGTTTAAAATATTGTGAAGCTTTCATTTTCTAGTAGGATACCCAAAATCTAGCTAAACAAAAACCTCCTAGAAAATCTTGTCAAAGGGGAATAGCAACTTATTTAATGATTTAATCAATTAATACAAATAAATTAATTTCCTAGAAGTTTTCTCTGGATTCAGCAGAAAGTCAACATGCTCTGACAGAAAACACACCTATACTATAGCACACTTGTTTTTAGTCTTAACTTTACCACTTAAAATATAACAAGCTGTGGGAGCAGGGAGGGAGAAACAGGAGTCAGTTCTGTATTTTTTCACTCAAAATCACATTTTTCATGAGTGGTATTTTGGATGTGTGAGCACTTAGTCATCAGTATGATACGTGATTTGTATCTTAATCCTGTGTTCACTGTTTCTCTTTGAACCCAAATAATGATTCTGTGCAACTGTCCTTCCCAAAGGCAATCCCTGTTCTGTGTTCTGGGCTTCTACAAATTTGTATAAAGTACCAGAGTGCTTCTTCCCTACTTCCATAAAAAAACTACTGATTATAAAAATAATTCAACCAGCTTATTCCTTCTAGTAGAGATGGTGAATTAGTTAGTCAATAGATTATTTGCTGAAAATCTGTCTCAAGGCTGAAACTTTTAAAATGTGAACTGAATTTAACATGAGTTTTGACTTAATATAGCTTCACAAGAAGAATCCTAAGCCTAATGAAGGTAAACAACCGTATCCTCTTATTTCCTTTGTTACCCCAGCAGTTCAAAGATAAAGATTTAAAACCTTTCAATCTTAGCCTGAATATGCAGGAAACTATAGGCTGAATTCCTACATAGGCATGAATGGGAAAGCATAAACCACCATGTTCTCAATCTTGAGTTATTTTACTTTCACTGGAATATTTGAAATTGTCACTCTGGCATGGAATAATATGCCTAAATACCTTCACTTTTGAAGTTAGTGCATCAAACCACATTTAGGATGTTTTGTCCCTAACTGCCCATCATTTTCCCCCATTTACTTTGCCAAAAAAATTAATAAAAGAAATAAAAAATAGTTTTTCCACAGTCAGTACTTCATTGGATCTGAAATAGTGCATTACTCTTTGTCTCTAAAAAGTGAAACAGCTATTAACTTGCAATTCCTAGCTTGTTCTTTAGAAGTCAAAATTGATGGTAATGCAATAATGCATGAAGATTCTGATTTCTGTATTTAAATAGTCCTTCTACCATCAGCCTTTTCTAAACAAGTTCTGAAGTTTTATGTCTGATTGAAATTTTGAGACAAAACAGAAACCTCAGGAACACAAACACATCTATTCTACAGCAGAAGTCCCGAGAAACTTAATCCCCATTGTGAAGTCTGCAACACACAGAGTGACACCAGGATTCCAACCTCCCCAAGATTAACAGGATCTTCTGTTGAAATCCACCTCTTTCCCAGAAGGCTGAGCAGGTGACAAGTACAGAGACTATACATTTGGAAGGCAGCAAGAGACAGAAACAAGGTTAAATAAGAAAACATTTTATAGATCCAGTTTTACAGATAATGTGGTAATGCTAGTTAATACCAATGCTGAGAATATTCAAAACAGGAAAATCGTCATGGCATCACTTATATTACTGATCTCAGTACATTGACATGTCTAAGGTAGACAAGAAGAGTGATGTTCAGAAAAGCAGGCATGGACTTCTACCAAACATTCAAATTTTGTCCAAGAGCATTACTGTCTAATTACTGGCCTTCTGCTAACTTAGTATTGTATTACAGATGGACTGTCTTTACACTGAACTATACTCACAAAGAACACTTTAGACAGGCTGTACGCTCTCCTGAGTAAATCTGGAAATACTGTCTGACCCTCATGTAGGAACTGGGATTACAGCAAATTTCTCATCCATTGTATTGCATGGACTTGAGTATTTTACTACTGTGAGATACTGTGATAATGTGATTTCACATTTCAGCTTTTAAGCTGGTATGTTTTCTCCTTAAAGTAACTGCTGTGTTATGTGTGCTTGTGTCAGTGTGCTAGGAACTGACCAGAAGACCAAAGGAAGACTTAGCCAGTTCTATCAGGCAGCATCTGATCTAGCAGGCTCCACGTGAAATAGCTTCCATCCAAAGGCTGCCTAATGACACTGGGATCACACACCTAAGTTACACACCAATTATTACCTCACACACTACCATTGAAAGTTGACTGAAATCAACTCACTGAGGACAGAATAAAACCTCAGTTCACTTAGCATTACATATAAAGAAGCAAGGTGTTACCTTTGCAGTACTTGTGAGAAAGCACTTGAAGAGTTTACAGAAAAATTTATCCTGAATTATATACTTTATAACTATATTGATGTGTGACAAAATGGTTGATCATGTAATCCAATTAAAACCTTTCCGTATTTTTTCATTAGATGACAGAATAGCTAAAATACAAAATTAAACTAAGTTTTGAATGTAGAGGCATAATTTTACAATTTAAAATACATCAATCAAGTAAACTTCACATATTTCAGAAGCTAATTATTTTCTCTTAGAAATTATATGATGAAGCATTAATGATACTTCTCCAAAAATGCTTTACAGCATCTAAGACACTGCTCGTAAACAGTTTCAAAGTCCTTTTCGTTCCCCTAGAAAAGAGAAGAGAAAAAAGATTGTAAGAATAACAATAGTGGCTAAAGAGCAAATACAAACTTCAGACTGTTTTTTCCCATCAGTAATGGCAAACAACAGACATCAGGAAAAAATAGAAACAGTGCAAATACTTGGGGATATCTTTGGCATAAATTTCCACAAACTCTGACTTTGCATTCAAGAGTCCTGCATGACTTTTCTTCATGTATTTCTTCCACTAACCTGTCATGTTGAGTTTCACAGTTTAAAGAAGCACTGTGTGGAAACAAAAATCCCAAAACAAACCCCTTTTTATTTTGAACCTGCTTCCCACTAATACCATTTGATATTCTCTACTTGCTGGGTAATGAAGAGCAATTTCCCCATGATATCAAGATTTTATAGAACCCTACTGCATCTTCGTCCACTTCTGTTTCCTAAACTGAAGAGTGTTAGTCTAATTGTTTGCTCTTGGCTGGTATTATCCAACTTTTTTGACCACCTGTGTCAATGGCTTTGTCTCTAACTTTCCTGATCACATCCTCTTTGCAAGGAAACTGATCTAATAGGGTTTCACCCAATATTGAAAATATAGGTACACTGCATTATTTAAATTTAAATAACTGTTACAAGCATAATAACATTTTCCTTTCTTATCCCAGTAATATATAATTTTTTTAAGTAATTAAAGAAAGCTTTCTTTTCACTTTGTGTAACATCAGATTATGTACCACATGCCAGCTGTGGGATCTGGGAAGATTATATACCACACAACACAATTTTTAATCAGGCCACCCGAAGAACTTCTTACACATACATAGTATGGATCTTCAATGATAAGCTGTTTCTGTGGATCATAAGTTCCAAGTAGCTCAATTTTGGCCTTGCAGTCTTTAACTTGGTTGCTTTTCCTGTTCAAATCTCTGTAAAAGAAAAAATAAAATTTTCCCTTGAATACTTCTTCAGAATTTTGGCATCCACACGATTTGTTCATGACCATTTCTAGACAATACAGGCAAATAATGTGTCTGGACTCCATCAATTCTGTGGACTTTATTCTGCTCCTTGTTTTTGTTTTTCTTGTTATGTGGGGTCCTTTTTAATTGAGTATGGAAGGCATAAATGGAATTCAGAACATAAACCAGCAGTCAAGCACTTGACCCACAGCTTAAAAAAAACTTTGTAACAGTAAGTTCATCAAGTTTTTCCTCAAATCAATCATTAGTACTTTCAACACTTGCCTTTAGCTTGTACTGAACAAAAAACAGTAGAAATTATCCAGGTATTTCTCCAGAAGTACAGGATTCTCCTATCTCTTCAAAGTCACTATTTTAGATTGGTATGCTCCAGCTCATGTGAAATCCTACCACATTCAGTTAACAGAAAATGGTAATCAATGAGCTACACCTGTTTTCCTTTTGATATACTGCAGCATTTCACCAGTTGTAACATCCTCTTCCTTCTTACATTGCCTCTCATTGATAAAACATTCTAGTTTTGAGATGGCATTTTCCCTTTTGCTTAAAAATGGTCATCTGTTATCCCAAAGGCACTTAAAATGCACCTCTCATCATCTTCAGATTAAAGGCAGCTCAGTACTATCATCTTCACAATGAACATACTAAATTATTTTAATATTACACATCTCCATACTAAATCATTTTACTTACTCATCATTAAAAAAGGCAAAGAAATCCCTTATGAATACTTAGTCATAACCATATCAGTTTTAAGAAATTAAATTCTAATTATTTATTTTGATCAATAAATTAATTTCAGATAATTTAGAAACAGCAGTGAGACCACAGTGCTGGTTTTGCTTGAAGAAAAATCAGAGATCCCCTATCGAGCTATTGATTGAATGTACAAATTTTTCAATAATCTCTAGTCTTTTATTATTAAAAAAAATTCAGACCATCTTCTTAAAGGCTTTTGGCATACCACTTAAGGAACAGGAGAGGGTCAGATGGCTCTGGTGCTAAAGAAAAGACATGTCCCAAATCTTCCTTTTCTGATCTGGCATTCCATGAACACCTGGAATTAGCTTGCCCTCCTAGAGCTACAAATAAGCATTCCCAGGCAAAATGGTTGAACTCAGTGCAAGCTAAAGGCAAAACTTCAGTACAGTAGCAGCAACATCCCTGCTGCAGTTCTGACGCTTCTTCTGCTCTAGAGCTCATATCATATAAATTGTTAATTCAAATTTCTGTTTAAGAATTCAGGTGAAAAAAGAAGGAAGCCTTGTCACGTTATTGCTTGAGACACTGCAGTCAAGCCAAGTGTTACATACCCTTCATTAATGAAGACTGTGGAAGAGAGGTTATTCAAGACATTCTAGAAAATTCAACAGAATTATCCTTATTTCAGGTAAGTGGTGCTGCATCTAGAAGACTTTATGCACTATTAATAGGGTCTTTATTTGGGTTTTGTTGTTCGTTATGGTGGTTTGCTTTGGGCCTTTTTAAACAAAATTTACAATAGCCCTTACAAGCACTTCGACACTTGTAGTTTATTAAATTCAGCTCCTTAATCCTTAATATGTATGTAATTGAGTAGAAATTTTGCTAGTGATATCCAAATTTTTACACTAGCTACTTAACCAGATCTTTCTAAAGCATGCTTAACTAGAGCACAGAGAACAATAAAACAAGACTTCCCAAAGCTAACAACCTTGCTTTTTTCAGAGTTCTCTTTCTATAAAAAGTAAAAAAATTCGCACCATATTTAATCTTTTCCATGTTCCCAGTTTGTCTTTTAACTGCCATGCAATTAGAAAAACTGATCACTTCAATCAAGACAGTAAGTACATCCTCATTCTTAATTATACAGGCATCAGCTGTATATAGCACAAAGTAACTAAATTTCCATGTCTTTAATCCTTGAGAGGCACATATCACACAAATCACTGAGTTCTGCATCATTTAACTTATTAGAAGTGAAGAATCCATCCATTAGCACATCATTCACACACATGTAAAAAAAAAAAAAAACAAACAAAGAAACCCCAACACAAGCTAAGCAGTAAAACGTGACATGTGTCTTCAAAGTGACTTATGAGACATTACTACAAGTAATCCACATGAATTTCTTCCATTTCTTCATACATTACCTTAGATTGCTCTCATCCATACAAAGTATATGATCAAAGCTCTGGAAATCCTCTTTAGTAATCTAGAAGTAAAAATAGATGCTTTAGCCTACAAACGGCATTTGATTAATAAAAAGGGGGGAAAAAGTGTTTTCAAACTCTGTAGCTCTGATTCATAACAAAAGACACAGGTGGAAAGAATAGAACTGCACCTTCATCAAATTTTACAATAACTTACAACATTTTAAATATACTTTACCATGATTATTTATCCATTTCTGCAAGTACTTCACAAAAAAAAACCCAAAAAGCAAGTCAGATATTTAACCAATCTTTCCTAATTTTTTTTCTTTTATATTTTACACATCAACTGAGAACATCATTAGAAGTAATATTTCCAGTATTTTTCAACTACTAAAACTAAAGCAATTTCCAATCATGGGAACTATGCAATAAAATGGATTACAAAAAACATAGAAAAATTACTTTCTTGATAGGACAACAAAAATGTAGGTAACCTGGAATCAATTGCAATACTTCCAATCTAGAAATCTGCCACTGCTCAAGAAAAGATATCAAGTGAAACATAAAGTTGAAGTATGATGGTATGAGTTACAATCTCTTAAAAACAAATGCATCCAGTGTTTTAGACCATGCAAATTCACAAAATTTGTAGGATGATGTGAAAAAATCTGGGATCTATTCTACATCTTCCTACCATCATATAATCTGTTCTTTTTCTTTCTTGTAATTTACTGACTCCTAAACATGAATACCAATTAAGTTCTGAGATCTGAGTTCAGAGTCATGTAGGCAGACACAGCAGATAAACCACTGACTTAAATACTAATGTCATCTTCCTGTTATAAGGATGGCTGCAGATGTTTGCCAGTTGTAATTTTATTTCAGTTTATGTTTAAGCCTTAGTTTAAGGTAAAATCTTCCCAGACCATACCCACAATGAAGCAGGTGTCCATAATGAGAATGAAGAAATGCAGTAAAATCTTTAATATTAGGGTTCACTTTAAGACTGTTTTTCATGCACAGTCCTGTGTGAAGCATCTTAACCAAGAAATTTGGGAAGGTCATTCAGAACAGGTTTTTCTGGCAGGCATCCCTACAAAGGATGAGCTAGAGAAGTGAGTAAGCAAGTAAACAGCCAAAAGGCAAAACAAATTATGCTGTAAGTCAGAGTTTTAGCTTGTAAAAAACATTTATGCATTAAAAAAAAGTATTTAGAAGGCAAAAGAGCCACAACCTTTTTTGTGCGAACAGCAAACATAGATACTGATTAAGCTCCCATAATAGGGAGCAAGAAAAGACAAACAGAAATTATCAGAATAAAGCTATAAATGAAACACTGCACACAAAGAGAATTGAAGAGGTGAGGTGAGTCAGGAGTGCACGTGAAAAGAAAGGGTTAATGATGAAAACTAATGCAGACTTGTTTATTTTCACTGTAAAAATATTTGCTGTATTCATGCAGTGTCTCTGACCTATGAAAATATTTTTGCAGTGGAAATAGCTCTGTTTTCCTGGCAAATCTAATCAGGACTTCTACAAGCTGCTTCTTATTGCTCTGCACAGCTGTACACTTGCCCCTGTGAAAATGTGAGGGCACAGATTTCTTTGTTTTACAGAGAACTGGAAGAATAAACTAGGAACACTTGACAGTGTGACAGTTATTACCCTATGACCAGCACTAATACACTTGCAAATGCAGCCCTAAAACCAAGGTTACCTTTTGGCTTGTGCTTTTAAGCCCTAACACAGAGTCAGATTAAAAAAAAAAAAAAAAAGCTTTAATTGAGCAAACTCCAGTGAACTGAAGGTACTCCTCAAAACTACTGAAACTAGCACTTTGGGGGATGAAATTGAGGACGTAAAACTTTAGGTACATTTTGACAAGTGTAGTGGAGAGTTCAAGTAGTCAACTTTGGATGAAACTACACAGATAACAATAACTTCACATTTTAAAAATGCATATAACAATTTATTAAATTATTAGTGAAACATTCCCCTTTATTTGCAGAAGGGAAATCTCATTTTCTCTGTCTGAAACCCACAGAGAGGTAGTAATCCTCAAATTTATCCAGTTGTGAAACAGTGTTTAATACAACCTTCTTCTAATTTCAGTTTTATATTTAAGGCAAATGCATGGTATGAGTCATACCAAAATCAATTTTTGCCTCTGCATGAATAAAAGTGAAAATGATTAAAACCTCTCTGGTTTGTGCATGAAGATTAAGAGCTTAGAGAATTTAATACAGCAACCTACCATTAACAAAAATGATAACTTTATTTTGTATGTAAATATATACATTTATTTTTATACTTCACTTTTAACTTAGAATATTACTGTATAGGTTGGTAGGACAATCAATTTAATATTCTTTTTCATAAATCATTCTTGTCGTACTGAATTAAAAAAAAAAAGCTAAAATCCATGATTATCATAATTATGCAAAAAATTACATGAGAGAAGTGCCTTTCACTGGGTGGGTAAGTTTTCCACAGGACTGAAGAGGATAACTGTACAAGGTACTTATCTTATGACAGTACTTCCAAGGCAACAGAAGATAAATCCCTACTCTCTATTTCTGCAGCTTCTGTATTAAATCTTCCTTAATCTGTTCTGAAACAAGTGTCACACAAAATATCCTTAAGTTTGTCTCTAATAGTGAAACAAATACACTTCCACTTGTACTAACCTGACTGCTCTGCAAAGTCCTATACTACATTCAAGTACCTCTTTTTTCAGAAGTACCACAAGACCAAATCAGGCCTGGAGTTCAGAGAATCAACAGAGACAATCTGACAGAACTTTAGAGGGAAAAAAAAAAATCAAAAATTGGAGTTACATTGTTAACATCAGTGCAAAATAACCAGTTACCTGTAGTTCAGGGATTTGAAGATTTTCTTTACAAAAGAAACTCTGTGTACTGGAATGATTTAGACAAATTTTCATCCTGTTAGTCTTTCATTTTATTGCCTCATTTTTTCATTTTCTCTCCCTGTATACGTAACATTTTAAGTTCTTCTGATTGAAAAAAATCTCTTCATTTGCCAGAATGTATAAGCAAATGTCTTCATTAAAGTGTTTTCATTCCTTCTCTGCCAAAGGAGGATACAAAGATTTGCTTCAAGACAGAAGATCAATTTGTTTTGGGTCCTTTGCTTTAATTTAACTGCTCATAAACCACTCTAGGAATACCTAGAAGAACAGTTCTCAAGTTTCCAAGGCGTATCTTCTAAGACAAACATGTCACACTGCTGTGATGACTGAATAATTTCAGTACCATTTGTTTAGCTTGTATATTGACAAATAATGATGTAAGCAGTGATAAACAGCAAATCCAGACATTGTTACAGGAAAAGATCACAACAGACTTTTTTAGTAATTACTCTAATAGCAAATTATTGAAAAATCTGAAATGGTGCTGTGCTTAATTCTTTTTCATATAAACAGAGATTAACATCAGGAAAGGTCAGCAGAGGGCAATTGACTAATTGAGAGAATTTATTTTTGAAAGTCAAAAAACTAAACATGTAGTCTTTGAAAAGTGAAGAAAGTAAATATATACCTCAGCGAGGTCTAGAAAAATTCTGAAGGGAACAGAAATGTAAGATAATAACAAGACTACTTGATCTTTTTGTCAATACAAAAACTAGTGGCACAATCTCAAACTAAGTAAAGGTCAAGCCCTAAAGGAATATCTTATATCCAGAGAATAGTTAACTGAAGTAAATTATGTGCATTTATATGAGTGTCTGAATGATTTAAATAGGTGCAGACACATTTACTTCCAAT
This sequence comes from Cinnycerthia olivascens, assembly GCA_035048155.1. Lineage (NCBI taxonomy): Eukaryota > Metazoa > Chordata > Aves > Passeriformes > Certhiidae > Cinnycerthia > Cinnycerthia olivascens. Next base: position 93,043,394 of record JAWWMU010000153.1, on the reverse strand, counting down.
CTCTCTGGAATGCAGTATGGAAATACATGTTCTTTTGTTAATGAAAACAGATACGAGTTTAGGTAAAACTTAGAGGATTTCACTAAGTGACAAACCTTCCTTTGACTTAAGAATGCTTCAAGGATATATTTTCCACTGAAGTTACCACCAACTGTGCAACTAATCTGGGGTTTGAGTGCTTTCATTCTAATTTAGCACTCCAGATATTTTTGAAAGATCTACATGCAAGTGCAGAAGCTTTTTGTGATGGATGAAGAGGTATTCTACTTTTTTTTGGACCTGCTAAATAAATATACAATTCCTTGCTGAAGGAAATGCATTACAGATTACTAGAGTAAGTCCGTTTTTAAAAAGTATTTTAAAAATGCTCAAAATACTAAACATTTGGAGGCAGGAGTTTTCTATAATGCAGAAATTGGTTCAATGCTTTCCAGTTTTACTTCCAGCAAACCTTATTAACAACTCATTAAGCTCAGCTAGAAGAGTTAAGCCACTCTGGAGTCCTTTAAAAAACTGCACAGAGTATTTACTACTTGCTGCTCAACCATGCATTGGTCAGATGACTTCTGTGATTGCAATGGTTATGGCATGGGTATGAATAAGGAAGAAAATATACTCTCTTCTACCTGTCGTGCTTTATGTGCTGTCTCAATGCCATGATTTCTTAGACAGCTTAAAGCCCTTGAATCTGGGAAGCGCCCCACGTTCCAGTCTGAAACAGCGGCACTGTCTGTCCTCCACTGTAACAACAAAACAAATACATACAGAGATTTTAAGAAAATTAAGGTACAGTACCTGCCTGGCAATATGACTCATGGGAATGCCATGCTTCTTCATGCAATTCTGTCCTCGATAGTCAGGAGGGCTTCCTATTTCATAGGAAGAAGTCGCTGCACTGTCTATCCTCCACTACAGAAAAACAAATTGATATTTTTATGTTTCTTTCCTCACTGCCTGTATTTCTGACTGGCTATGAGACAGTTATTTCTTGATAGCTTACCTTATGTTCAAGCTTTTCATCAGTTACAAGTTTTCTGAAAACTGCTTCAGCTATTGGAGAGCGACAGATGTTTCCTATGGAAACAAGAGATTCAAGTGAATTTTCAGACTATTGAAAACAAAAAAAACAGTAATTGTATGGATTTTTCAGCCCAGATCAGATTAAAGATTTTTATTTACTCAGACTGATTGCAAGTTGTGTATGTGAGAACCCACAGTCCTGTGTCTGGGTTGGGGCAATCTCCAATATCATCACAGACTGTGTCATGAAGGGATTGAGAGAAGCCTGGTGGAGGGTTTGGGGACACTGGTGGGTGGAAAGTTGGATATGAGGCAGCAGAGTGCACCTGCAGCCCAGAAAGACAATCACATCCTTGGCTGGATCACAAGCAGCATGGCCAGCAGGTCGAGGGAGGGGATTCTGCCCCTCTACTCAGCTCTCATGAGACCCCATCTGGACTAGTGCATCCAGCTCTGGCATCCAGCACAGGAAAGACATGGAGCTGTTGGAGTGGGTCCAAAGGAGGGCCACAAGGGTGATCAGAGGGCTGAGCACCTCTGAGTGAGAACTGAGGCTGTGCAGTCTGAAGAAGGAAAGGACTGGGGAGATCAGATCTAACTGCAACCTTTCTGTATATAAAGGGGGATGCAGTGATAGGTCAAGGGACAATGGTTTAAAATAGAAATGGAGAAGACTTGTATTGGATATAAACAAGATTTTTTTTTTTTTTTAAAGTGAGGGTGGTGAGAGATTGGAACAGGTTGCCCAGAGAAATTGTGGTGTTCCATCCCTGGAAACATTCAAGATCAGGCTGGATAGGGCTTTGCACAACCAGTCTAGTGAAAGGTGTCCCTACTTATGGCAGGAGGCTGCAACTAGATGAGATTATCTAGCTGATTGTCCCCTCCCACCCAAGTCATTCTAGGATTTTATACTACCCACTGGTCTTGATGCCTTTTTGAGGCTGACCTGGAACAGAGAATAGACAGAATAAAAGGATTAACTTTATCCTACTACTTTATTCTACAATTTATTTAAAGGCCTCAATGGTGCACTGGGGCAACACAAGAGCCCAGCTGGGCTACATCTAAGTTGAACCCCAAAATGGTCACAAAATGGATGTCACACTTTTGTAAGTTTTGGTCCATTAGCATATTGGAGTTAACTGTCCAATTACAGCTTCAGGTTATGAAGCTCCATCCCCTTTGTTTTTTCTTTT
>JAWWMU010000153.1:93030863-93041075 GCA_035048155.1 Cinnycerthia olivascens | reverse complement strand
GTCCATTAGCATATTGGAGTTAACTGTCCAATTACAGCTTCAGGTTATGAAGCTCCATCCCCTTTGTTTTTTCTTTTCACCGTTGTTTATGTTCTTCAGCTTGAAAGTTCTATCAATTGTCCTTGGTCCCAAGCTAAGTAGCTTAATATGAAACCTAGAACTACACACTACAACAGCACAGAATCTGAGAAATATAAAAGCTAAAACTTCAGGCATCAATCTCCTGAACAAGTCCAAAACACAGCCACCACCATTGTGAAAATGTAGTGAAATGGCTGAACAATCTCCAGTAAAAAGTCTCTTGGTCACTGAAGTCAAGTCACTACAGTGAAACTGAGCCCTCATCAAGAGCAGTATTCAGAAACCAATCCTAACTCTCAAAAATTACGTAAGTCCAAAAAACATCACAGAAAAAAAAACCCAAAATGAACTTTTTTTGCCCAAAATATGGATTACGAACAAAACCAAACACATAGCAAATCTTAAGTGCTGTCAATCAGCCAATAAACAGTTAAGGTATTTATTCAAATACATAAACAATCTTCCCTTCCACTGGCCTCCAACTGCCCTAGCCACTTGATCTGACCTTATTTTCAAAAAGAACCTGTTTCAACAATGCATTACAGCCCCAGTAAAAACTAAAAATAATTGAAATTACAACTGTTACAATCTATGGCAGACCTCTTAAAAACGCATGCAGAAATTCATATTTGAAAAGAATGAAATGTCTCAACAAAAAGAAAAAGCTTATTCAACTACTACTTTAGCTCTTTCTACCTTTCCATCCTTCAGAAATTTTCAGTACCTAGATGGATATTCATAATATTTGATATGTCATGAAGATGGCAGTAACTCATATACACATATCTTCAGTTCCCATCAAACAAAATGTGTAACTTTGATCATCTCTGATTTTTGAGCAGATAAGTATAAAGTACCAGAAATGGCAAAATTCATCTCTGTACCCTTAAATAAATCACTCTCCTGCTACTGATTAAATTCTTTCCAAATCTCGAACGGTAAAAAGGAAAAAATGCCAATGAACAGAGCTAAATTTCCACTAGCAAAAAGAAATTTTCATATGAAGCACTTGATCTCATTTTCAAACAAAACACCAAGATAGATACTTCATTGCTAAAGAGAACAGTTGCTATGACCTGGGCATTTAATAACTTGCTGACACATATCAACTATAAAAATCACAAAGAAGCAAGTGAAGGTCTGAAGCAACACAAATGGAACTGACAAAGATTTAAAGAATATAAAATCTTTGGCAAAATAAAAACTAAATGGCAAAAGGAACAGGTTAACCATTGAAAAACTGATCTTGCCAAAACACTAAGTGATTTCTGATGTCAGTAGGTCTTCCTCCAGGAGAAAATAAACTAATTCAATCAATGGAATTAGTATATTTCATGCACAGAAATTAAATCAGTCTTGGAAGAAAAATAGAGCAGGAAAATGTTGGGGCTCCCTATGCGGTTAAGAGAGAAGTTAGTACTATTGATTATGAAAATGCTTAAAATATGGTAATAAAATAAAAAAATAATTTCAGTTTTTGAGCGAGTTAACCATTAAACAATACAATTTCAAAACATGGTAACATACAGCACAAGACAGAAAATAACTTTTATATCAATGAACTCAATTCTTAGATATTGCAAGCCTATCCAGCATTGCTCCTCTTACATCAAGCTCCATTTTAAAAAGTATCATTATCTTAAAAGGCTATTCCAGATACCAATTTCCTGTGGTAGCACAAGACCTTCCAGTTTCAACTTAGTATTTATTCCTGGAAGTCTCTTCTCATCTAATCTTGGTTATCACCAGTCTCTGTCTTTCCTTCAACAGATACAGAAGCCTTGCCAAACTACACTAAACCTGTGCTAAGCAAAAGAAACCAAGCTCTCAATCTCTTCATGAAATTAACTGACCTTATCTAATCACTCCAGTTAAGTCAGATCTGCACTTCTTGTTATTTGAATTTACTTTTCTTGAATACTGACAAAATGACAGACTACACTACAGGAAAAGTTTGTTCCAATTTGTTTTTTAAATTAAAAAACAGAAGTCTGCAATAGGTACTATAGGTAGTGTTTCTAAAAATAACCTGAGAACTTCTACAATCACCTTTGACTCATTCACGAGTATCAAATTTACGATTATAACCTCCTACTCCTAATTTGTCCATTCCCTCTCTTTGTTATTTCAAATAGGTGATCTTTAAGTCTTTTTTTCCTAAACTATGATACTCTGTTTGCATTACAACAGCTGTTGAGACCATCCATATCTTCCTGAACAAAATTTTTTCTCCGTATGAATGATCCCACACAACCGTGCATGAACATTAACTTTCATTACTACACCCAACATTTCAGTAAAAAACTATGATTAATATTCTTGGACCTAGTAATTCATTAAATAGCTCCCACAATTTCAAAATGGTGGGTTTGAAATAAATCCCTCATGGCTTTTTCCATTTGTTTAGCCTCCTGCTTTACATAAATTGAACTTGTTCCAAATTTTCACTCTTCTACAGCATGCTCACTTCTTAAAATAAATGCCATATATATAATCTTTAATGATATCATATAAAATACCATAATGAACAGCACCACGGTTACCCTTGACTAAACATATTAAATATCACTTCCAGCAGTAACCAGAAACTTCAGTTGTATCATTTTTGAAACCAACAGTTTACCCAGTTTGTGACTTAAAAATTAGCAGAGGTATTAACAGTGTTGGGTAACTCCAATCAGCATTCAAATCTATTCTTGGGAACTATGAACAGAATCACAGAACTGATATAACAGAAGCTCTTTTCCCCACATACTCTGCAATATTATTTTCATCCTAAACAACTTTAACCATGTTACTCCTTGCACCTGTTATCATTCATCTCAAGATTGATGTAAAGCCCTCTCTCATCCCACTAACATATGCAAAGTTAATCCTTGTTTTCCAGTCCCTTTTCTCACTAATTTCTTTCCATTTCAGATACAGTTTTACATCCCACATTGGTCTTTCCAGGCTTTGCTGAGGTTCCTCACAGATGTACAGTATTTCCTAAGTTATAGACTGACTTATATATTTGGAGAGTGAATGGGGAAATTTCCCATAAAGAATCATAGGGCAATTACCTCCCTCCTTGGACTTGAACCATTCTTTTCCTTAAATGTTACCTACACATTATTTTCACCACCTATCCTCCTCTGGTGTTCCTTTCTTCTTTGTTGTATTTCCAACTGATCTGATCATGCTGGCTTTATGTAGAAGGCAGCAGTATTCAAGATGTCAAAATCATCATCTTCTCCCTTCATTTTATTTGCATATCAAGTTCTTTAAGACAATTGTAGTGACATTTTCAATCATAGAAAACTAGTGTTCAAGGTACCTAAAGCCCACCCACTGAAATTAATCCTACAAACATCTCTGAATACAATGATTCAAGGACAAGAGATTTCAATCACAGAATCAGTACTGGAACCATTTGTCAATCACTTTTAAGAAGTCATGTTTTCCCATTCATTTTCTAAGCATAAGGCCTCCAGTGTCAGTGACTTCAGCCAACACCTAATTTGTTGAGTTCTTACTCCAGTCTTTGCATTAATCTTTGACCCACTCCCAGACAGAAATGGAAGCTCTGTTTCTACTGGCAGGAGAGACAACTAGAATCCATTTCATACTCAGATCCATTGTCCATTTCTGAGTATGTTGATCCAATCATTTATTCTCTCAATTTGTTTTGTATCTTAATTGTTCCTTACTCAGCTCCCTACTTCTTTCAGAGCTTCCTCGAATGCAAAAAAATGCTTTTCTTGTTCCTTTCTTTTCCTGTCTGCTGTTAGTAACTAAAGTTTTATTAGTTTTCTTCCTCTCACATGCAAAAACCTGATTTTTATTCTACTTATGTTTCCATGAATGGTCACTTTCATCCAAGTCATGGGACTAATGCTTCCCAGCATCATTTGCATCATTCATCAGGTCCCCTTCGCAAGTGTTTAAAACTGACCAGTCACTTTATTCTGTTCTGTACTCAAATTCCTGTCAGAACTTCATCACAAATCTTAGTTCTTTCCATCTTGCCGCACTCAGCATTTGATTACTTTTGTGAGGAACCATTCAAGGCACAGATTTTAGCTCAGATTCTCTGCTCATTTGTGTGTATCTCAAAAAAACTTTCCTTGCAGCAAGAATAATTATCCTGAATTACTCAACTGCTGGTACATCATGCTTTTCTAATAAACCTAAAGGTTGATCAAGAAAACACAAGTTTTCAAAACTTAAGCACCGAGTCACAACAATAAGACTCTTAACATGTTTTAAGCGTAGGCCTCGTTTTTCAATTCCAAGATTACTTTTAAAACCATGCTTTCAACTCTAGTACTTCTGCATCATTTTGAAACATAGATTAAATAAGACACTGTATTATTACTAATACTGCATAAAAGAAAGGTAGTTTTCCTTACATTTATTTAACATTCTCTTCTTTATTAAAAAAAAGACATTATTTATTTTTGTCAACTTGCCAAGAATCCTCATTACAGCAACTGTTTTTCATGACATCTTCAAAGTCTTACCCAAGCTATTGCCTTCCCATTCTGCAGCTATAAATAGCATTTTTTCCCATGAAACCTGGTATTTGGCTATATCTAAATGCATACAATGAATTGTGACAACTAAACCAGGAAACTCAAATCTCTCTTTAACTGTCATCTAATGTCCTCATACCCACTTAGTTAGTTGCCATTTCAGAAATTATTTTATCCTTGTACTCAGTGATTCACAGCAAGCATTAATCTTGTGAAGACCTAGCCAAATCCACTTTGCTCAATAGTACATCCATCTTACAACTGCTCCTCCATCTCTAGAGGAGATCAGAAAGCCAGTGCCTGACTAAGATGCCCAGTCAGCTTGTTGTGTTATATTGGAGAAATCATCAGAGAGAAAGAGGCAGACTTATATAACACTGCATCATATTAAGCCCATATCTAGATCTCAACTATTAATTACATGAGCTACATAAGTGTAAAATGAGCAAATCGGATTGTGATTCACCTCCACTTTTAATTATTTCTTTGCTAAAATGAAAAAAAATATTTCTAGTCCCTTTTCATATGCTGTAATTATATATGTTGCTGGGTATTTCAATTATTTCTCAGTGATGAGGAACCCTTATCATTAACGTAGTTATGCACATTAACTAGATTGTATTTTGTTGTGTAATGACTATCTGCTTATTTCATTACAAAGAACCCAATCAATATATATTTCAGTAATAGGTTTCTTTCAAAACAATGTAGAAAGAAAATGCAGTTTTTCATGAAGAAATGTCCTTTCTAGAATCCACTCTCACTAGATGTGGAAACTTTAGAATTAATGTACTGCATTAACCAGCAAAGAACACTACAGTTAAATGCAGTTCTACAAATCTGTTTGGTACTCTTTTCAGCAATAATCTGAGCTATTATTCCTGGTAAAACTCAGGAGGAAAAAAGGTATCACTCTTGAAGAATAACCAAAAAAATTTAAGCAAACTTAAAGCAGGAAAAAGAAACAAGTTGCCTACAAAATTTAACTGAGAAGAGTGTATATTTCACTGGAAAAAAAGAAGTGCTTATCATGTCAATTAGTTTTTCACACCTCACATCACTAAGACTTTTTTTCCTAACCCAGTAACACAGAAGAGGAAATTCAAAAGCTAGTTACAGCATTTGATTAAAACAATACATCCTATTAACATTGGTACCGATTGGTTTTTGTCCACTCTTTCCTCAGGCCTAATAATTAATTAATATAAACTATTATATTATGCTACACTAAAAAGAGCTCCTGCATTAGAACCTTGTTATAGAGCAAATCACCACAGTGGGCTTACAAACCCACATATACAAAGTGTTTCACAAAATTTTAGAACAGTTGAGGTTGGAAAAGACGCTGAAGATCACACCTGACTGCTAACCCAGCACTGCCAAGTCCACCACCAACCCATGTCCTTAAGCACCAGGTTTACACATCTGTTAAATACCTACGGAGTCTCAATTATTTCTCTGGGCAGCCCCCTCCAATGCCTGGCAACCCTTTTGTGATGAAATTTTTCCTAATACCCAATCAAAACCTTCCCTGGTGCAGCTGAGGGCCATTTCCTCTCACGTTGTCTCTGTTAACTTATTTCAGGTATTGTGGAGAGTGACACGGTCTCTCCTGAACCTCCTTTTCCAGGCTAAACCACCCCAGCCCCCGTAGCCACCCCTCATCAGACCTGTGCTCCAGACCCTTCACCAGTTTTGCTGCCCTTGTCTGGACACACTTCAGCACTTCAATGTCTTTCCTGATTGAGAGGCTCAGAACTGGACACAGCACTTGAGATGCAGCCTCAGCAGTGCTGAGTACAGGGGGACAATCCCTGCCCTGGTCCTGCTGGTCCCTCTATTGCTGATCCAGGCCAGGATGCCCTTGGCCTTCTTGGCCACCTGGGCACACACTGGCTCGTGTTCAGTCACTGTCCACCAGCACCCCCAGGTCCTTTCCCACAGAGCAGCTTTCCAGACACTCTGTGCCCAGCCTGCAGCACTGCAGGGGTTCACTGTGATCCAAGACAAGATGTCTCTTTTTCTCATCCATGAGGCAGGTCACCTGGTCACAGAAGATCAGTCGTTCAAGAAAGACCTGCCTTTCCTGAACCCATCCTGGCTGGGCCTGATGCCCTAGTTCCTGTGGCACATGATGGCACTCATGATGATCTGTTCTATGATCTTCCCTGGCAACAACATCAGGCTGGCAGGCCTGCAGTTCCCCAGGTCATTCTTTCAAACCTTCTTGTAGGTATGTGTCACATTTGCCAACCTCCAGTCAACCAGGACCTCCCCAGCTGACCAGGACTGATGGTAAATGATTGAAAGTGGCCCTGTGAGCACTTCCAGCAGCTCCCTCAGTGCAGAAAACATGGCTGGAAAGCAGCCTGGCAGAAAAGGACCTGGAGGCACTGGTTGACACCCAACTGAGAGCAGTGTGCCCAAGCAGACAAGTGACATCCTAGGCTGTATCAGCCACAGTGTGGCCAGCAGGACCAGGGCAGTGATTGTCCCCCTGTACTCAGCACTGCTGAGGCCACATCTTGAATCTTACATTCATTTCTGGCCCCCCACTACAAGATATTGAGGCAATATGAAGCGTGTCCAGAGAAGGGCACCAAGGCTGCTGGAGGGTCTGGAACACAAGTCCTGTGAGAAGCAGCTGAGGGAGATGGGGTTGTTTAACCTGGAAGAAAGGAGGCTCAGGGCTTAATGCCCTCTACAATACCTGAGAGGTGACTGTAGGCAGGTGGGAGTTGGTCTCTTCCCAGGCCACTGGTAACTGAAGAAAAGGAAATAGACTCAAGCTGCACCAGGGCAGGTTCAGGTTGGAAAACAGGAGGAAATTTTTCCCTGAAATGGTGGTTTAGAATTGAAAGGACCTGTCCATCAGGGTGAGGGACTCCTCGTCCCTGAAGTGCTCAGGAACTGGTGTGGCACTTAGTGCTATGGTTTAGTTAACAGATTGATGTTTGGTCAAAGGTTGGACTTGATGATCTTGGAAGTCTTTTCAAACCTTAGTGAATCTGTGATTCTATTCTAAGAATCTGTGATACTACTCCCCATCCCTGTTTTCCAGCTCAAGGAGCTGGTACATAGACCAACTGGTCTTAGTGTTCAAGACTGAGGCAAAGAAGGCATTAAATACCTCAGCCTTTTCCTCATCCTTTGTCACTGTTTCCTCCTGCATCCAATAAAGATGAAGACTCTAGTTAGCCCTCCTTTTGCTGCTGATGAATTTATAGAAATATTTTCCTTTGTCTTTTATGGCAGTAAACACTTTAAGTTCTAGCTGGGTTTTGGACCTTCTAATTTTTCTCCCTGTGTAACCTCATGACATCCTTCAGTCCTCCTGAGTTGCCTGCCCCTTCTTCCAAAGGTCATAATCTCTGCTTTCTTCCTTCAGTTCCAGCCAAAACTCCCTGTTCAGCCAGGCCAGTCTTCTTCTCCACTGGCTCACCCTTCAGCACACAGGGATGGCAATTACCACCGTCTTTAGAACATCATGTTTGGGAAGGAGAATTCATATTAATTAAGATGCTTTTATGCAAAAACATTTGTATGAGCTACTAGCTTCTAAGTACACAGCAACTGATAATCCCTTATTAAAGGATGTTTTCCCTGGATTATTATCAGGGGTTGATTTTACTCTGAGGTAAACATCAGAACATATTTCACGAAACTAAACACTCATTTTGCTATTCAACTAATCTTCATGTCTCCTATTACAACAACAAAAAAGCAGATAGCAAAAAGCCCAAACAAACATTAACTAATGGTTTTGCAACAAACCTGGCAAAATGCCAGGCATTCACTGTACATAGGCAAGATTGTATGGGCTAGGAAGCAGATAATGTTAACAGCACTCTTAGACCAGAGCAGAGAGCCACTCATCTTCATGTTATGCCCTGCAGAAAGCACAAGTTTAGAAAAAGCATGTACAAAATCAGGCATAGCTCTGTAATCTATGGAGTCAGGTTAGCTATCTACCTGACTATGTAATTATTGTGATTATTTTGCTTGCCAGTAATCAATTGTCCTAAACTCCAGAAAAGCATTCAGGTGATTTCTGATCCCATCTACACTCCCGTTTTCTGGGACTTTGCATGACAAGATTTACAACTCAAACATACAAAATATCAGTTAAAAAAAGTTTCCTATTTCTTCATTTTGGTAGCCTTTCAAAAAAGTCTTAATCTTTTCACTCATTTTCATGCCAGATCAAGAATTTCATTAATTAGATCATAATAGGTCAGTCTCTACCAAGTCTTTTTCTTACTTAAAGTCCTAACCTTCTCTCCCTGTTTTTACAGTGGCTCTTGCATTAACTTCAGTGGTTCTTGCTGTGGTTTTCTCTCCCTCTCCCATGCCAGGTGTTCCCAACAGCAAGCCTGCCGGCAAGCTCCCAGTTCCCATCCCGCTGTCCCAGAAGTGCCGCACAACCCATCTCAGAAAGCTGCTCAAAGCCACCTCTCCGTGCTGCCCCCAAGCAGCAGCCCTAGGTCAGAACTGTTAATGCCCATTTAGCTGCTGAGCCTCCCCATACACAATCTTCGCGTTCGCCAACGCTGCATTTTACTTCCTTCACTATTTCCTACTGATTTTACAGAATCACGGAACTATTAGGGCTGGAAAGGACCTCTGGACATTATCCAGTCCAATCCCCCTGTCGAGACGGGGTCACCTACAGCAGGTTACACAGGAACGCGTCCAGACGGCTTTGGAACGTGTCTAGAGACGCAGACTGCACGGCCACCCTGGGCAACCTGTGCCAGTGCTCTGCCACCCTCAGCGCTAAGCCCTTCCTCGTTGTCCCTATCACAAAAAGGGCGCAGGTGGATTCCGCCTTCTGCCTCCCTCCCTGGCTCCTTCTCCGGCCCTCCCCGCCACGGCAAACCCGCGGAACCGAGGGCGGGACGCCTGCGGCACCGCGGCGGGCCTGCCGCACTTCCCCGGTGCCGGTCCTCGTCTCACCGCGCTGCCGCCCCACCCCGCCGGTGCCCCGGGCCGAGGAGCGGCGGGCGCGGAGCGGGAGCAGCGCGGGAGCGGCCGGCCCGGCCCCGCTCACCCAGGCACACGAACAGCACCGACTTCCCCTCGCCCGCCGCCATCTTCGCTCAGGGGGCCTCGCGGCTGTCGCGCCGCCCGCGCCTCACTTTACGGCACCGGCTGTTATAGGCGGCCTTGGGACTTGCCTGTTTTGAGGAGGGAAAATGAGCGAAGTGTGGAAAGTGCCCGGGACAGCGGGAAGGGAGGGACGGGACGGGAAGGGATGGACGGCACCGGGCAGTGCCGGTACCGCCGAGGAGCCGCTGGCGGGAACAGGAGCGGGCGCTTCGCAATGACCCCGGCCCCGCCCGCCTCACCTGCGGCAGGTGCGCGGCTCGGCGGGGCCGCCCCAGCGCCGCCCTGTGAGGCTGCGGCGGCAGCAGGAGAGGAAGCGAGGGTGCGCGGGGCGCCCCGGCCCGGGCAGGAGTGAGTATCCCCAGCGGGACAGGAGTGGGGGTCCCGCGGGGACAGGAGTGGGGGTCCCGCGGGGACAGGAGTGGGGATCCCGCGGGGACAGGAGTGGGGATCCCACGGGAAGGGGGCTCCCCGGCGGGACAGGAGTGAGGATCCCGCGGGAAGGGGGCTC
>JAWWMU010000153.1:93020611-93030763 GCA_035048155.1 Cinnycerthia olivascens | reverse complement strand
AGTGAGGATCCCGCGGGAAGGGGGCTCCCCGGCGGGACAGGAGTGAGGATCCCGCGGGAAGGGGGCTCCCCGGCGGGACAGGAGTGAGGATCCCGCGGGAAGGGGGCTCCCCGGCGGGCACGGAGCCGCCCCCGCATTCCCGCGGGCGGAGCGAACGCGCCCGTCCGGCGCGGGCAGGGCTGCGCTCGCAGCCCCTTCTCGCCCGGGGTCGCAGCATGTGCTGCGTCCTCCACCTAAAAATCTCGGAAGCGTCGAATGCGGCTTTGGCCTCGCCAGGCTGCTGGTGGAATTGAGCACACGGGCGCTTCGCTTTCCAGGGCAGCTCGAGTGTCTGGTTTTTTGGTTTGTTTTATTTAGTTGTGTTTTATATCTATGTATAATATAGATAGGTTATATACACCTACTGTAAGATATATATATGTGTATATAGATGCACGTATTTTTTCATATTTTATTTATATTTATTTAATTATATATATTAACTTTTGTATGTATTTATTTCTATTTTTTCTGCTGGGCTATCTTGCACACTGTATCTGTGTACCTGGCTGGGTTTTGTAACACCAGCAGACACAGCCCCACCACGGCAGGGTGTGGCCAGGACTGGATTCCTCTGTTGCTTTTTAAAGACTTGCTTGTCTGGTCTTTTGGTCAAAATGCAGCACTTTGGAGGTTAAATAAAAAATGCTAGATTCTTAATTTTGTGCCGGACCTGTGACTTGCAAATGAAAGCTGGAGGGCTTATATAACACTTGCTGTGGGATGGAAAAAACCACACATTTCCTTTTATGCAGCTCGAAATGCTACCCTGCAAACACCACTTCTTTTGTAAATACAGTTGTGCAACCACATTTTTTTAAATTATCGAGTTATCTGACTTTTCAGTGGAAGTGATTGGCAATCAGCAATGTGGTTTCTGTCCCTGGTGCCTGCAGCATCCTGCCGTTGTCAGGCCAGCTCGCAGGTGTTGGCAGTGTGAGGTGCTGGAGCCAGGCAGGGGCCAGGGCTCTGCTTACTTGTCAGACATGGCCTTGGCCAAGGAGGATGGGGTGAGTCACTTGTGGCATTCTCACCTCTGGCGCTGCCATATTATATAATTGAGCAGACCAGAGTGCCTTTAGTCCTGCTTTTTGTCACGTGAAGTCCCTTGGTGTTGTCATTGGAAGCAGATTCCTCCCCTACACCCCTGTTCCTCTTTTTGGGTTGGGAAAAGTGAGGCTCTATATAGATGTGAGTGCTTTAAAGGCCATCCTGGAGTTCCTACAAAACCCAGTGTTTGTAGCTGTGTATGTCACACGTAGGCACATGCCTAGCTGTAATTTTGAGACAAAGTCTTTCATGTTTCCCTGCCTTTGGGAGGATCCTTAAGTATTATCCTGCATTCTTAATTGACGGGATTGTCAAGCATTGGAGCAGGCTGCCCAAGGAGGTGGTGGAGTCACCATCCCTGAAGGTGGTCAAGGAACAAATGGATGTGACACTTAGGGCTGTGGTCTAGCTGACCAAGTGGTGTTTGGTCAAAGTCTGGACCTGATGATCTCAGAGGTGTTTTCCAACCTAAATGATTCTGTCATTTTCAGCCTTCAGCAGTGGAAGAGAGACACAATTTTTGCCTTCTTCAGCTAATGGCAACTTTGTACCTTTGAAATGGACTGTGACAGAATTCACTGTTGTCCTTTGCATTGTATCAAGGTCTCTCATGATTAAGAATTAGTCTTTCTGCTATAATAAGCTCTCCATATTTGGGGAGTTTTTGCAATAGTTATTGCATTGTTGTAAAAGAGTCTGGGCTGTTTTGAAGGATAACCTGTATGGAGAAGAAACGCTCTTGTGAACAAGATAATTCAAGAACTTAGGCAGGACTAGGGCTCTTCTAATTCTTGATTAATAAATATCAAGCACCTTCACTTTTTAAATGTTTTTTAGCAATTCCTTTTAGCTTGAAGAAATGTTTCTTGTGTGATTAATTGTAGGAATTAATTACTTGTGGGAATTGGTGACTTCTTAGATTTGATTCACGCACATAGTGAATTGGGACATCTATGAAGTGTGGAAATGAGAGAATCGGAATGATGGTGACAGTTTTCATGACAGAAGTGTTAAGTATTTTGATAGGGAAATAAGCAGAGCCTGTATTTTGTTTAGGTAGTTGGTATTTTTTCATGCTAGCATAGAGGGCTATTGTGGTGCACGTCTGGGTTTCGTCTGTTACATTTTTATTCTCTTTGTACTTCTGGCCTTGGTGAGGAGATAAACAAGATGTTTGTTTAGGATTTTTGTATAAAAACAGCCTTGTTTTAGTTATAGCTTTCATATGCAAAGGGTAATAATGTTAATCTGCTTGGGCTGCCTTGAAGTTTATTCTTCATGATTAAAATACAGTTAACAGGTCAAAATTAGGATTCCCTTTGATATTTTTCCCTTACCTGCCTAAATTTTCACAGATCATACCAACTCCTGTATTAAGATGACACAAGACTGGTAGAACTGAATTTGTAACTGTGACTTAGCTTCAGTCATGCTACTTATCTTTTTTGGTGGGTAGAACACCTTTGGTGCCAATTGTTTACACATCCAACATATTATAATGAGTGTATATGAAAGACTTGCTAAAAGGGTTTCCAGTGGACATGGGTGTGGATAGGTGTGGTGGCATAGTCTTGAGCCACAGCCTGCAATTCTTGTAGCACAAATTCTTGCTAGAGTTCACATGTCTCAGACAACCCCCAGCACAACTCTGCCTTTCGTGCATGTTTTAGAGCACTTGTCTGTCTCTATATTCTTGAAAATGTTTTATGATTCTTTTTGCACAAATGGAGTGATTTCTTCCTCGTGCCACTTGTGTTTATCCTTTCTTTAGTGCAAAGGCTTCGATTTAGTTGATTTTAGTATTCTTGCAATTGCTAAAAGTTACAAGAATTTTTGAAGACTTTTAGGTACAGGTGTTCCATTACTCTGCCTGCTGTGCAGCTGAACAGATGTGTAATGTGCTTTTCGGAGCAAATCCTCTGTGCCTCAGGCAGGTATCAACTGTCTTCACATGCCACAGTTCCTTAGAAATAAGGAATATCACCCAGTTGAAACATCTCGCATCTACAAGAGGAACACATTTTTCTTCAAAGTACAGTGCTCAGCTTTTACCCTCATGTATTCCAGCTTTCATCAGAAAGGGAGATGAAAGGAAATTCTGCATCTCTAATTAGAATTTTCTCCAAGTTGACTTCAGTACAAAAACTGCTGGGAACCAAACTCGTGAAATGCTTTTGCTAACACAGGAGAGTCTGTGTTACAGGGCTTTTATTCCTTGACTTTTCTCAAGGAAATAGTTGATTCAACATAAGGCTGAGGTCTGATACCACATAAAGTTACAAAGTGGTCAGCTTTGTGTTTGAATTAGTTAAGTTCTTCCCTCTCTGTGGAGAAAAGTTATAAAAATTATGCCATGATTGAATGGGGCATGGATTTTTTGCATGTTGTAGGATTATTTTTGCATTAACAAAATTAATATTTCACATGAAAAATATTGAGCTCCCATGGTCTACAAGTGCATACATAATTGGTTACAAGATTTGAAAAGGCAGCTTGTAAACATTAGAGCTTACCAAAAATCTTTTATGCTTTTGGACACTCTGCATGACAATAGTCACACTGATACAGCTAACAAGCATTATTACTTTTATCACATTTCATACCATTTAATTTATATCAGATAGCGTGTGCAGACCTTAAGCTTATTTTGGATGTGTTATTTTATATAACTGTGGCATTTCAAGTAAATTTTGCTTTGCTTTGCTTTCCAAAAGGTCATCAGCTAACATCTCAATTTCTATTTCTGTAAGCCTGAGTTTAAAAATACCTTTGCTAAGAGGACAACAGCCTAAAACCTTGACCACAAAGTTTACTTACTCCTTTAAAAAAGTCATAGCAGAAAGCCTTAAACCTACATTCAGTGCTTATCCTCAGCAAGTTTGCTGATGACATGAAGCTGAGCAGTGGCACTGATGATGGAACAGAAGGATGGGATGCCTTCAAGAGGGACTTGGACAAGCTTGAGAAGTGGTACCATGAGAACCTCATGAAGTGCAACAAGTCCAAGTACAGGGTGCTGCACCTGGGTCAAGGCAATCCCAGACACAGGTATGGACTGGGAGAGGAGCTCATTGTGAGCAGCACTGCTGAGAAGAACTTGGATGTTCTGCAGACAAATGCTGGACATGAGCTGTCAATGTGCCCCTGCAGCCCAGAAAACCCAACTGCACCCTGGGCTGCATCCAAAGCAGCGTGGACAGCAGGGCAAGGGATGGCATTCTGCCCCTCTGCTCTGCTCTCATGAGATCCCACCTGAAGTGCTGCATCGAGCTCTGGAGTTCTTAGCACAAGACAGATGAGGACCTGTTGGAGCAAATTCAGAGGAGGGCAACAGAGATGATCAAAGGGATAAAGTACCTCTCCTGTGGAGACAGGCTGAGAAAGTTGGTTTTGTTCAGCATGAAGAGACAACTCCAGGGAGAGAAGTGATGCCTAAAAGGTGGTTTTTCACGCAGTGTGAAAGGGGTAGTGATTTTAATCTAAAAGAGGAAAGATTTAAGTTAGATGCTAGGAATACATTCTTTACTGTAAGGGTAGTGAGGCACTGGGAATAGGTTGCCCAGAGGTAGGTGTGGGTGCCTCATCTGTGGGAGTGTTCATGGCCACACTGGATGGGACTTTGAGCAACCTGTTCTAGGAGAAGGTGTCCCTGCCCATCACAGGAGACTGGAACTGGATTATGTCTCAGGTACTTTCCAACAGAAACCATTCCATGATTCTCTAATAGAGGCTGTGAAGAGTTACTCATCTTAGAGCAACAGCTAATGGTAAATATAGTGCACATGCAGGTTGGGGTGAGGCACCTTGCCTCTCCAGGCTTACAGTTGCCACATTTACATGGCTCTGATAATTCTGGCTTCCTTTGGGTTATCTTCAGAAGTATCTTAATATTGAAAACTCACAGTAATAAATTTTTAAAAAAACTAAAAATACACACAATGCAAAACCCCCAAAACTCAAACCTACAGACTTCTAGAGATGAGAATGAAGGTAGAAATCTGTTCATCTATCTCCATTACCTCACTTCTATCAATGAAAGGCATTCTGTGTTTGAAATGGTTCGTTTTTCAGTAAAGACTTGTGATTCTTTGTATTTCAGGTTGATTTCATACTATGTATTTGCATGCCTAAGTCCAAATGTAGATGCCTGTGTTGCTTCTCACTGTCAGACTTCTTAGCTGTCATGCAATAACCATACAGATGTAATGCAAGTTTATGTAAAAGTTTTTGGGAGTATTAATGACTTATGTTATTCCTCCCTCCACACAAATTGTTGTGATTTAAATGTATAAATATATGTAATTGTGGAAACATAAGCGTCACAAATTCTATTCTAATTTCTTATTATAATGGTCTCCATTAAAAGATTCTTCAAAATACTGTAAATATCTCAGCTTTCTATATTGATAGCAATATGTGTGAGATTCTCCTCTTTGAAATATGGACTTGTTGGGCTGTTTTCCTTTTAGAGAAGGTGCTATCTTCTGCGTCACTACTTTTGCATATTTGAGTTCTTGACGGCTGAATTTAGTTGTAACTTCAGTATACTTATGAGATTTTTCCTGGGCACAGGCTGTTGTTGACAGTCAACTTCAGCAAGTTATTGCAGGTAAAACAAGGGAAAACAGGCTGATTTTAACATGGATAAGGGGGGGAGGGATGTGTATGTGTTTCATTTTCAGCTTTATTTTTATGCACTGTTTTACTTCCTCTCACTGAAATGTTTGGACAGAATTATTTCCATCTGTCTTAGGTAAACCTTAAAATACTTCCAACTCCTTGATTTCTGTATGCTGTCAGCTGCAGGTTCTGCAGACCTTTCTGGTCTGTTCTGCCTCTCTCACCACTACCAGCACCAGCTTAATGCAATGCTCTCCAGTAAACAACTTGTAATCCAGGGTGGGGAGGGAGGAAAGTGTAATTACATTAGTTCACAGTATAAAAACCATTAGGGTTGTGCACATTGGAGCACAGCCCTAAAGCACATATTAGAGTCTTCAGTGCAGCTCAGCTGAAACCTTGCAAGGCCATGTAGTGCTTGCTGTAGTACTTGTACCCTTCCATAACTCGTGCTGTCACTGACAGATCACTAGTTTCTCACACCCATGTTGTTGATGAGCAGTGAAGCATGGAAGCTGTAAAACTTCAGGAATCAAGTGATAAAGATCATGGTAGAAATACACGAGCATAGTGCAAAACTTCACTGTACACAGACCCTGTTTCCTACTTCTCAGCTCTGCTTCCATTGCCTTACTCTGATGTGTTCCTTGTTGTCTCCTGTCTCTCAAGGTGCCTATGTCAGAATTGTACAGCCTTGCCCATTGGCTAACCAGTGTGTCAGTAATGCTTTCTCATTCCCTGCTACTGCTTTCACAGACTCCTTGCCTGTACCATAAGCGGGATGTTCAACGTGTACATTCACAGCCTTTTCTTGTTCATGGTCCTTGGAATCTGGAGGAAACAGTCTCTGCTTGTTGCTGTTGGTTTCAATGCAGGAGTAAGGAACTCAGGCTCTGACAATGGTAGTCTGCCAGATTTCAGCTGAAGAGGGTCATTATTGCCTTTATTTTTTAACATCCTGTTCCTTTGCAACTTATTACACTATTTCCTTGAACTCCACAGATCTTTTCTTGACATTTCATTAACTTGAATTCTTTGCTTCAGTCATTGTCTTCGAGTGTTGGAAATTGTAAGTGGAGACTCACAGAGACATGTTTAGCATAGGCTGCTGTTCGTCATCCACCTCTCTGTATTGCATCACTTTTTCTTGAGCTGGCCATGATGCTTACCATGCACATCTGGCACGCTGTTCAAGGAATTCCAAGTACCAGATGAATCCCAAGGCTGGAGCTGGCTACCACAGTAGCATGCTGTTACACATTTGTGAAACCAAAATTACATTAATCTCTTTAATTGTAGTGTCAAATTGAAATTTCTTGTTTAGGCCCTTTCCCAGTGCTGCACAGTCTTGTTTTTCAAGTTTCTCCTTCCCATCAGAATGTTGTTCTTTCACTTTTCTTGACTATGCGAGTTTTCATGTTTATGAATGTTCATAATTTTGAATGTTCTCTGTTTGTATAAGTCATTTAGCATTGATGTTCCTGATGTAACCATGGGTGTTTGCAAATCAGCTATGCCTTAATATATTCATGTGCTGTTCCTGAACTTTTTAGTGAAGTGAAAGCAAAGACTGAATTACTGTATGGTACTCATAGAGGTATTTGTCATTGTTTTTTCTTCTTTTTGTAGCAAAAAAACCCCACAAATCCACTTTTCACCAAATACTTAAAAGCTCAAACATATGATAATGTGTGAAATCTGCATGTGAGTCTTTGTCTCCCCTTTGTCGTCTGTTCTTTGAAACTGTACTTTTGATGTCTGAGGTCTTGTAATGCCACTAGGCTTTATTTCGTCTGTTCATATTCAGCATAATTCTGATTGTATCAGAATTAGTTATAGCTTTTAAGTAAAAAGACTTTATTTATTCTTTAATGCACCTTGCTCAGATAATTTCACCAAATGTTCAGCCAGCAAATTATTACTGTTAGTCAGAATGTAAATTAGAGGCTGACGCACTTGCCTCATCAGCTTACAAATTAAGCAGTTAATCAATTTTGGTGTGATATTCCCCCATGGGGTTTGTGTTGCTGACTCACATATGCTCAATATCTTCTCCTTTCAACAACAAGCACGAGTGCAAATGAAGCTTGCTCCCAGCTGAGCATTCACTGGTCATGGCATCTGAATCCATCAGTCAGTGTATCCTCCTGATAGATATTGTTGTTTTATTGCTCCTGGTTATCTCTTTCCTGAGCAGTGCTTGAATACAAACCAGACAATTAGATATGCATACTTAAAAGCTAATAGTGAAGACAGTGCTACAGGGTTATTACATATGTTATTGATGGGGTAAACTGAGCATGGAAATTCTGCTTATGTCTAAATATTTCATGCAGTATTTTTGTTAAAAAGCAAATATGTCTGTATGATTTTTTCAACAGACTTGCGATATTAAATGAGCTTCTAAGGAACTAATTTTACAATCCAAATCCTGAGGCAAGCTTGAGGGAGAAGAGGATAATTTGATAGATGAACAGACGCTGAAATAATTTTTGAGGTCACAGAAATCTCACAGTTTGGTCTGTTTATAGAGTAATTAAAATAAATAGAAGCAAGAATTTACTCCTCTGCCTTCACTATAATATTTGTTTTATTTCTGTTGTATTTTGGGACAGATGCCACCATTTCATAGTGCAAACCTCCATGTCCTTTTATTTTAAAGTGAATAGTTTTGAATTGTCTGACATATTTGCGCTATTTTTTATTTACTAGGGGCTTTTTTACTAAAAAACAATAATTTTCTTTACCTTTGGACAAAGTTTTATGAAATTTGTTGATCTAAAATTAAATGGTTAGATTCAGGCCTCAGCCATACTACATATACATTATATATTGAACCATTTAACTTTGCCTTTTTAGTGTTGATTGTTGACTCTGTCCTTATCCTGAAATCTGTCAACAAAGTCCTGAATGTGGCGTAGCCTAAGGGAGAGACAAGCTTCCCCCTTTCCTCAGTGATAAAAATACTATATTTCTTCTGCTGTGGTTCTGGCTTTCACCAAAATGGGAGTCCAGCCAGGCCTTATCAGGCATCATATTATACATAATTGAGGTCAGGGTGTGGATTTGTTTGGGTTTTTTTTTTAAACAAGTCATCAGTTTCTCAAGGCTCCTGTAGGCACCTTGCCAGTTCCTTAGTATCTACGCAATGTTATGGAAGTAAATAAAGGAACTCAAAAGTGAGCCACTGGGGAAAGAATCTTATGGTTACCATTTCGAGTAACTGTGTTGGTTTGCAGCATGAAAGTGTTTAATCAGGTGGCTTATTCATCCTGCGAGTTGTTAAAACCTCTCTGTGCCATGTTTGCTTGCCAATTAATGTCACTTTAATTTTCATACCTGCTACTTTCTAAATTAAAATCTTACTTGCAGCTCCTCTCCACAAGGTATAGCTTTGAGATCTTCAGTTGGTAGCATGTTCAATCTCTTTCTTTTTTTCTTCCCTTTTACCCTCCTTGTACTTCTGTTGTGCTTTAGAAGTCTCACCCATCTCTTAGCTTCTGGAAGCGCACAAGTCTAGCCACGTGCAAAGTAACTGGCATAATGCTGTTGTCAAATCCACCTGCTGTGTCTTAGTCCAGAAAAATAATCCTGCATTACTTCAGTCTGTGGCAGGAAGGGAAAAAAGAAAGGGATAATGGAGGAGTGAATTCCTAGCCACCTAAGGAATGCAGAAGAAATAATGATGCAGGAAACAAGTGATACAGGGAGAAAGTGGAGTTTCTGCTGTTGGTTTGAGGATGGGAAGTTAAGCTTTCCTGTGCTTGCTGTTGTAGTGTACAGCTAGATGAATGTCTTTCAAGTTTCTCCACTCCCTGGTGATAAAGGTACCCCACACTATGTGACACCAAAAAAAAAATTTAAAAAAAATACCCTTTTAGAAAGGTTGAAATGGAAATACCTAATTTCCTTATTTTTAATTTGTTTAACTAATGCTATTTTTCTGTGCAAAGCTTGTATTTTAGAATACGGTTTTTGGAATCATAGTGCAGGAAAGTCATAGAATAATTTGGGCTGGAAGGAAAAAGGATATCTAATTCAACTCCTCCTGCAATAGACACGGACATCTTTGACTAGAGCAGATTGTTCAGAGCAACCAGTTAGGTATTGAGAGGTGAAGGAACAGTGAGGTTGTCTCTGTGGGACATGCAAGGACACACATGGATACACTTTTTTGTGAGAAGGTTAAAACTTATTTATTAAAATATCTGACTTTATATTTATAGTATTTCCATACAGACCAGGTGTCGCTGACTCAAGCCTTGCTTCCCAGAGCCTCCACCTGCTCAGGGAGTCTCTCAGGGCGATCAGAGATGCCCGCAGGCAAAGTCCCTAGAGCCAAAAGCTCTGAGAAACGCAGCTTCACCAGCCGACTAGTTCAAGTGAAAGAATGAGAGGAGACTTTTTTCCATGAAGTTCCAGCAGGTTTTTATCTCGCTGAAG
>JAWWMU010000153.1:93006397-93020511 GCA_035048155.1 Cinnycerthia olivascens | reverse complement strand
TATATCAACTGAATATAACAGCGAAACCTTGATATCAAAGTATATAAATAACCATTGAACATACACACCACCACAACCAGGGATTGGAGAAGAAGGTTGACGCTTCTCCCATCCCATTGGTCAAGACAACTGCCCATCAGTTGTTGTTCATACTAAGAGAAAATATGTAAACAACTTTGTCTTAACAAAAACATGCTTCTAATAACACCCATGTGTGAGAAAGAATTATAAATGATGAAAAACAGTAAGTTAGAAGGTGCATCAGAAAACTTGAAAAATCAGGGCGACATGACGTAGTAACAGTATTACTTTTGCTGACTCCTGAAGTTCAGCTTGGAATTGTCTTCAATTAAACAGTAACTCCTACGTGCACAGTGGCATGCACACAGTGTTTTCTGGTAACCTTCAAATCTTTCTGAAGCAATTCTGAATCTGAAATCTGAAAATGCCTACAAAAACTGTAAAGTGATTTTATATTTTTACCCCACTCTAGTCTTCCTGTTTGCAGACTTTCAGGTCTGAAAATGTCTCATTTTCTCAATGGATTTAGCCAAGGGATTTCTCTTCTAATCTGTATGAAATACAAGCTGCTTTTTGTTTTATTTTTTAGTAGTAGGAAGAATAATTGGAGATGTTTCTCCAAACTCTGAGATTAGCCAAAGGGGAAGAAGGAATGCGTGGGCAAGGAAGAAGAGTCTGAGAAGAATGCAGAAGTTTATTTTATTTCTCTAATCTAGAAGCTGGATAATGCTTCAATACTGAGCTTGCTTTTGCTCAGTATTGTTTTTTAGCTTCCCAGTGTTTTCATCTCGCCAATGTTTTTTTATCTCTATTGTACAGGTCTAATTTTCATTTTCTTTATCACTTTACTAGAAGTCCTGCATGGTCAGGCACCTAAATGTCCATTTTATTACAGTTTAATCTTACTGAACCATAAGAAAAATAAGTACCATGAAATGTACTTTTGGGTAGACTGGGTAGGTGACCCTTTCCAAACTCGAGACCTCTAGACTTGCAAAGTATCTTAAGTCAAAACCTACATATAGACGTGTTCACCCGATTTTGCAAATGAACCTGCACTGTGTATTGCAATCTTAATTATTAGTTGCAAATTATAATATGCTAGGTTTATTCTTTGTGCCTTCTTGAGAAGAATGGTGTTGCAATATGCTTTGTGGGACTGCCTCAATTTATCTCCATACAAAAGCAGAAATCTTTATTTTCTCTTATGACATGCTGGTCATGTTTGCCCTCTGACCTTGAAAATACAGTGTGAAGTACAAACAACAGAAGTAATGTAGACATCTGTTCCACCCCAGTTTGTTAGTGTACCAAAAGCAATTCTGAGTTCATGCTTTATTTGAGCTACACTGGCCTCTCCTCTTGCCATGTAACCAGGTTCCAGCCTGGGAAAGAAATGCATGTTCAAAACTCCTACAAGCATTTTGATAATTTTAGTACCTTAACAGTCAGAGAAAATTCACATGCCAAGAACTTTTCAGAATATCCTGAGCTCTTAGAGCTTTACCTTCTCCTATCCTTTCACACTCTGAGTCTTGACTATCATTTTAATTTTCTAAAAAGAGAAGGGATTATTAGGAGGTAGAATTAATATTTCTACTCTGATAACTGCAGTTTGGCTCAAAGTCTGTTGCATTCTATACACTTCCTTTTGTTCCCAGAGAGGCTGATATTTCTGCCCAGCCTTCTGATGGCTGATATCACTTCAAATTCTCCAAGGCTGTACCTGCTGCATCTTCACCAAAGCCAAATGTCACTGTAAGCTGTCTCAAGGGACGCTGATCTAGACATTGAGCAGTCAAAATCTCTCTTGTTCTTGGAATCTTCCTTCTTGCCTGGAGAACATACTAAAGGAATATTCTTCTCTTTGAAAACTGGAGGTGTATCGTATTCTGGTCAACAGAACCTGGGACAGAAATCTGGCTGACTTGCTGCTATGTTCTTCACTTGGTCTGAGCTGAATTCCTGTCTAAGCTTCATTGATGTAACCTCAAAATGTATTTAGTCCTCACCTTCTTGGTTTTGGGTGGGAATGTTTCCCAGAGTGAAGAGATGAATGAATGTTCAGAAAACGCCAATTAAAAAAATAGTCCACTTTTGACTGAATGTTGTTTCTGTCTGCAAAGTTTTTTATGTGTTTGTGAGTTTAGGAACTGTAGAATTTTATGTAAATGCTGTCACTAGGTTTTTTTCAGAGATGTGATGTGAGACTAGATGCATCTTTGGTCTGGCAGTATATTTATGTGTTAGCTGGATGGCTTGGTTCTGATAAACTTGGAAATAGTGAGTGTCGTTATGTACAGACAGGAAAACAAGAATAATGTAAGTAGCTCTGAGGGATTTTAGTACATGTAACAATCAAGACTTGCTCCTATCTCTTTAACTGCCCTAAGGCTTCTTTTTGCAAATCGACAGGTGAAACATTACTATTCATACATAAAATGGTATTTATAATGTTGCAGAATACTAATAATTTATAATACTTGATTCTGTCTAGTCATTGACTACTGACAGCAGATCTGGTGTATCAAAATGGAATAAACACAGTTCTGTAGACTTTATGATTTCGTCGGTTTGGTGGGTAGATTTCAAGATTTTGTGTGTTTACTACTGTACTCTGCAGCTTTATAAAGTAAACATAACTTATCCCTAATCTGTGCTTTTTCCTCAGTTGAAATATATGGGGGGCTTATGTTAGTTCACATTGGAAAAAAAAAAAACATTGATAAGACCTTCACCAGAAAGTAGATCTCTAAAGGAAATTTCTTGGTCTGAAACAGAATTTTGTTCACTTTCAGAACATGCCACATGTTTAGCTCTGTAAGAGAAATGTCCTGAAGAGGTGTGAAACTTTCACTGTTCGTGAGTCAGCAGTTGCCAGTTGCTCTGCAGATTGAAGGACAGCCAAGTTGATGGTGGTGTAGAGAAGAGTGGTCAGAGATGGAGCAACTACTCTGAGGAGAGGCTGAGAAGGCTGAGACTCTTGGAAGAGTGGGGAAGGCTGGGGGCTCTGACTATTTGTAAAGGCATGAAGGTAGTAGATAAGTTGAATGCATTAGGTATTCATCAGAACTTGTGAGACTTGACCTAGCAGGCATTCACTGTAACTAGCAGATTAATTTAAAATAGAGCACATATTTCTTTAAGTAGGAAGTTAACTGCTGCTGCAGGAATTCTGATGGCAGAGTATCACCAGTTTTGAAAAGGCATTAGGCAAATTCATATGCAATAAACCTATAAATAAATAGTGACAGAAACAACTAAGGATGTGTTTCAAACACCCTTGCTGTTACCAGTGTAGATTCTGAACAGGTGCAAGAGAAAGAGATTGCATAAAAGAATTAGGCATGTGTGTTTTATTAAGTGGTGTCTTCAGTTAAAACTGTCAGAAATAAAATGTGGATCTGATGCAGAAACTAACTTCTTTTATTCACTTTTTCTGTGTTTGTTTTATTTACTCTTGATTTATAAAGAACCACTTTTCCCATACAATTGTATTTTTTTTTATATGAGATATCCTAAACTGACCATAATTTATTTCTTTCATGTTTTACAGTGAACAACCCTATACCTTCCAATCTGAAGTCAGAAGCTAAAAAGGCAGCTAAAATTCTACGAGAATTTACAGAAATAACTTCCAGAAATGGACCAGATAAAATCATACCACGTGAGTGAAGAAAAGGCTTTGATTCAGCTAAAACCTTCAGCACTCCCTGTATTGCAGTCATGCTGTCTTTACCAATTCCCTCTGTTTCCACTGACCATGACTTAGAAATGAATAAAAATTTCAGGCACCATAACTTCTTTGAAAATATTTTGGAAATAAAGAGATTCAGTTTGCTGTATTCTTGGCAGATGTTACTTGCTGGGAGAGATCTTTTGAGTGTTTACTGCTCTGAAGTACCTGCCTGGAAGGCTTCCCCCAGGACAGACAGACTGTCTCACACTCAACCCTGTAAATGTATGTTCTTAAAAGAGGACCTGGAGTAGCAGCTCTAGCTCTTGAATATCTGTGTTAATTAGAATTAGCTAGATGAAAATAAGTTGCAGTAAAGAAATCAGGGTGATTTTCCTTTTGATACTGGTTCAGCACTCTTATTTGCTGCTGTCCTCTTTATTTTTGCAGTTGTTACTCTGTGTTTCTCCTGGTGTCTTTCTCCACCTGGTGTTGCTGGTTGTGGTTTTGAATCCTTAACAGTTATGTTCTAGAAGGTCTGCAGTAAGATTGTAGGATGATGACACATCAGTATTTGCCACAAACACTGTCTAATGATACAAGGTTGTTAGGCTGCTCTATGTTGCTGTGATTTAAATTTGGACTCCCCCAAAGTTTTGTGGAGATGTGGTTGTCAGCTATTCACTGCCTGTTTTCTGTTTATGTTGCCAAGGGTACTCACACATAAAGTGTGTAGCACTAAACAAACTAATTCTGTACATCTAATTAGGACAGACAGATGAAGCAGTTGTGACAGTGCATAGATTGTCACAGGCTAATGTGACCTGCAACTAGATTTGTGGTTCTCTGTGGTGGAGGTGTCATTATCAGTTCAACTTTTTTGCAGTTTTCTTTAAGCTTTTGCTTTGATTATTTGACTCTTGTGTTCATATTTGTTAAATGTTGAGTTTTGTTTTCTCCTTCTCTTAGAACTTCTCTTACAAGGTCTGGAATAAATTATTTTGCTTATTTTATTTATTTTATTTTGCTTATTTTATTTATTATTGTTTCAGCTCACGTAATAGCTAAAGCCAAAGGCCTTGCAGTTTTGTCTGTTATCAAAGCTGGATTTTTGGTGACTGCTCGAGGTGGAAGTGGAATTGTGTTAGCTCGCCTTCCGAACGGAAGTAAGTGGATGTTTTCCTTTTGTACTTCATGAGAGAATTAAAAGAGATAAAAATATATTTTTTCATTATTCTTTTCACAGCATAAAACAGGAGATGTGTGATGAATCAAGCAAGTAGGTGAACAGTGACAGTGTTTGGTGTGAAAGCTGTTTTCAAGTCTTTGTACCTTCGTTTGACCAAATGTAAATGCTTTCAGTATCCTCCTTTTCTGTGGAAAAATGATGAAATATAAAAGTACATAGTATAAAATTCATTAGAAAAATTGATTATATCTGATTATGAAGGAGTGTATGGTAAATAATTTGTGACAAGGAATTTTTTAGATTGTGAGCGTTTGTATTTCTTAAATCCTTTCCTGTAGGATGAAGCATTATGCTTATGATTCTATTGTAGGGGTTTTGAACATAGTTCTAAATAAAAAATTTGTTAGCATTTTTTTAACTGTAATAATAAAACGAGTATTTCTTGTAATGTATGATTAAAATTCAGTAAATTTATCTTGTTTTACATGACAGCCTGGTCTGCTCCCTCTGCAATAGGAATTGCTGGTCTTGGTGGTGGATTTGAAATTGGAATTGAGGTATGGTTTTGCATTTGAAATACTTGTTGGTAACTTTTTTTGCAAGAAATTAAAATATATTGACAAAGATCTAAACGTTAGTGAGATTGTAGAATCTACTTTTATGTACAAAATATTATTACGAAATTCATTTATGCAAGACAAACAAAAGAGGGGTTTTGATCTCATCAGTCAAATTTTTAGAAGACATTTAGATGAAAAGAAGTGACATGACACTAATTTCCTTGATTTCTCACTTCTAGCAGACAGAATTTTTCACTTGGAGAGAGCTTCCTGTCAGTGTTCATGTATAAAACAATTGAAGTTAATTGAAAAAGCATCCTGTACTCAATACTGTGTCAAATGCTTTGCTAAAGGGCACAGGGACTCCATCTGGCAAGAAAGAGTGTAAAGAACTGAAGCTGGAGTAGAATGGACTCCACTTAATGTTACTGTACTTCACACATTTCCCACTCACTTGTAGTTACTGACACGACCCTTCAGTCTGAAAGCACCTAAACTGGTGGTGCCTCTTCTGAAGGAATGCTACAGAAAAGGAGCCAGTTCCAGTCAGCAGAAATGCTTAAGTAAAGGACTCCCAACATATTCAGAGAAATCCTGGTGAGCTGGGCCCTGACAGCACTCTGCCTCTGCTTCCCATTTCTTCTTTCTCACAGCTCCTTCACACTTGTATGTTTTCATCTTTCCTCTGCTTCCCCACCCTAGCCACCAGACTCATCCTTCTCTTTGTTTAGCTTCTGTTCTGCCAATTCCCAAGGAAAATTAGAGTAACAACATGCTGCCAACAAGATCTCTTGCAATGAGCATTCTGTTCTTCAGAAGAATCCGTGTACAGCTGATCTGGGTGATCCATGCCAGCCCCCAGTGCATCTACAGCTATCCCTGTCCTGGCAGCCAGTCAGCACTCACATATTGAGCAACAGATCAATATTTTATTCACTCCTCATTGTTCACTGGGTGATCTCAGGCATTATTGCATGCACTTTTTAAAGGATGATGTGAATACAAAATCATTAATTTTTATAAGGGATTTTCATTGGTTTTCATGACAACAGAATCTGAATGCATGAAGTGTTCAGTTTGAGCCCCATAGTTTGTTTTGTTTGGTGTTTAGTTTTTTCTTTCCTTTTAGGCCTCGAAAATTTTCTTTTAATCATCCTCACCTGATATTTTAGGTAACATAGACATTTCTTATTGATACTGAATCAAATAATTCCAAGACAGAAGCTATCTGTAAGAGGGGTTTTTCTCTGAGTAATACTGTGCCCTTCATTTGAAATTTTAGTCTACTTACAAAATGCTGTTTCCTTACTGACATTATTATCACACAATCTTTTTTTATTTCTTCTAGAAAATATATTATTCAGAAATACCTGAGTGACTTAGGAGCCCAGAGTCCCATTTCAGCATTCTTCTGGTCCTATATAAACTTAGATGTTTTAGAAGCTAGGTGAAATTTATTCCTGTAGGAGAGATGATAATTGACATAGTTGTAGTGATACTTACAGATGCTTTTAAACACCAAGAGAGATCACATGCTTCAGAAGTCACAGTGACATGGTATCTCAAATTAAAGACCAGTTTTAAAATTCATATAAATGCTTTCCTTGAAGGTTTTCTCATTATGGATTTGCTTGTCTTTAACAATGGATTCATCCTCTTAAAGGGTAGGAGGAGGAAGCAGTATCCTCCATGCCTGGATGATTGACAAACTGCTCCTGTAGCCATCTTTTGTTTGGGATGGGGTGGAGGTTGCCAGGGGACTAATGACAAAGACCTCTCTTATGCTGTGTGTAATACTTCTAGGACAGCCTTGTTTTGCAAATAATCTGGTATTTCCTCTTGTATTCCCTGCTGTCACTGTTTGGAATTTGGGGTAAGTTGAAAGTTATTTTCTGAACCTGGATTTCAGTCAAGTCCATCAGATGAAAGATCAGGTGCAGTAGTCCTTGGGTATATTGCTACCTCTTCAATTTTTAGGTTTAACAGGTTCTTGAAGCAACATCTCATATTCAAGTCTTAAAAATTTAATTAATAATTCCTATACAGACACACAGATATATAAAATTACTCTCATGAAAATAAAGTTTCATCAATAGCACCTGTATTCTTTTTGCTTTTTATTCTTTGGATAGGAATTTTTATTTAGTAAGTTCTGTCTTGCCTTTATTAGTTTAATTATTGAAGGATCAAAATGATTCACATCTGAGAATGTGCCTTCATAATTGTTTGTATAAGTCATAGAAAATACGAAATTGTCAATTAGAATTTTGAATTAACAGAGAATTTCTCTTATTGCTGTTTATCACATACTGACTATATCAGCACTTCGAAAAAAATCAGTCAAATTTGATTTAAAAAGTAGTTAAAAGAATTTTTCATTCAAAATACCTTGCAGAAAAAGAATCAACTTTGTCATGAAAGCTGTTACAAAATAATCTTTTACAAGAAAGGAAGATCATCTCATATGCTGCTCTTTCTTCATAAAAATTGTAGTACCCTTATTTGATATTTTATAGGTCTCAGACTTAGTGATAATACTGAATCACGAAAGAGCAGTAGAAGCTTTTGCCAAAGGAGGGAATCTTACACTTGGAGGAAATCTTACTGTGGCAATTGGACCTCTGGGGAGGTGGGTAATATGTTTTCCTAATAAAGCATATATGGAAGATAATTTTTAAGTCACATTGATGTGGCATTTTTTTATATGTTACAGAACAACCTGGTTAACCTGTATGCTGGCTGGACCATATTGTTTTTACCAATCACTTTTTTTTTCTTTTTTTCTCCTTTCCTGATCAAGTCATTTATTGGTAGAAGGAAAATGTTCTGAGATTTCTCTTTTTGCAGGAGACTTTTTGGCTAGTCTCAGTGAAGAGCACCGGTTCTTCTGTGCCTGTTAAAACTATGATTTTTAGTAACATAAGGGTCTGTGCTTTCTATCACCATAGATCTGCCCAACATTAAACAAAAACTACACCAAATAATTTCTTTTAAAATTTTAAGTGGTTAAGCCTGTTTACTTTGAAGGATGAGGTGAAATAATCACTGAATATTTTTTCTTGAAAATGAGCCTTGCAAGACTGCTACTCTGACCTCCTGCTCAAAGAAAGGTCTGTTATAACTTCAGATCAGGTTGCTCAGTCCTTTTTTCCAGTTGGATCTTGAAAATCCCCAATTATGGAGATTGCTCGATTCTCTGGGCAACCTGCTCTGCTGTTCAGCTCTCCTGCCTTACATCAGTAAAAGTATTTCTTCTTTCTCTTTATGTCAATAGTATTTTATTCTTCTTTCATACAAGCCTGGCTTCATACTCTTGATTACCTCTCCATAGATACTTGAAGCCTGCTTTTAGGTTTGCTCCAAGTCTTCTGTTCTCCAGGCTTACCAAGCCCAGCTACTTCAGACTCTGCTTATGGAATATGTACCTCCTTACGGCTATTTTTTTATGATAATTAAGTTTTTACTGATGATTTTTAATATTTTCGAACAAAATAAAAGGATGATACTTAGTGCACAGAAGAGAGAGAGATACCTGTGGATCAAGGAAGGGCAGTGAATATCATCTTCCCAACAGAGGCATTTAGTGCACTGTCCTGCAACACCTCTGTGTCCAGGCTGGGACAGGTGTCAGGATGAGGAGATGAGCAAACAGGCAAAGAACCAAATCATCAGATTAGAAGAACATTGGTAAATGGTTAATGTTGAATTCGGAAGCCAGATTTCTTTGGAATTCCTCAGGAGACTCTTCTAGGACCTTTCCTGCTTGGTATTTTTATCAATGACCTAGAGGAGCAGGTGCAAAATATCCTCTTCAAGTTTGTGGATGACTCCAAATCATGGTTTGTAGCCAATGCACTTCAGGGTAGGGCCACCATTCAGAGAAATGTTCCTATAGAGTGTAGAGGAAAGATCCAGCATGAAACCTCCTGAAATTAACCGAGGACAAGTGCAAAGTTCTGCACTCCTAGTTGGATGAACATCCTACCAGACTGAGCAGCTTCCTTGTACAGCAGGTGCTGGGATCCTGGTGGACAGTGGGACTAAGCCAGCAGTTGATTTCTGACAGAAAAGGCAGTGCACAGTGTAGAGGGTTGCATCAACAGAACTGTAGATATGGGAAGTGATTGTTCCTCTTTACTTGACATTTCATAGACTGTGCCTAGAATATTGTGTTAAGTTTTAGCCTTAGCCTGCAGAAATTTGTTTATAAACTTGAGTGTGTGCAGTGAGTGAACCACTACCTAAACGGCCAGGGAAATGCAGGATGTGAATAAGGCTGGGAGAACTCAGCTTATTGAACCTGGATGAGAGAAGACCTTCTGAGGCTGCCTTCCCAGCAGGGCATCACCAAGAAGACAGATTTGCAGTTCTTTACAGGGGTGCATGGCAAGACAATGAGAGGTAGTAGTCATATATCGAAACAAGGAAGGTTCTGACTGGATGTGAGAAAAAGAAATTTGACATGAATAAAATTAAGTGCTGATACAGGTTGCTCAGAGTGTCTGGAATTATATCCTTAGAATTCTTCAAAAACTGGCTGGACAAAGTCCAGAGCACCCTGCTTTCAATTTGATGTTATATCCATTTTGAGATATAACATCAACTGTCTTTAAACCTAAAATATTATGTGATCCTGTGAAGGACAAATCTTATAAATCTAATAATCTTATAAATCTGTTGAGGTCCAGTAAGGCCTTACTTGAAATGTTTTGTGTTGACCATAAAGTCTAGAAGGATTTGGAAATATTGAATAGAGTTTCAGTCACCAGTCCAAACATATAATCAGATCATTTTAAAATGTGATTGAAGTGTGGCTTAACGGTTTTCAATGGAAGCTATTAAGATCCAGTTATTAAAATTATTACAGAGATGCCTCTGCCCAAATAAAATGCAAGTGAGACCATATGCTATGGTCAATAGTATGGATTTTATTTAACAGTTAATGTGAATGGGGGAGAGAGAAAGAAAGAAAAAGAGGAAGAGAGGAGAGAAAGAGTGACAGACAGATCGGGTAGAAAAAAGTCACCTCTGTGGATCCCAGCAGTGTCCTGTTGATCCTTTTCTTCTGGTCTTCTCGGTGGTGAGGGTTCCACAAAGCTTAGAGTTCAGTGGATGTGTGTTCAATGGATATGTTCAGGCTATTTGGGAACACCCAGGTACCTCCCCTGCTTGGGAAGTTTGACACTGTCTCTAGCCACAGGCTCTGATCCATTTTATCACTTTGCATCACATTTGTTCCTTTGGTGCAAAACCTCATTAATTAGTCTGAGGCTGCTTTGGGGGTCTGATGGTTTATGATCCCTTCTCAGATATGACAGCTGCCTCTCTTGTCAGTGCATGGAGTCAGTTATGCCCCATCAGGCCTTCCCCGGGAGAGGGAATGGGAGTTGTGTAAGCGAGAACAATTATCATAATAAAAGGTGTCATCCCACCTTGCAGGATTTGCCTCATTAGCCTGAAAGCCTGGCTTGCATCTTCTTCTGTCTTGGGTGAATCTCACTTCGGATCCAAACTCACTTCCCCTCAAAGGATGCAAACCTGCAAATCACCCTGGAGCCTCCTTGGTTGTTTTGAGTCATAAACCATGAAGAGTCCGGTCTCTCAGAGACCTAATGGGGAGCATTGATGTGAGGCAGTGTTGTTCTGCGCTTTTGTCTGAAAATAGGGTGAAAATAAAATGAAGGATTAAAAGAAAAAGATGATTGCTGTTCATGCTACAAAACTGTATTGAAGAATATCAACCAAAACTTTTTCCTTCCAGAAACTTGGAAGGGGATGTTGCCCTGAGAAGCTCTGCTGCTGTCTATACATACTGCAAATCTCGAGGATTGTTTGCGGGCGTGTCTCTGGAAGGAACCTGTTTAATTGAAAGGAAAGAAACAAATCGCAAGTAAGCTCTCTTAACATCTAGCAAGTTCAGTGGCAGCATCGTAGCAGAATTAACTAGGACACATTCACTTTGGAAAAAGAGGTTTTTGTGAAAGCATACTGTGTTCAGTTCAGAATTTCTTGAGGGACAAGGGTTTCTTCAATTTAGACATCTTGGTAATGAGATGATGCTGAATGTTTAGGGATTATTTATCTGGGGCATATTGACCTTAGCTAGCCACCACATGCCAGCCCAGTTGCTTTGTCACTCCCCCTCCTCAACAGGATGAGAGGAGAAAAAGTATGATGACAAACTCATAAGCTGAGATATGGGAAGATCACTTACCAATTTCTATTTCAGTAAAAAAAATCCAACCTCATCAAGAGGAAATTAGTTTATTTTTAGTTAATTAGAGAATAGGATAATGAGAAATAAGAACAAATCTAGAAAGCAACACCTTTCCCCCACATACCTTTCATCTTTCTGGGTTCCACTTCAATCACAGCTTCTTTACCTCCTCCTCCCAAGTGATGCAGGAAAATGGAGGCTGTGGTCAGTTTCCCAAATTTACAGCTTTGAAATAGTTCTGTCATTTCTCAGCATATGATCAGTAGGAAAAATGCAGGATTAGGGATGGAGATAGTGAGCATTTGCACAAAGTTATTTTATCTGGAAGTTGAAATGTAATAATAATCAAATATCTACCATCTTTATTTTTTTGTATCAGGTTTTATGGGCAGGACATTCGTGCTAGTGCCATCCTGCTTGGTGATGTGCCTTTCCCTGCTCAAGCAGATGATCTTTATGAAACTCTAGCATCCTTCACTGAAGTGTATGAAAATGAAGAGCAAAAAAATAATCCTGGAAAATCTGTAAGGGAACAAAGAAGGGTTTGTGCACTTCTTTTTCACATAGGCTTTCCCTGTTCCTGAGCTGTTCCTAGTCAATGTTAATGCTGATGTTCATGTGCCATTTTTAACTTCTCTATTGGATGACTGAAGGCATACCACATGTCAGTTACTGCATGTGGAGCATTTGTTCAAGAATTTCCCTGCTAGACTCTCGGGGGCTGAATGTTGCTGGGTTTGCTTTGCATCTTCCAGAATAACAAAGTATATCCTTGTTTTGTAATTGTGCATTATCAAATCTGAGGTGATGTTTAGGAATGTTTGATCAAGTATTTTTAGTCAAGTTAACTTCAAATTGGATACTCTTAGTTTTTCTACTTTTTCTGTCTTCCATTCAAACAATCACATTTATAATATAATACTGAGACTGTAGAAGATATTTTCTTACAGATGTTGATGTTACTGATAAACAAGCATTTGCTTTCAGCTTTGTTAAACCTATGGTGATTTACTTCAGTGTCATGTGTATGTCACTAGTGTTTAGTATGCTTCTTGAGTTCAGTGGAGAATGATTAATTTAAATTTTTTTTCAGTGTAATTTGACATTCAGTGTAATTCTAGGCTTTGAAGTCACAACCTATATCCAGATGTGATGCTATGTTTTTAAACAATTTGTGTACTTTAGGTAAATGACCGACCTGCTAGGCCATCATCCAGACCAGAGCCACCTAAACCCACTGTTAGACCTACACCACCAGGTAAAAATTTTCGTTAATGGCTAATTAATTCTTTTCATAAAATTAGAACATTAAAGCTAATTAATACTATGCAGTTATTATAGCAGCTGCCTCAATAAAAATGCTTTTTAGATACTCTTCATTGGACAAACACCAAAAACATGTTAATATAGTTCCATGAGTGATAAACACTAAAGGTTTGTTTATTTTATGTTAACAAACCTTTTCTCTCTGACAGATTTGCTATAGAAACAGTGTTTTTATAGTTACAGAATCATGTAATGATTCAAAGGAAATATTCATGTTACTGGATATGTAGAAGCCCCATAGTAAATGTTCAAAGTGAGGCTTTACTCTGCAACTCCTCTTGCTAACTTAATTCTCTAGTTAAGGATATGAAGCAAAGTCTGTATTTCTTTTGCACTGCTCCTTAATTAACTACAGTCATTTAGTGACTATTGGACATGTATTAGAACAGCAGTATACGAAATACAACAATATATGTTCGCATGTCATGTAAGTTGTTACTTTATTTTCTCTTTCAGCTAAAAAGAATACAAACAAACTTTATCCTGAACTTCCCAATGATTATGCATCTGTGGGTAAGTACTAAGCTTACACTTATTTTATTAATACAGTGTAGAATCTGAGAAGTCCTAAAAGTACTTTGAAAGATAGGTAAACATATCTGGCCATTGATATTTTTCTTTATTGTCTATATGTTAAAACGAGATTGAGGTTTTGTATGATCTCCTGAAAAGATTTCATAAACATTAATCTTATTCCCTGACTTTACATTCTAACAAGGATGTTCATTTTCTGAGCAGCACAAGTTCTTTTGTTTTATTCTGTGAGCTTGAAAAATTTTACTACTTGAAGTAGTAAAATTGTTTTATGTTACCACCTAATTGAAATGAAAAAGGAAGCTGATATAACAAGCTTCTGTCCAAGTCCTTATGCAGTGTACAGTAATTCCTGTTTTAATTTTAAAAGTGCTTCCACAGATGATACCTGATTATACTGGCATAAACACAGATTTACATTGCTTCTTCAGGTTTTTTATACTGGAATAACTCTGTGTTACATTGAAGTTATTACTTGTTTGTTATTCTATTGATTCTCTTATGTTTAAAGCACTTTCAACTCTTAACAGGAGAATCTTACTGTGCAGTATTTGCAGTCCATATTATATATATATATATATATATATATAT
>JAWWMU010000153.1:92979414-93006297 GCA_035048155.1 Cinnycerthia olivascens | reverse complement strand
TATATATATATATATATATATATATATTTATATATGAATATGTACTTACATTTTCGTGTATTGCATGCTCACTTGAATATAAAATTAAACAAAATATCTTCTTTACTTCTGCAAATAGAGCTAAAATTGAGCTTGATAATAGATCACAATGAAAAGTCTGTTTGAGGCAAAGAGTAATAAGAGCTTTTCACTAGAAATTAAGATCAATTATTTATCATTGTCTTTACATTCTTTTTCATATCTTCACTTCATGCATGTTCTTGATATGTGTGTCTGTTGAAGGGGCCAACATAGGAGTATCCTAAGCTGAGCTGTTTATGTGACTTCTGGAGGTCAGAGACTTGTCAAGAATCAGGATTTGTTATTGTGTTGTAGGACTTTTACAAGGAGAAGGAGGATGACTCTAGTGGTCTGTGCTCAACAGCTGTCATCCAAGATAGCAAAACTGGTCTTCTGGCCATTAAAACTAAGTTTTCCCAGTCTTACCAATGCCCTGGCCAACTGAGAACAGGTTTCTAAAGCTTGCACACATTTGCTATATTGAAGGGAGTGTTCTTCTATTCGTGTGCAAGTGACAAAGTAAAAATATTCCAGAGCCATCTGCTGAATGGCTTTCAAGATTCTTTGAAATCAAAATATAGACTGTCTGCTGCTGGGGATCTTTAGCAATTTCTCAGAATATACAAGTTTATCTTTGAGGAATGCGAGGGGCAATAGGATCTTGTCTAAATGATGGCATGGTATATTTGGCTTAAATTTCCATAGGTAACAGTTCAAATGCTTTCTGAATCCACAGAAATACTCAGAAATACTCTTATGTTTTTAAAGGCTAAAGGTTTTTTCTTATTGCAAGGAGCAATCAAGGTTGAAGTCAAGAGTTGCAGTCCCTTTCACAGAGAGTGTGTTAATGCTGGGGGATGAAATATAAAGATATATAAGGCCATTCCTCCTGTCAGTAATTTGTTTCTGCCTATTTAGAGTCCAAATTATTTCAACAGAGCTGCCTAGCAGTTATAGCACATACATTTCAATCTTTATTGCAGGAGTAATTGCTGCAACAGTGATTGTAGAAGGTAGTTCTTCTACAGCGATCTGTAAAAGACATATTCAAGATTTTTTGTTTCTTTCTAGTTTAAAAAATACATATAGATAACCAATAGAAGACTGAATGAATCTTATCTTTAGGAAGTTATGTGTTAGGTATAATGGCTGGTGTAGAGGTAGGTTTTGATGTTGAGCAACAAGCTGGTCTGGGCTGCAAGTAATAAGGACTTACCTTTGTTTGGAGAAGGGGCAACTTGGCAATGTGTTATCAGGATTTGGTTTTGCAACAGTTATACAAGTAGTAGAAAGGCTGAAATATTAACTCTTCTCATTAGATGAAAGAAGAGCTAGACTTGTGGATGAAACATTTTTAATTATTTTCTGTGTACTTGAATTATAGAGATAAGTAATGTAATATAACCTATTTCAAATGCAAGAAGAACGATAAATGAAAAACATGGTTTTCTAAACTGATAATGTGATGCTTGAACTCAGATGGAAGGAGATTGTTTTCATGTAACTGAATAATGCTTAAGGTAATGCATTTAGTTATAAAATGAGCTTCAGTAGTGTTTTAAATGTTTTAAGAAGCTTGGCAATACCACACATTTTATTTAGATGCAGTTTAAGAATTGCACAGACCTTTTACAATTCTGGGAAATGAATCCCCAAAACAACCACAACAAAAAACCACAACAAACCAACAGCTGATAGAGTTATTGTGACTCAGTGAAGTATGAAGTTTCTACACTAGTAGATGTTTTTCTGAAGACTCTTAAATAAAGAAATTTGATTTGCTTATGAGTATGAAAGTTCATGCTTCTCCTTTATTAGAATTAGGCATTTCCATCTTCATTCTTTTATTTGTCCCCTCTTTGTTGTAAAATCTACTAAAAAGGCTGACTGGCCCTTCCAAGTTTTGTTGCCACAACCTAGCTTTTGTTTTTCTGGATGGATGATTCTTTTGACTTCTGTACCACATCTGTAATAAAAACAACCCATGATTCTTTAGTGACTGCTTGGACCTTGTAGACTCAGGAGTTTATTTCATTAGGACAATATTTTTAGATACATTAGGTTCATAGTTTGTCACACTGGAATATCTAATATCTAATGATAACACATTTTCATTAGTGTTATGATTTGTAGTTTTTTCTGCTTGGAGTTCTGCCATGGAACTGCAAGTAACCAAAAATGCAGCTAAATGGTTACTTACCTGCCTACCCTCCTAACAGTTTGCTGAATAGTATACAATTCTGAAAATGGTACAGTGATGTGGTTTCCCAGCTGAACTGGTAGCAGCAGGAGTAGTGATCTGCTGGTCAAAGTTGGACCTGGGTTGAGGTGAGTGTTGGTGAGAACTGAATCAATGACAGGCAGTTGCTTCAAATCAGAAGTCACATATTTTTCATTTTTTCTTCAGCTCACCTAATTAGAAAAGGACTGTTTCACATTTGGAAAAGAATCACTTGAAACTGCCAAGATGCTGAAACAATCAGGAAACAGACTTGAGACTGGAGTGGGGATGAAAATGGAAGAAATTTCTTCCTTCCAAGCAGTGTTCTTTCACTATTCATTCACAATTATCAAATCTCACCATGGGATTAAATTCTTAAAATACTGTAAAACAAAGTACTCATATTAAATACAAAAGCAGCTCTTTTGACAACAATGTATTTTATGATAATTTGGAGGAAGTAATGATGTTGTTTGATTTTTTAAGGGGTCATATGATTTGCTCAAGAAACCCATAGGAACTTGTGGCCGTGAAGCCTGAATATTTAAGGATTATTTTTGTTTAGATTGCTCTCAGAAACACTTTCTTTCTTATCTTCCACAATTATTAAACTAAATAATTTGAAATTTCATCTTGAGAAAAATATTTGCTCTCTTCTTTGGATTTTTTAATGCTATAAATTACCTGCAGCCGTTGAACTTTTTAACTATTTTGCATCAAAATCAACATACCCTCAACCTGATTATAGTAAAACTAAAAAAAAGTCAGAATATGAATTTTGACTAGGTTTTTTTTCAGCAGAAACCTTTCACTTTGAAAATAAAATAAATTATTAACAGATTGTTATTGTCCCAATAGGCATATATTTATATTCCTGCATACTGAAAAAAGTGCTATATCAAGCCTACTGATGAGAATATGGAGGCAGATGAGAAAATTGTCACTGTTTTTAAGGAGCTAAAAAAAACCTCTTCTTCCTTCTCTGATGATTTGAGTGATTCGTCAACCTCGTTATTAAAAATTCATGTCTTCCTACATGAATTTGTCTGCAGCTTTTAGACAATATTTGTTGTGGCTTTCTTCACTATGTTAAAGAGCCCTTTGCTATGCAGAGGAGCTTTTATATTTTTGTTCCCCTCTTGTTCTCTTTGAGATACTTGTGCTGTAATCAAATCACTTTTTGGTCTTCCTTCATCTTTCTTTTGATTGCCAAACAGATTGATGAGCTCTTTATCAAAAGTAATTTTCTCTTTCCTCTCAAATTTTAAGTAATAATACAAATACCCAGTTCTGAGCTGTGAGCTCACTGAGATCAGTGAGATTTGGGCTCCTAAAAGCTCTAATGAATTTGTATTAAACTCCAGTCCTTATATTTGCTATCATTTATTTATTTATTTATTTATTTTAACCTTCTCAGGTGTTCCTTATCTATGTTTAAAACAATTGAGGCAATTTCAACCCTTTTTCTTTAGGTGGTACCATGAGGTGGTAAATTCAGTTTGTGTTAACTAAATGCATCAGAAATGCTGCTTTTCATGGTTACAGTTCTCCAGGAATCAGGCCTGGCCCACTTCTCTATAATTTCAGAGATGATCTCAGTGTTTCTTTCAGTAATCTATGAATGCCAGATGGTTCAGTAGATCTGTGAAAATCTGCTTCCCAAGAGAATTCCAAGACAGATTTTCATGCCTTCTGAAGTGTATTTTGTGAAGGAAAATTGAGGGTCTGCTTATGAATTTGCCTTTGTTAGTACATAATGGATTTTTTTTTGGCCAGTTACAAATGTATTAACTAAGCCAACATAATTATATGGACTAAGATTTCATAGAACTCTTTTGAGGTAAAAAAGCTTAAAAAAATTTTTTTTTGCTTGTGATTTCACCTCCTGTTTTACTTATTTTACTTGCATACTTGTTCTGCAGTTCAGTTTACATTTGACTTATCTTATTATTTTGAAATCTATTACTCCCTAGGATAGTATTGATCAAACTTGGAAAAGAGAATATAAGCTGGAGCGTGGACACCATTCTAGCAGTCTTTGCATTAATTAGTACCTCACTTATGTGTGGTGCTGAGCTTTTTTAACACAGTATAATGAAAAAGTGGAATTTTTAGTTAGAACTGCTGAAAGAGAGCATCATCACTCTACGTGCTTGCAGCTTCAAAATAGACTTATTTTGGTAAATATGTATTGAAGCAATCACTTTATTTTTTATATATGTGTTTCTCAACCTAGATTTAAAAAACCAGTACTATTTTGGAACAACTCAGATTTAACTGGAAATCTAACATGCAACTATTTATATTCACTGTGCAGTTCCATGTTTAGAAAGGCCCACTGACAAAAAAATTCTGACAACTATGCTACAAGAGAAATGTATATGTGCCTAAATCTCCTCTTGATGAGTGAGTTTTGACTTGGGCATTTTTATTTTAATTAAGACTAATTAAGCACCACAGCAGGAAAGTAAAAATATTTCATGAGTTTTGAAACAAACAAAATCAGCTACCTCTGTGGTCTCAGACTAACTTTTTCCCAGTGTAATACCTGAATTTTTGCTTTTCCTTTGTTGTTAGGAAGCATATAAGTTGGGTCTGCCTTTCTCGGATATTGTCAATATTTCATTATTTGCTTCTTTCTGTCTGTTCTGGATCCAGAGGATTTAAATGGTTCCATTATTCTGCAGTTTCCCTTGCCAACGTGAATTGTAGTAAAATTGAATCAAAAGCTTTTCACTTTTTAGTTAAGTAAGATTATAAAATGTTTTTTGTACCTAATATCTGCATAGATGTGGAATGGAGAGGGAGTCCAGAACCTCTTGTTTTTAAGGATGGAGGAAGACTCTGTGGTTCACTGTAAGGGGAAAAATGCATTTTGCTTTTGAACTGGAAATCAAATCATCCATGAAAACACAATAAAACCAGATGTATACATACTCCTTTAGGTGTTGTAGATTGTGCTGTGTATCTGAAACTGGAAAAAAATAATTTCTTATTCTTCAGTTTATGAATTACTCCTTTTCCAAGAAAGGAAGAGATTTGCTGTAGGATCAAGTAGAACTATAGTAGGGAAGAACCCTCATCAGGCTGTGCAGTAATCTGTTCCTTCAATTCTATAATTTGATGAGAAACTCTTAGCAGATTACAAACTATAAAATCAATAAGACAGCTCAGTGTGACAAATAGGTATTTGTTTTAGAAAAATTTTACAAAGTGAGGCATATAATGTTTCTGCCATAATCCTTCATTACATTGTCTACTAATTTGGTAACTTAAGTGTGGGAGTTTTTGTTTTGTTTTAAGAGTTTTAGCTGAGCTTGGTCTATTTTTGTGTTTTTCATGGCAAGACTTCTGACATGTTTATATTTAGTTACTAGAAAAATAAAACATCCATCTGGTGGTCCCCCACAGTATTAATTTTCTTGCTATTATGAGCTCTTTCTTAATACTAACCAAACCCAGGAAATCCCAGGAAATTATTTTTGAGACTATTTTTATCCCTGATTCACTTTTACTAGGATTGTACTATTACTATCATGAATGTGATAAGTCAGATAATCAAGCTGCTTATGGCTTATGTTGTGGCAAGCTGAGAGGAAAATATGCAGCATGCAGGCCTTCACTGGTCACACTGAAACAAATAACTTGATGCACATAATCAGCTAACTCAAAATACAACAAGGCACAGAGAGATTGAGGTCAGACATGCTAGAATGAAATTGGGGTCTTTCTGATGTGTGTGTGCATGCGTGGGCAGAGGGCTGTTGTGCTAAGTATGAACCAGCTTCTCTGGCATGGGTAACAATATTTTTTTTCTTGTCATTTTTTAATGGTTTGGAATAAAAATTAGGAAATTAGCACTAAAGTACAGAAAAATTTCAGTACAATCTATGTGTATTGTTTTAAGCTTAAAGCACCACTAAGGTGATAATTCTGATTCACAAAATGAAAACAGGAAATTGTTCACAGGAGCATATAAATGTTAAATAGTACAGATTGAGGTCTTGTCTGAAGTCATTGTAACACATACAGATTAATGCTTTAGCATCTGGAATACATGCTTTAAATGTTGTTCCAAAGCTGTTTACTGCTTTAGGTAGTTTTTTCTTCTGTGTTGTTCAAGCAGTAGGACTAAAGCAAGCTTAAATTGCTTTCCTCTCTATTATCCAGAAAAGCCTTTGGATAAGGGTATGGAAGCTTCTGCTTCATTTATAGTACTTGAAGCCAAATAAATTTTGGCTCCAAGGAAGTGATAGATATACAGGATTTCTCTCGAGTGTGGTGAAGTGCCCTGTGCTTGACTGACTTGAGACAAAAGGTAACACTATTGTAAGAAATGCAGGTCTTTTTGCAGTAGTGGTGGGCTGAACTTTC
This sequence comes from Cinnycerthia olivascens, assembly GCA_035048155.1. Lineage (NCBI taxonomy): Eukaryota > Metazoa > Chordata > Aves > Passeriformes > Certhiidae > Cinnycerthia > Cinnycerthia olivascens. The sequence goes on along the minus strand of JAWWMU010000153.1, from coordinate 92,999,642 downwards.
CAGATCCATCCTTACAGCAGGGACGAGAACATCTACTTTATACTAAATGCTAAGGGAAGACTTTCTTTTCTCTGGGAAATTACTTCACCCTGATGGAACACCCATACACTTTAAATGTATTTTCCCATGAGCATTCAAATTAGATGCCAAGGTTCCCCAAAAAGTGATATATTCTCTGTCATGGAGGGACCTGGAGTCCTGCATCTCCCTTGGCTCTGCTGGTTCAGTGTTCCGTCAAGCAGGTCAGCCAGCTGGATATTGCTGATTGAACCAAGAAGTTCATTCACCTTTTGTGGAAACACTGTCAGTCCCTGAATAAGAAATAGGAGACCATGGAAAAAAAACAAATAAACAAACCAGACACTAATGTAAACTAAACTAGTAAGACAAATAACTGTTCTAGAAATGGTGTAATAATGCTTTTCACTTCTACAAAATGACAAGGTTTCAGGGAACTTCTCACCTTTTCATGGAGAGGTCTGGCAAGGTTTGCTTTGAGACTTCTCTGGTTATATTTCATTTGGTTTGTCTTTCTCATTAACAATTTTTTTGCCATATTAGGTAACTTTCAAATATTCTTTTTCCAGTTGTTTTTTCTTGAAGAAGCTTAGCTAGAAGTGACCTTTACTCTTGTGGAAAGGAAGTGTTAATTTTTTCATACACAGTGAGACTTGCACCCCTATTCCCCCTTTTCTCTCAGCAGTGCATGTTTGTGTTTTTAGCAGCTCCTTTGCTATGCAGCAAGGAAGGTGTCAAAAGAAGATTAAAAGTAGGAAAATAGAAAACTCCTCTGTAAGGAAAATTATTATGGGAAAATTTACTCTGGTCCACAGTTTAAAGTACTGGTCTCTGCCATGAGATTTAGACTGTGTCTTCTCTACTCCTGACATTTCTGATTTTGTCAGCAACTACAGGATGAGACATAATTTGAGGTTGAGATAGCAGAGTAAGTTTGGAGATACTGTTGAGGGAAAAATCTGCCTTCACATTTGATGCACATTGGACAAATTTGAGCCAGTGGCTGAATCCCATCTGCAAGCCTGAATTTCCTCATGCTTGAACCAAAGGATGTGATTACTGTTTTTAAAGAGACCTATAAAGAGCATCTATAAAGAGCCAATATTTCACTTGACTTAAAAGTATATGTATGAAGAATACTGTTAATACCATTCTTAAATTTCAATTGAAAATTGTGGTACTGTTTGCTATTTCATTTCAAGAACTTTACCATAACTGATTAGGCTGATGTAATGAGGGTTCTGCAAAGTTTGGTTGTGCTGAGCTGGGAAGTCTAATATCAGCACACCATGGGTGATAATGGCTGTCCACAATGCTTCATCCATGTGATGTGGATGTTGCAGGTTACAGGGTTTGCACTGATCAGATTAGGCTCTAGTTTATGGTTCAGTGCCATTTCTAGCTCTTGCTGAAGCTGTTCTGTAATGAATAGGGCTATCTACCTTTCTTCTACCAGTTTAAACTGTGGTAAAATGATTACAGGATTGTGCCATGGGATACTGCAAGTGGAAGTATGATTGCTTGAGTCACCATTTGGCACAGAAGGAACATTGATTGAATACCTTTTGAAATTATAAGTTGATGGAGCCTATGATGTAGGTAGAATTAATAATGGCTGTACTGCAGTTGAAGGAACATAGATGCAATCAGAATTAGTAATTGTGGCAAGAATAAATCCTAGCATAGATTTCAAGAGCCCCTATGTCCCTTAGTGCAGCTAAAGTTAACAAGAGTTTTCTGTATATTGCAGGTGTTCATATAAATGTTATCACAAAAGTGCTAGACTTTGTGTTAAAACAGGAGATACTCATTTCTTTTACAGAAAGCAGTATCTGAATCTTTCACAATGACTTGAAACTCTCCTTTTCATCTGTATTTTTTCTTGTCAAGATTATTCTTTTCTCATGCTTTCTAGTTCTCTAGCAAAAGTACTTTTCTGTCTGATTCCTTTGCATGGTAGTAGTAACATCGTTAATTTTGTTTTGTTCTGTGGAGCTCATTTTCCAAGAACAGGATTTCTGTTCTTGGTCCGCTATTTCCTCAACACATTTTAAACATTGATGATAAGGATCGTGAACAGACCTTCAAATGAGGCCTTATACAGTATTATTATTTAGTATGTTTCCATGTGAGATACTCTTTGTCTCATATAAGTTTGTTATTTTAACCATTTTCCTAGCCAGTGCACAGAAGTATTTCTCCTTGCAAAGCAAAAAAAAAATAAAAAATCAATATTTCACAAAGCATTACCCTAAGAAACTAGCAGAAACTGTATGGAATTGTTGCATTTACTACTCTTTGGTTTTTTTTTCTTGAGGCTGTAGATTTTTTCCCAGATCACTGTCAAAGCTGACTTCTATCACGTGAACCAGCCTATGTGCCAGTAATACCCTTGACAGAAATTTTGAAGCTGACTGTACAGAGATTTGAGAATCAAAATGCAGAGACAGTGTGGTGTGTGTAGAGGAAACATGACAAGCTTCTGCTTGTCAACATCAAAGAGCCCCAGATCATTCCTAAATCATCAGTTTAACCTGAATAAACCAGAGCTCAGTTCTTGCCACTGTACTTTGCTTTTCAGAATATGAAGGCTATGCTTAGCTTTGCATCTCAGCTTTTGCAGTATGATTTCAGCACAGGGATTATTTGCATTAATGTAGTCTTGAGCATGATAAAGACCTTGACATTGATATGGTTTATTTGACCTTTTCACTTTTAATGAAAATCTAATTGTTTTTTGAAAAGGCAGAAAAATCCAAAAAATAGTCAGTACTGTTATGGAATTGACTCTTCCAAGCAGGAGGTAGGGTTTTTTTTATATTCTAAATATCAAATGCATCCACAGATGCTTAACAAAAAAGGCACTTCTTTAATGCAAAAGCTGAGTGTGCTGAAACAAAGATAGAAAGCATTCCATCAGCAGATGAAGATGATGACCCAGCATGTTCCCTAGTAGGCCAGAAACTCAAAAGCAGCGAAATACGTTTCATACTGAATGAGCTAAATTTGCACAGTGACTTAAACTTTAAATATATTCAGGTCTGTTTCAATCACCAGTTTTGTTTGCTAGACATGACAGTGTTCAGTAACAACACGAGTTGGCATTATGGAATCTGCTTTGAAATGATCCATTTCTAGCTTGTATAGAAGAGGTCAAAAATACATAAGCCTTTTCCTGGGTTTTGTGAGTCTCTTACAAAAGTCTGTATAATATCTTAATTCCATGCATACAGATTTCCAGCTGATGATGAACTTTTTATCTGTTGAGGCTTTGCTGCAAAATTGAGGGTCTTGTACCTTATATGGAACATCTGTGGCTAACTTTGCCTTGAATGGTTTTTTCCAGCCATAATTTCTTTGTTAATGGAGAATGTAGTTATTAAGTTATACTGAGAATCAACTGGAGGGCTTGGTAGCACTGGAAACCTGGACAAAGTATTCAGTTAAAGTAATACATAATATCTAGTACTGCAACTAAATCAAAAAATTGGGTTTGCTGAGGCAATCCTCATGGAAGTGGAAGAGGGCTTAACACCTGTTTTTGCTTTCCTTTCAAGAACTTGGGTGTGCATATAGTACTGAAACATATTAAAGAGGGTAGTTCCTGGAATGATACAGGCCTTCCTTGATATTATCAATGTACCTTGAATACATTTTCCAGGTGACTGAAAACAGGAAGACATTGTACACCTCTTTAAAAAGAGTGGAGGGGAGGGCCCCAGGAACTACACACCTGTCAACTTCACCTCTGTGCCTGCAAAAGTCATGCAACAGATCCTCCTACAAACTATAGTAAAGTACAGGGAGTCAGGGAGCTGATTTGAGACAGGCAGCACAGCTTCACCAGGGGCAAGCCCTGCCTAACCAACCCAGTCAACTTCTATGATGGAGTGACTGTGATGGAGTGGACAAGGGAAAGGCTATAGATTTATCTGGATTTCAGGTCCCTTCCAAGCCAAGCCATCTTTGATTTCAAAATTGCCTTAAATCTACAGCTGCTGTAACAAAACAGCCTTCAGGTGTTCTAGGTATAGAAAAATTCTTTGCCCATAAGTGAATGTAGAACAGAGTAATGCAACTTATGCCTTCTCTCCCTCCTCAGAGCAGGTTTGTTTAACTGAGCACAAATAGGTATTCTTGGGGCATTTAAAGAGTACTGTTTTGCCCCAGTGAGAGTGAAGCTCGCTTAATGCAAAACGTGCACCCCCATTTTCTTAGTCATAAAGAACTGATTTGCAGAATTCAATATTGAATTTAAATACTTGAATGTCTTGAGGAGCTTTTATTCAGAAAGTAGAGAAAGACAGGTGATTTTGTTTACTTGCCCAAAACAAGCCATAATTATTGGCAAAGAAACAGCTAAGCAAGAGATTATTTGTTCTGAGTGTGATTTGCTGAATGTCATGTCTCCCAACCTTTGATCAGATGAACATTATTGGAGATTATTTGGATCAATGGTGGCATATGCCATACTTCAAATATCTGTACAGAATATATCTGATTATAGCAGATTAGTACCTGTAGATGTAAAATGTCGAATCTACTGTGCATATTTAGGCCTTCCCAAACATCTGTTCAGTGACATCTGAGGTTGTTGTTTTGTGTATGCAGAGGTTTTTTTTTGAGGTGAGTCTACATTTAAAAAACAAAATTAAAAAGGCCATTAAGGAAATTAGTACTTTAATGTGAATAGGACATATGAGATTTCACTTGTAAGGCTTGGTTGAACACTTGGTTTGTTATTTGTCCAGAAACAACTAAAATTAAATTTGTAAGTAAATATACATCTGTTCTTCTCTAGAAGCTGAAATAAACCACTTTTTCTTTAAGCTAAAAGATGAGAGGTGAGAGCTAAGAATATGGAAAATGAGCACATTGGGTAGAGAAAAGAGCTCATCTGTATACTGGTGTGATTCAAGAACTGAAATTATTTTCATGACTTTTAGTATTTAGGATACGGTTAGGCTACTATTTTTCTTTCTAAATGATAGTTGCTTGAAGACTTTTTTCTAAATAGCTATTAGAATGTGTAATATTTTGTTGCCATATAGGAGTTGAAAAGTTAATTTTTGCAGAGTCACTGTGTATAATACTCTACAACATGGTTCTTCTTCACTCCATTTTCCCCAGTCCTCACTGGCTGATGTTTTGTCTTGTCACAAGAGAAGAAAGCCATTCAATCTTTTAACTTACTGACCTCTTATTCTCTGTGTAGTACTTCATATGGCACTTTCTTTCATCCTTTCTCTGACTTTCCTTACTTCATTTCCTTCACAAGTTTGCCACTTTGCCAAGATGCTGCTGTTTTAGCCTATTCAGGCCTTTAGACATAGTGAATGGTAAAGGCTGAGAATGGACATTCCCCAATAAGGGCCCAGGAAGTGAATATCAACTGTGTTTTATTTCTGCTCATCATGGCATTGTAACTTGGATAACTCAGTAATTTGACTGAACTTTTGTGCATCCCAGCTGTGAACATGAATTCAACATCATCTTTGTGGCTCTGAGCTGCAACTTTGAGCCAAAGCTGACGTTACCTAAATTTGTTAGAAACCACCTACAAATGGTAAAGCCTTGAAATTCAGACATCATCAGAACACAGGCTATTATTTGCATTAAACTTCTTCATCCATAAATTATTAAAAAGCATACGTATTCAGTGAACTATACTTAATGACAATGTAATCTCCAAGATGCCAATTTTCGAAAAGTCATGTGAAATGATACTGCCTCTGTCAGGTTCTCATTATTGTATGTGGTCATAAAGGGGACATTTTGAGGTAATGTTGTTTAAATATTCATGACACTGGAATTTTTCTTTCTTTGTTTACGTTCCAGTAAGTAAATGACACAGTCCTTTTTCATAAAAGTATTACGTAATATATGCAAGAGGTTTTTAAATTGGAGAAGATATTCAAAATGGTGGTCGCATCCATTGCAAACTATGTGTTTTCTATTTAAATAACAGAATACTGTTTTCAGTTGCAGTTTTCTTCATTTTGATTGCTTTCTAAAGTCATGAGTGGAAAAATTAGTCGTGAAAAGAGATTTTTTTTATATATGCATCTAGTAATAAATATGCAATTCTGTACTTTTAAAACTTTATTTCTTTACATTTGAGAGTATCTTTTTCTGTGTTTTCAGATTTTTTCTGTGAGAATTTGACTGTTCTAACATAAATGAAATTGTTTCCATTGTTTTGTTTCTAAGGAGACAAGTTTAGTTGCATATATGTATTTTTTCAGATACTGACACAACTTTGCTTTTAGATTATCAACAGATATAGATTGATTTTAGAATATCAACAAAGTATCATCAATTTTTTCTTTGTTATAACTAAGAGTGTGACTTAGACTTATTATGATCAAGAGTACTATAATTCACATATTTTGAATATAGAACTAGTATTCTTTCCTGTTTTAAAACTTTTTAAAGCAATTACCAAATGTAATAGTGAGATAAGGTATGAGATCTTTAGCATAAAGGGACTGAACAGCTTTCAGGAAACTGGTATGTTGGAATAGTGGTTTCCTCAAAAACCCAGCACTGAACCTTACATCTTTGTGCCACACCTCCTTCTCAGTTCCCTTGCAAAGTTTCTTTGACTATCCCTGATGCAATTCACCCAAGAAATCAAATCTCTTTCTTGGGTGCTCTTCTACATAATAGTTCAGAAATAGACTTCAAATATGAAGAAAACCAAGAGGGTAAGTTTAGATTTAGTTAAAGGTATGACTGATCCCCAATATGACTGATTGTACATAACCAAGATCTTGGACTTGTCTCATTCTTGGAAAAGTTACTGACTGTATCACTGTGGCTTTGGTAGTTTCAGCTTCATAATTCTTCGGAGGAAAAAGCGGCACAGAATTAGCATTGTATCAGACAAAGCACCATCCAACTTCTCTCTCTGTATCTGTGGTCTGGTACTTAATTAATGCTTTGACTTCAACCTGATTTATGCTGTTCTTAAGTATTTTCTAAATGAATATTGACAGGTCAGTTTTAGGTTTGTTTCCTTAGTCTCTTTGAAGCAGCTGCACCATTTACTTCATGTTCTAGTCAAGGCACTAATCACAGACATCTTTATCTTCCCTCTTAACTTTGCATCTCTCTAGTCTTCTGTTTGCTAGCTTTTTTTTTTTTTGTCACCTTAAAATAGGTTCCATTATTGTACACATAGACTTCTTTCAAAACCCACTAATATTAAAGCAGTTTATGGAACCAATGACTTTTCCTTGGATTAATGATTGTCGAACTAATCAGTATTATCTGTATTCAGTACTGTATTATATTGAATTCTACTTTGACTCTGGGTTTAGAATTCTGGGATATGGAATACATCTGTACATTTTCAAAATCTCCATCTCTCTATGTTTAAGTTTCTTTAAATTATGTACACATTCCCTTAATTTCTTTATCTTTGTTATTAGTTTCTGTAATTTCGTTAAGATTCTTCTAAATGGATTTGACCCCTTAGCTCTGTGTTGTCTAGCTTTATCACATATTTTACTTTTAGCTCAGCCTTCAGCTACAAGAGTGGCTCTGCTACATCACTAGAACTTATCTTGTTCTTTTACTTCACCTTTCTGTGGCTTCCAGTTCCTCCAGTGTTCTCTGCTCTCCTTTCCCTTCCATTTTTCTTTTGCTGATTTCTTCATTCATGGTTACTGTTCTGACAGTCTCATGTGCTGATTCATCACAATTTTTTTTTAATTACAGTTCTCACATTCATATAGAGATCCATGATCTCCACAAAGTAAATGCTCTGTTCCTTCTGTTCCTTCCCCCTTCCATTTAAACAACTCTTCGTTTAAGGGTAATGTAAAAAGTCAGTTAATACAGGCTTTTTACCTTAATGATAATATTCTATTTACTCATTTGCAAGAAGAAATACATTAATCTGAATAGATGTGGAAAAGAATTGTTTAGTGAGTGAGTGGAGTAGGGAGTCCCTGAGATGTGGTTGCTATCTTATTATTACAGTCTGAAGGTGTGAAAAAATGTGTTTTTACTATAAAAGCATAAGTGAAGCATAAAATTGTCAAGAAAGAGAGGTTTCAACTAAGAGCCAGTGTTGGCGAACAAAAAGAAAAAATAAAAATATGCATGCCAGCACTGAATTACTTGGAGCTAGACATTAAGAAAGTTATCTCAGCATCCAGGGGAATAGAGCTGTGAAATAACCTTCCAAGATGACTAATGGGGGTAAAAAGAGAAGTGGCAAGAAAGGTGATTTATCGTCTGGCAACACACCAGGCTCTGACCTAGGTCTCAGAGAATGTGCTTCATTTAGTTATGAGCTGCTGGTCTCACCTGTATGGAGGCCTTGCATTACTAGACCATGTTTCAGGTCGTAGCCAGTGTCTGTCCCCTCTCAGCAATTCATACTGTTTATCTTTTGGGAGAATACTGATGCAGATATGATGGTTTTACTCATTCTCAGTTCATATAGTCTCTAAACTTGAGAGCTTTCACAGATGCAGAAGATTCCCATTGTTTTATCTCCCCTCTCTCTCTGTCCCAGGTATCTATCTGATCTAGTTGCTTCTTTTTAACCCTCCAACTCACAATATTTCTTTTCAGTGTTATCATCTCATCCTTTATCTTCTGAAGTCTAAGGCTGTTCATATTGCTGTTTCCTAATCTTCTTGATTTGGGGTTCTTCAGTTCTGTGCTTCACCTTCTTTAAAACAATTTCCCTTGCTCCCAGTTCAAGCCATTGGCTCTATCTATGCTGATAAATTAGTCTTTGCTAATTTATCAGCATCAATAATGCCACTGTGATTTGGCACTGGAACCTGGACTGATTTGGAGATATCAAGTTCAGTAACATGGAAAGGAGCCATTCACTGATGTAAATGTAACTGCTACTTCCAAGTCTCTCCTGACTTATGTATGACCACATATAAGAAATTGCATTCTGTCCTTCTGTATGTAATCTTATAGATTAATATTCATCTTCTGTTTTCTTTGGTAATAATTGTGATTCCTGAATTCTTATGTCTGTAATCACCTTTACATCTATTTTTTGGATGTCAGACTGAGGAGTCTTCCTTATTCAGCCCTCTATTTTTCTGCTAAGTTTCCCCAGATAGCTGTCCTTTGTTACTTTTAATTTGCTAGATAACATTTTCTACAAAGAACTATTTCTCCTTTACTCAGGTATTCTTTTGTTAACTAATTAAGAATTCAAGATAAAAATTGCTGGATAGAATCTGAAACTTCCTCTTGCTGATCACTGCAGAGCTCATGTGTTTTTCAACTTGATTTTTTTTTAGAAGTTCTCAGTTTAACTATAGGAGCAATGAGGCCTATAGCTGTTCTCTGAGTACCTTTTTAAAGATGCAACCTTTTCTTTCTGTCTCCACTTTTGTCCATGCTTTTGTCCTGTTGTGATTCAATTGTTGCAACATCCTCTCTGACCTTTGCAAATTCAATATTTCTTTACTCTCATCTAGATTCAGTTCTTGCTTCAAAGTTAATTTCCTGCGCTATCATTTTATTCATCTTTTACATTCCCCCGCTGGCTCTCACGTTGAGTACATCTTTGAGCTCAGACAGAACCTAAAGCACCCCGACAGATCTAGCTTTCATCTCAATCTTGTTAGCATCACAGATTTAACTTCCTGATTCTCCTACGTACTTCAAGGTTGAACTTGAACCATTTCCCTGCCTGCCTTTAGGCATCGTCATGGCCCAATACTGCTGCCTTTGTCAAGTCAGAAATTTAGATCTTTAGTTCCTCCTATCACAAGCCCTAACACTCTTTCAGAAAGCTATCCTTGTCATTTGTAGTTATCCTGATGCCTTCAGAATTTACTCCATGCCATTTCCTTTGCTAACCCCTTGCCTTTCATATTCTAATGTATAATATGCTGCATCCAGCATAAAATATATCTCCCTGGGTTTTGTAGTCCCTACCTAGATCCTACCTGAAATAAAACTCAATAAACCTTGAGGCTTGTTAAACTCAAACAACCAAAAGCAATCCCTGACAGATCCACCCTTCATTTCACAATTTATTGAAGGCATTAGAAAGGAGGAAGGGACTGTGAGACCTCTAGAAACAGTGAGTGCAGAAGCTGAATAACTTTTACTTTCTGGATTCTATGCTATGATTTTAGTTCTTCCCTTAAAACTGGTTTTGACAGTAATGCAGGTAACTCACATGGCTCAGAATAAGCCATAAGACATTTTTTTCCTCTTTTCTGTCCTTCACTTGTCCTGCAAAGAGCCAGTGTTACTATTTAGTTCTTAGATCTAGCTCTATCTGTTGAGAAACACAGCAAATGCTGACATACCTGTAAGATATTACTTACTCTTGCAATTTACTGCCTCCTCTTGTTTCTGGTATCGCTTGTCCACCGATGAATCTTTCTCTTCAACCCCCTGTTTTACTAAACTCTGATCTAAGAGCCACTCTCTCAGTCCTAGGCTAAACTGATTTGTTTGTGTGCCATTGCAACTCCCTACAACACATATGTTGGCAAGAAGGCCCTGCCAGGAAGTCTCATTCTCAGAGAGATGTGGGTCCCTACAAGGTGTGCTCTCTTCTGGCACTCCCCTAGCTGCATACAGGCTAATCAGTGTCTGACAGGAAGTCTGCTCTGTCTGGCCTGACCATCAGATGATGCTGACAGTGTGAGTTCCATTAGTATCAAATTGGGTTTTGATTACAGCTGTTCCAGTCCAAACTCTCTACAGTTACAAATTTTCATGCTGCTTTTATACTTTCAGGTAACTTTATTTCAAAAGTCTCTTTTGAGTTTTTCACCAAATTGCAGAATGGCTTAGGTTGAAAAGTGCCTCTAGATATCATCTGGTCCAGCCCCCTTGCTCAAGCAGCACCAGAAGTATGTAGCTTTTGAATACCTCCAAGGATGAAACTTCATCACCTGTCTGGGAAACCTATTCAGTCACCCTTAGAGTAAAAAAGTGTTTCCTGATGTTCACTCAGCACCTTCTGTGTTTCAGTATGTGCCCATTGGCTGTGTCGCTGGGCATTACTGGCAAGAGCCTGGCTGCACTCTGTATTTGCTGTCCCTTCAGATGTTATCCTTAGATACTGATAAGCCTTTCCTTCCCTAGGCTCTCTCAGCCTTTCTGCATAGGAGAGATGCTCCAATGGCGGTTTCCATATGGCCCCTTGCTGGATTGTCTCCTGCATGTTCATGTTTCTCTTGTCCTGAGAAGCTCAGAACTGGACTGCACTCCAGTGCTCAGTAAAGGAGATCACCTCCCTTGACCTGTTGTCAATACTTTGCCTAATGCAGCCTAGGATATAGTTTGCCTTCTTTGCATAGGCTCTATATCTATAGCTGTTGAATTAAGTTAATGGTTGTTTTCCCCTTTAACATGTTTGGTGGGGGCCTGATAGTCTTCATTTTTAATGTGATGACTTGGGGCAAGCATAATTCAGGAATTTTAGTGTAACCAATAAATGTATACACACAGTATTTACATTCACAGTGTTATCTTAGCAAGTGGTGTTGTCCAGACCATTTTCTAAGGTTGGCATTAAAATTTCCTGTCAAATCTTCATTGTTAATGGCACCAGCTATCAATTTTACTCAGATTTGCAACGGGCCCAGTAATTGACCTAGTTCTTTAACCTACTTTGGATTCTTTCCTGAACTCTGATTATAAACTCAATAGGAACCCTTTCCAAGCAAAAACCCATAATGGGTAAAGAGCCAATATTTGTCTGTCTGCTGTTAGTTACATCCCTCATACTAAACCTGTGAGCAATACCTGATCCTTTCAGTGCCTCTGAACAGTGTACTAGTATACAAAACCTTTCTGATACTTGATATGTTTGTTTTCAAAAGGACAGATTTTTGCATCTGCCTAATCTGTTAGTTGTTTTCCCTAATTTGGTCTGTTTATTGGTTTTATCTTACTTCTGCACAAACAGGGTCCATGTGGTTGCTTAGTTTTTCTAGGTCTCCATTTAAGCAATAAGAATTCAATTACAGCTTGGACAGCTGACCCCATCTGGGTAAAGGGATATCCCACAGAGTCATACTCAGTATAGAAGGCTGGGGAAAGCTGCCTGGGGGGCCACTGCTTGGGAACAGGCTCAGCATCATTTAGTTGGGGGTGAGAAATTGCTGTTCATTTGCATTGCCTGCTTTTTCTTGGGTTTTATTTCTCTCTTTTCATTATTTTCCTTTTCATTACGTGTAAAAAAATTATTCTTTTATTTAAATTATTTTAATGTTCTTATCTCAACCCTGAAGTCCATAAGTTTTCTTACTTTTAGTCCTCCAGTTCTCTTTCACACCCCACTTATGGGGCAGAGAGTGAGGTGTGTGTGGCATTTAGCTGCCATTTGGCATCAAACCATTACATCAGTGCACAGATGACCCACAAAATCATGCTAGCTCTCAAATTACTGCCAATTAGCAAAATTTGCAAAGTGGATGTTTAGCAATCTCTCCACTAACCTCAAGTACATGAAACTTATTTTGGTTTTATTGCTGTGTCCATGGCCAAAAGCAGCACATCTTCTGCAAGATGTTCAGCATAAGGCATTTGGTGGCTGGGAAATATATGCATCTATGCCAGTAAAATTAAATTTGGGGCCCACAGCTGAACTGTGTTCCAACTATTCCGTGTTCCAACGATCTGGGTTTTGAAAGTATCATAAGCTCAAGCCAAAATGATTACAAATGCCTATTCTTCTCTAAAAACCAGTCTTAGAAAACAGCCTATGGCTTTTACTACTGTTTCATAAGCTCACATTAGAATGTGAAACTAGTGGCTACTGTATCTGCTAGCAAATTAAACAATGTGAGGGCATGGGCCCAAGCACTTTAACTCATTTACTTATGTGGTTGTGTTGTTAGAAAATGCCTTGGCATTATTCTGACCTTGCACTTCCCGAAATAATTCCAAGCTGTGGTTTAGTTGTTTTCCAGTTATAGGAACCAGTAGGCAGTTTGCATGTGGCTCATCTCTCTGGTCAGTGCTTCCTGGTGGCCAGCTGACCTTGTAGGCACTCTTAACTGAGTCACAGAAGTGTAGACAGCATATCTGTTCTACAGCAATTTTATAGAAAATGCTTTTATTATGTGATAAATATGCCATTATTAAAAATACTTTTATTGCTGTTTCATTCACTCTGGGGCTGTATTGTAGCACACCCAAGAGGCCATAAATTCACTCTATATACCCCACAGAGTCTTTTATCCGTAGCAGTGGTCATTCACAAAATCTTCAAATCATTATGGTGTGTAAAGATGAATAAAATGGAAGGATGCTGTGGTCAGAGAAGTTTTTCATCAAGCACATGCCACACCTGTGTGTGCTGGAGCACTGAATATATATTCTAGCTACTGTACTAATTTGTCTTTAACCAAAATTTCTATACTTCTGTTTTGTCCACTGTGTTTGTGGGAGTCTGTATTCAAATAGCAATAACAAATAAAGATTTTCCACCATGTAGTTTATTTTTCTTGCAGTGTGCATACTCATGAATCTCAATGATTTTGGTATCCTATGCTGTATGTAGCACTGTAGCACCATCTTGTGTGAGCTGCAAATGTCGTTTCTGTATATGCATTCAGCAATCTTCATGTGGAATATAACAATTTTATTTAAAACCCTCCTATGTAAAACTGAAATTGGGAAATGAGAACACAAAATAGCTCCTCTTTATAACCTATGTGGTAGATCTTGTAACAGTGCATTCATTTAAGGTACCTCATTGTTAGGATGATCCATGTAAATATGAAGCATGGGATTGGGAACTTTGGAGGCAGGAAATATGCATCCTGTCTGTATTGTACTACAAAACCACAGAACTAAAGCAGAGAAATTGGAATCTTTATGGGAAGTAAAATTAAACTTAGCTATAGTAGAGGAAAAGGCTGTAAAAGAGCTAACAGGAATAAAGCTGAAAAATGCTTTTAAATGATTGCAGGTAGCAAATGGGGCAAGGACACAGAACTGAGCATTCATATTTAGCTGTAGTGCTTTGAGTTTTCTCTGTTGGGAAAGAAGCATTTGTATAGGGACAAAAATTGGGAAGAGAAACACATAAAACAATTTTTTTCAGATGACAGAGCAAACAATAATTGGAGGCATGGTTGTGGTGCATTGAATACACTCCTACCCTTTGATACCTCACATGTGGATCTTTTTTCCACCTTTTCATGCTTTAATTTATGTTGTGTTTCCTTTCATTTTTCTTCCTTTTTTTACAGAGCCAATTTCAAAATACTCAGCAGTTTGTGTAAGAGGAATTACAGTCTTAATGCAGGTTCAGCCATGGGGGTGGTAACTATTAATTACTTACCATTGCTATGAGTCCAGCATATTATAGTGGTCTTGACAGCTGTTTTTTGAATGTAATGAAAAGAAGTTATCACCTCACTTTTAGCACTTTCAATCTTTTCTCTTGCTCTGTCAAGTATCTACTTTTTCTATATATATTTTGGGAGTTTTAAATATATGATAACTCCAATTCTTTTTGAGTGATTATTAATTTATGTGATGGAAACACATAGGCTTAAGAACTCAAAGCATAGGAATTTTTTGCCTTCACTGTAACAAATAAAGGCATTTTACCCACGTGTGCTGCCTGAATGTGATATACGGGTAAAACACACCCTTTCTTCCTTTTTATATGGGACTGATTCATAACTGTTTTCATGCCACAGCACCTAAAGAGTCCTGGGCCACAGTATTTTCTGACTATTCTTCAGTTAATGCTAGGAGTAAAAAGTTGATGTTTTACTTCTGTGGGTTTTTCTATGATTTCCTCAATCAAAATATCTAGCTTCAAACTACACTGTGCGTGAGAGTACATCATATCATCCCAACTGTATCAAATGCTTGAACTCTTGGAAAAAAATCATGTAATTGCTGAATATTCAGTCTGTCAGGGTTTCAGATGTGACAGTAAAAGAGCTATTTAGAAAAGCTGCAATGCTGCCTTTTTGATAGTAGTAACTGGTGAAGATATGGACCTGATAAATTTGATTTTATTTTCATAGTAAAAGAAATAGTGTTGTGTGACTTTAGATCATGACTGTAGATATCAGGAGAGAGATACTATGTGATCAAGAAAGATGGCATTTGACTCCTCTGCAATCAAATCTCTCCCAGCTCACAGCCAAATAATTTTCTATTAGTCTTTGGTGATTGCTAAAAATGCAGATCATGCATTTTTAGAAAGCACTAACCTGTAGAATGAACATATATATTGACAGATGCTAAGGAAAAAAAACCCTGTGCTCTTTATGCATGCATTTGTGGTCCATTGTTCTTCTCTGTCCTCTTTGGCTACAGTTAGTGTTTGTGAGCTTAAGGGAAAAAACTTTCCTCTTTTGAAATGATAAAAGCAAACAGAAGAAAAAATCTGTGAATATCACTTGCTGAAGACAGACTGCAAAATACAACAAAAAAAAAATCAATGCTTCTCTCACTACACTTTCCAGCTCTCTGTTTGCAATGTGTAGAGGTTGGGTTTACTCTTTTGCAACAGTTTTGACAGCAAGAAGGTGTAGCTAATTCTAAAAGCTTTTAATCTAGCATGCTTCACCATTTATGCAGCCATCGTGTCCATATGAGCAATACATCCTGAAATCTCTCTACCTATCTGTAAACATTATTTCCTCTTGACTAATCTTCCATTGCACCTTCCGTTTTTCACTTTTAGATTCACTCATGTGAGAGATTTAACTGTTTTCTAAATCAGCATTAATCTAAAGCAACTACCTCCTATAACTAAGCCAAAAGAATTGAAAGAAAACATTTTGTAAAATTTAGGATACTCAGATTAAAAGTTCAGTGGTAATAAACACTGGCTAAATAATAAATATTGGCTAAAAATTTTCTATAGGAATGGAGGATGGATAACAGTGTCCATGATTTTGATAGTTTTAAAACAAGTTTAGAACCACATGGCAATGATTCCAACCCCAGCTGAGGACTGAAAGAGTTATGTAAGATACTGGTGTAAAGAGAATAAAAGCCATTTGTATATGTGGTCGAAAATACCACTATACACACCAAGTCACTTCCAGTACATCAAAGCACAATCAGTTCTTTCCACTGGCACATTTTTTATTCTGTTTAACATCTGAGATACACCAAAATCCCAGGCATTGCAGAACCTGTGGAACAAGAAAGGAAATGCTGTGGATATTTTGTATTTTGCCATCCTATATCCTGAGTTTTGATTAAAAAATCAGATTTTCTCCTTTGAGTTTTGCAGTTTCCATGAAGAAGCTGTCACAGAGAACACAAACCAAAACTCAAACCTGAGCAGTGGCTCTAATAGCAGTCATTCAGGAAACATTTGTGCTTTCCTCAATGCACCACTTTTGTTCCCACTGTCTCTGACCATATGAGGCATACAGAAAAATAGATGGTGTTTGTATAGAGTGTTATTTTATTAAATAGACTGTGCTGATGGACTGGAATTCAAATTTCACTTACCTAAGGTTATAGTGGAAATGGAGGGGATTTTTCATCTGTGGTTTATATGCTCATACAGATTATTTTAGTGTCTTTGTCACTCTTTTCTACTGTCATTTAAGAATATTGTATTTAACAACTTAGTGTGTGTGTTGACACTAGTAATTTCCTTCTAGTAATTTCCTTTCTATTTCATTTCTTTAATTTCAGATAACTCTCAGAGTGATGCAGTAGAAGTGACAGCACTTTATTCGTTTGAAGGACAACAGCCAGGTGATTTGACTTTCAAAGCTGGAGACAGAATCACAGTGACAACTAAAACAAATTCCCAGTTTGATTGGTGGGAAGGAAGAATAGGAGGAAAAACTGGCATCTTCCCAGCAAATTATGTTGCCATAAGTAACAACTAAATTTGTACAGGATAAAATGTTGAGGCAGTAATATATTTACACTGAGAAATTTATTTTAACTTTTCAGATTTTATTAAAATGAGATTTTTGATCAATACTATTCTAACAAAAAAAAACTAAATGCTTTGTATGACCATAACTTTCCCCTAAATTTATTTCTTAAGTAAACAGTAGGTGATAGTCTATTTATGAGAGTTTTATTTCTGAGCAAGTTGCCCTATAAAAAGTAGTCCAATTTGTGTACAGTTTCAATTCTGTCTTGCTGTATGGATTAATTTTTTACATGAGAGAAAAATTTGGAACAGTTTAGAATTAGATATGCTGAAAAAAATGTTGGTTTCTATTAAATTGTATTTTATGGTCTCTTTCCTTAAT
The DNA here is from genome assembly GCA_035048155.1 of Cinnycerthia olivascens. Taxonomy (NCBI): domain Eukaryota; kingdom Metazoa; phylum Chordata; class Aves; order Passeriformes; family Certhiidae; genus Cinnycerthia; species Cinnycerthia olivascens. The sequence continues at coordinate 92,982,411 of JAWWMU010000153.1, read as the reverse complement.
AAATGCTCTCAAATTTGCTTCAAACCATGTCTGAGTCAGAACTCTTTACTTAGTAAATACAGATGTTTTTTCACAGGTATGGCAGATAAAAGCATCTTCATACTTGGTTTTAAAAATCACTCTAGCTATTGCAGTTTTTTAGAAACTACATTACATCTGGTCTGTAATGTTTCTCATTGTTAGGCATACAAAGACCTTTTTTAAAACAACTCTGTGACAGTTAAGCAGTTCAGCTTCTCTAATAGCTTGTCTTATATTGCCCTCACCTTTGGAGAATTTAAGCACTTCTGAAAGTGTGTTTAGTAAAATGCATGAATAGTCCCTCAGGAAACACAGGCTCATCCTTGATTCCCATAGGAACTTGTTCCACAGATCTCTCTCTCCACAAGATAGAGAAATTTCTGGTTCACAAGTGAGCTTGAAGTCTTCCTGCTTCTTCCCATTTAAAACTTTTTGAATGTTTAAAAAAAGAGCAACATAAAGTAAACTACAGAGTTAAATAGAGTATATTTATAATAATAAGATAGGGAATATGTTTCTGTAGGATATATTTGATAGTAATGTATAGCATTATCATACTCAGATTTCAACTTCATTTTGAGTGTATTTGTAAATCAACTTCATTTTACAGCTACAGATGCTGCCTTTAAAGTTGATGTGACAAATCAGAGCAGAATGAGACTTTCAGGTTTTTTTTAACCAGTTCAGTTCCCTTCTCAATACTGAATATGCTGAATTTGCCTCTTATATGGAGTTAATGCCAAGATAATAATTATGCTCCATCAGTCTCAGCTTTTCCCCATTTGAAAATGTATAAAGTCCTTGTTTCTTCAGAAATTTAGTATGTGAGATCTTTCTGGTAGCAAAGTTGTAGTTGATCTGTTATGATCCACTAATCTATCAGGTAATCTTTAAGTTATCCAATCAGAATGGTAAGGCTAAGCCTCGTGTAGATGAAGACTTAGCATTAGGAAGTTATTCAGTTCTACTCCTTGGCAAACATTTCTGGATTTCTTTCAGACTGGGCCAAAATACATTTTGATAAACAAACTCGAAATGAGACAGAAGAGACTGAAACCATAGTCAAATGCATTTACAACCTTTCAGCGAAAATCCTTTATATGTTTTGCCTCATAATTTAGACAGAAATCTGTCTTCAAGTAGATACCACCACCAAACAAATCCATACTACTTGCAGGTGGTTTTTTAGTAAATATATTCCAGCTAGTAGGAAAGAGTTATACAACCTTCTGTAGCTGCAGTGGAAATGCTAATATATGGCTTTAGAAGGATTGTTGTAGCATCTGCCAGTTTGAGGTGAGAAAGCAGGTTCTGTGCTCAGCTGTCCTTGACAGACTGCATCTATTGCTTCTTAAGCCAGAGAACACCAAATAAGGACTCAGTGAGCAGAATTTATAATAGTGTGATAGTCCCAGAAGCTAGATATTGTCACATATTCACAAAGAATAGCTCCTGCATCTATGATATCCTGTTGCTACACTTTAGTTATACAGTGTAAGCTGAAGCATCCAGCAGCAGAATTCCACTGTAATATTTCATTAGTCATTTCCAGAATGCTGGCTGCTTTTTCAGCCAGTGTACTTGCCTTTATGTAGAGTTGTTAAAGCTTCTTAAGTCATCTCAAGTGTCTTCTTCCATGAAACTGTCAGAATTTATGAGCTTGCTCAGTAAAATCTTTTTATTGTTTATGTAAATTCAGTTTCTTGGATTGTTTTAGCTGGGTTTGGGGAAAAATGTGTATTGCCTAATCTCAGTGTTCATGATAGTCTGTAGACTCTGCAAGATATGACTGATTAATTACTAAATGCAAGCTGCATTTTGAGGAGGAAATATTAAATGGAAAGGATATCTTGTAACTGGAATGTGTCTTACTTCATTTAAATGTAATATAGGGAAGAGAAGATTTAGCAAATTAGCCTAATGCAAGAAGAGTCATTGGTTGTCAAAAACAAACCATGAAGCACTACTGAACTCCAGTGCTTGATTCCAAATGCCATTGACACAGGCTGGATCAGCTCACATCAGTGGGCTTAGGCTAATTCCAGGAGTGCTTTTGCAGTAAGAACACTTTACAGTGAAAGGCAGTCTGCACATTTCAGTAAATTAAGAGCTCTGTAAGGAACAGTGGTTGTAGCTCAGGATCTCTGCAGCAGGTCTAGGAACAAAGACCAAGAGATACACAGAGTCACCCATGAGACACATGTTCTGGTGAGAGAGTTTTTCCATCAGTGAAAATCCATGTGTGTGTTCTTTTGCTACAGGATGCCTGACCAGACCCAGAAGAAAGATGCTGAAGGAGATGGTGCCTCTGGCACAAAGTATTTAATGAGTTATGGGGTGCCTGGTATCCAGCTGTTAGTGGGGGCTGGGAGGATAGGATAGATGTCTGCAGCAGCAAATCAGTGGGAATCTGTACTGGAAGAGAAAAAATGAGTTATGGAGCCATGGGATTCCCTCAAGGGGATACTTAGTAAAAAGTAGAGATTACAGGTGAAGTACTTCTGCTGTGTGCTGAGCAGGTTCAATAAGCAGTTACCTTCAGCATATAGAACAACTATTTTTATTGTTGGAACAGAGTTAACTTCTATACAGTAATTTCTATACATACACTACAGGTACTTTCCATATTTACTTTGTGATTTTATTTATATATGACAACTCAGTTTCCTGTCAGTCTTCATGCTTTATTTTGAGCAAGGTGATTCCTGAAGGGTCATAGTTACAACTATGTGTTCTGTGTTCAACATGAAAACTGTGTGTGACTATTGTCAAAAGATCTTTCTTCCACACCCATTTTGATTAATGCATCCACTTTAATTAACTATTTAAAATAGTATCTATGGTTTCAGAGATTTAAAAAATTGTTTTGAAAATCTTTTTCAGTTTATTGAGAACTGGGGGGGTCCTGGTGGACAACAAGCTGCTCATGAGCCAGCTGTGTGTCCTTGTGGCCAGGAAGGCCAAAGGAATCCTGGG
>JAWWMU010000153.1:92931748-92979314 GCA_035048155.1 Cinnycerthia olivascens | reverse complement strand
CTTTCCACCCCAGGAGAGGTGACTGAGAGGGGACCTCATCAGTGTGTGTCAGCATCTGAAGGGAGGGTGACAAGAGGATGGACCAGGCTCTTCTTGGTGGTGCCAAGCAATAGGAGAAGAGGCAATGGGCAGAAAGTGATGCACAGGAAGTTCCACCTGAATGAGGAAGAACTTCTTCACTGTGGGGGTGACAGCACTGAAACAGATTGCCCAGAGAGGCTGTGGAATCCTATTTAGTATGCTCTAGGATGACCCTGCTTGAGTAGGGAACTTGGACCAGATCACAGAATCACAGAATCAGTTTTGTTGGAAGGGACCCATCAAGTACAGCTCCTGTCCCCACATAGCACTATGCCCAAGAGTGCCCAAGGGCACTGTCCAAATGCTTCTTGAGCTCTGTCAGGCTTAGTGCTGTGAACATTTCACTGGGGAGTTGTTCCAGTACCCAGGCACCCTCTGGGTGAAGAACCTTTTTCTAATATTCAACCTAAACTTCTCTGACACATCCTCAGGCCATTCCCTTGGATTCTGTCACTGGACACAACAGAAATCAGTGTCAGCCCCTCCTCCTCAGATCTTCTCTCAGTTTGCTGATTTCCAGGCTGAAGAGGATCCACTGTGGTTCCTTCCAACCTGACTCAGTCTGTGATTCTGTGATTCCTAATATCTTTGGCAGTTTACATAATTTTATCCCTTTATGTTTGTTTTTGATACTTTAAATATGTGACCTAAAACATAATTATACATAATTCACATTCTATTATTTATTATATATTTTTTTAAAATTCTGTTCCTTTAGTAGTATTTTAGCTTTAACTCATGATTTTAAATGTTGCTTTGGTAATAGGTATAATTTGAAAACTTTTCACCTCCATTGTTTTTTTTTTTCTCTGAGGTCATTGCAGACCAAAAAATATTTCTGTTATGTGCAGGTGTAAAGTTCCATCATGGCTAATATCTCCAGGTCTTCAGCAACAAGTAAACATGTAATCCCAATCTCTCTTCTCATATCAGGCCAAACACTCCTGTTTACTGAACCTATCACAAAAACTTCTCAGGCAGGTCTCTCTTGATTAAGTGTTCTGTCTCACTCTGTGTATGCACACACACACACACACTGAGTGGTTATTTTAGAACTCTTTAATTTTGAAGCCAGATTTTTATGGATCAAATAAAGTTTTAGAGACTTAAATCCATTCTGCGTACATTTCTGTCAATTCTATGCATAGCCTGGGATCTTAAGAAAGACAAAACAGTTGTTCATATTTGCAGTTTTTCTTTAATTGAATTGTGATATGAAGGGAGCTAAACATCACCTGTTCATGTTGATTTGTTGATGCAGAGAACTTTTGAAATTTACTCATTTCTTCTGTATTGCCTAAAAACATTGACACTGCATCCTACCTATAATCCATTTCTGAAAAACTTGGCCAGAACATTTTGAAATCAAATTAGTTTTTATTGGGAATCTAAATTTATCCAACACTTCAGTCTAAAAGTTCATGGGAAACCATTTGACTTTTTAATTGGTTCTTGCTCTTAATTGAATTAGAAATACTACAAGGAAAACCCCTTGGGCTTTTCCCATGCCATAACTAACGTAAGAAAAATAAATAAAAAGAAATGGTAAGCTTCATTCTTTGGAAAAGATTTTTTAGTTAATTTCATCTAATATTAAATGCCAATAGCTCCTTAAATGTCAGGAGCGTATAAACTAATGTATGCTAATCCTTGTGCTAGATTAATATCCATAATATTCTATATCTGCTTTCTATTCTGTAAGTATTTAGCTACATCTGCTTTTTGACAGTAAAAATAAAAATTCTGATAATTGCAGACTGCAGAGGAATTCTGCATTGCTGAGATGAGCCTTTACATTTGCCTCTGTAAAGCTTATGGGTAGCACCACTTTGGAGTTCTCTTCAATGGTTCCTGAACCTTTACCTGGGAAGGTTCTCATTCCATTTGACATTCTGAAAGAGGCAAATACTCCTAACATGCTTACATGCCTGTTTCTCGCCTTTGGCTTGAGCATTTGTTTTACAAGCAGAGAAGGCAGCTGGGCAGGGCCTGGAGGAGCTGAGTGCCACAGGAAAGATCTGCCTCGCTGAAGGCTGAGGAGCTGCTTTGCTTGTGCAGCCTGAGGACATTGTCTGTAGTGGCGATATGAGCCTGAAGGGTATTCTAGGTGTATGAAATGTTTCCGTGGACTACTGGAATACAATTTATTCCATTCACAAAAGCAATAATCATAGTTAAAGTAATTTTATGGTTTAAGATGTTTTGAAGCGAAGAGTTTCTTCTCCTTCCTTCTTTTCCACCTGTGTATCCTTCTCCAGTCTGGTGTTATTCCTATGCTATATGTGGCCAGTGTGTATCTGACCTGCTGAATGCCTCAGGACTGTTTGACAGTGTCCAAGGAAACTAAACCTAACCTTACTGTGGCCTCCCTCTAAGCATCTGAGTAATGCTAACCACTGTACCACAGTTAGTTTGGGAGGAAAAAAAAAAAAGGATTAGTTACCTAGCTTTAGCAGCCTAAATTCTCACATCATTCCTGTAAATGAAAATCGTCGTTCTGTCAAAGCAGATATATAGTCTCACAACAAACATTAATAGACTTCTGAGTTTCTGAACATTCTGCTTTTTCACAATATTGCAGTGCCTTTTCTAGTTTCAGACATTTTAATTTTATTTTCCAAATGCAAATGCTAATCAAATCCTTTTCTGCAAGAGTTTTAAATCTTTTTAGATTCTAATTTCATGCCAACTAAATGTGAGTTTATGCCTCACAATAAATTTAGATGATGTTCTTGAGGGAAATAAATAAAGTGTCTGGATGCAAAAGTATTGTCACAGATTGACAGTTCCAGCTGCTTGGGAGATATTTTTGATTACTAGAGTATCAAATTGCTTAAATAGGTGCCATTCTTTAATATTTTATCAACTGCAAAAATTTGGGTCAAATTGAACTATTTTGAAGCAGAGGTGATGTCTGTTAAAATACTCAGTCTAATTTGTCTCAAACATTCTGTAATGCTCATTTTTTGTAGAAACTAGATCCATTACCTTCTAAAACCTGTCTCAGGCTATTACTTGCTGTCAGCCTTGTATTCCCTTTAGTGTTTCTTGTATTTTAATTTTCCCAATTTCCTTCTGTCATATCTGATGTCAAAATTAAGGCCACAGTTAAGCCAGAAATTCAAAACATCAGTCTCTTATTGTAATTGGTTTCGTGTCAGCCATCAGATTCTTACAAATGTGAACCAGGACAAGCTGTTTTAAGATTTTGAAGCTGAAGTTTGTATTTGATGTGTTTTGGATCACTCCTTCTGCATATCTGATTTCATGCTTTTCAGACTAACCTCTTATTTCCTTCTGGGAATGCTGAAAATACTTGGGCCTCTTCCAGGTGATTTTACATCAGTGGGATTCTTTTGGTAGCTTGAGGCATACTGAATGTTAAATGGTGCTATAATTACTTAAAATCTACATTACTCTCCTGACTTTGCTAGGAGCCATACTGCTGATCAAATTACAATGTAAAACAGAGATTATTGATGTATTTATAAGCCTCTGAAAACAATCCAATCAGTATTTTCTGTGTGGCAATCATACTCTCAAGCAATATGCTCTCTTAATGTAGGTTTCCAGTAGCTCACGTTCTTACCAGAAGGGATCCTTGCTTTGCATCAGTCCATGCTAAGAATTTTTCTGCTTTGTACCATCTGTGTGTTTTTCTGGTCAGTTACTTTTTCCTTTAAAAAGCCATCTCACATATTTAAAGCCTGTTACCACCCGAGTCCTGAAGCAGCCCTGAGCTTGGTAGTTTCCTGTGCAGAGTGGCAGCATCTTTTCCTATAGATCCCTTAGAGTCTGGTCGTGATTATGGCAGCCAAAGGAAACAGAGTTTCTTTTTCGAGATTCCCAGTCACAATTGCTCTTTCATTGCATAAAAAAAAGAATTTACTGTATAAAAAGTAAAATTCTACAGCTACCTCCTCATTTTGCCTCCTTAGGGTTTGGAACATTACCTTAGCTTAAACTGGAGTGTTTCATGACACAAAAAATTTCCTCTTGTAGCAGGACTCTACCTTCTGATGCACAGAGGTACCTTTCTATAGCATAACATCCATTGCACAGATGATAAATGCTAAAAAACAAAAGTAGAATCATAGAATGGCTTGGGTTGGAAGGGAACTTAAAAATCACCTAGTTCCAAACCCCTGCCACAGGCAGGGATACCATCCACTAGAGCAGATTTCTCCAAGCTTCATCCAATCTATCTTTGAACATTTTTCAGAGATGGGGTAGCCATACTCCACTGGGAAACCTGTCCCCAGTGCCTCAGCACCCTCACAGTGAAGAGTTTATAGCTAATACCTAATTTAAACCTACTCTCCTTCAGCTTAAGGCCATTCCCCTCTGTTCTATCACTGCATGCCCTTGTAAAAAATCTCCTCCCCAGCTCTCTTGCAGGCCCCCTTTAGGTACTGGAAGGTGCTCTATGATCTCCCTGGAACCTTCTCCAGGCTCTCTCCCAACTCTCTCAAAGCCTGTTTTTCTAGAAGAGATTCTCCAGCCCTGATCATTTTATTGGCCCTCCTTTGGACTTACTCCAGCAGGTCCATGTCTTTCGTATGTTAGGGCCCCAGAGCTGGGCACAGAATTCCAGGTGGGGTCTCACAAGAGCAGATTAAAGAGATAGAACCACTCCCAAAAATTGCTGGCCATGCTGCTTTTGGTGCAACTGAGGATGCCTTTGTCTCCCTGGGCTGCAAATGACATTGCTTGGTCACACTGAGCTTTTTATCCAACACCCCCAAATCCTCTTCCCCACGGCTGCTCTCAAACCATTCTTTGCCCAACCTCTACTTGTGCTTGGGATTTCCCTGATCCAGGTGCAGGATCTTGCACTTGGCCTTGAAGTGGAGGGAAAGCAGATTCAGGACCAACCAACACATCATTCAAAGAGCACTTTTATTTTTGAACATAGACCTAGATTTGTGCCATTGACTTCCAGGTACCTGTTCATAAATGCTTAGGAGTCCTCCCAGGCTGGATGTCTGGTTTTCCAAAGCAGTTAAAGAGGTGGGTTGTTTGAAGCACCTTCTAGAGTGATTTCTGGAGTCTGCAGCATGGAAGATTAACTTGTTTTGTGAGACTGTCATCCAAGTGTCATTTTGTAATGAATCCCTCAGGATGAACTCTGTTTATAAATCCTTTATACTTGCATTTTAAAAATAAGTACAGGTTTTTTTCTCCATAACCTGCTAAATTAAAGAAGGAGACACAATTTCATATCCTATTAGCCAATGTTTGGAGACTGGAATGTGAACTGAAGCTATGGATCACTGCCACTGGGAATGAAGAATGAAAAATCTAAGAAAGGGAAAGATGTAATTAACAGCAATATAAGTTCATATCTACTTTGGTAATAGGAATTAATATGAGATATTAATCTTATTTGATAATTTTGGCACACTCAAGCTATCTGCTTATTTCATCATTACCTTTTTAGGTACTAAGACAAATGCTGGTTAAAAACATGTATCTATGTAACTTCATATTCAGAGAACAGGATTAGATTAATTTAACACCCTTCAAGTTAATCTTTGATCAGTTTTGAAACATTCTTGGTAAAACAAAGAGCTGGAAAGAGAACTTCCTGAACTGAAGAAAATGCACATCTCATGAAAAGTTGTTATTTCTTCAAACTTCTTAAATCATATATTGCTAAATGGGTTATCTTAATTTAAAAATATTACTTGTTGATAGTGTCTAACAATAGTATACGTCCAAAGCCTAAGAAACTCAGGTAATCTGGAATATCTTTTTTTTTACATGTTTTAATGTAAAAAAATTATATTTATATACTTCCCCTGAGCATGATGTTCAAATAAAAAGACTAATTCATTTACATTTTAAAAATGTCAGTTTTCTTAAACATGAAGAGTTTGCCCTTAACAACTGGGCTCCAAAATCCAAATGGACAAATTGTTTAACATATAACTCAGCAATTCCACGTTAATAGATCCTGGCTGACAGTATGAAACTGGGACATTATTGATTACAGCTCCAATGAGATGTACTAGCTTTAATAAAGCCTACAAGCAACATGTGCAGGCAAGCCAGATTCAAAACTGAAACATTATCTAAACAGAGTTGATTTCAAATGTTTCAAATGTAAATAACCCACCCGGTGGTCCTTGAGACTGTCAGCAGTCATTATTTTCTGTAGCGTAAACAGGGCTGTCAGCTGGGATTTCTGTCACAGAGATAAAAAAGTCATTCTTCCCTTGCAAATCCCAGGCTGTTTTTAAAGCAAGTCATGTACCTCCAAGATAGATGGAGAGTTCCTTTCTGGATTTTAGTGAAAGTATCTTATAAGCTGCCTTGAAAACCAGAATAGGTGTCTGAACTGTGTAGCCTATGAGGTAAGTAAAAGTTAATGGAGTCAGCAGAGTAATAAGTCTTGAATTTCAGAAATGTCTAAATAAATGCATAATTTCCATAGATTCTGCATATTTGTTTTCCAAAGTTTTCTGCAGGTAGCAAAAGCTAAACCAAAAATCATAGATGCTAATAGATGACAAACATCTAACCTTGGATGAATAAAATCATTGTACTTTAGAGGCTAGTGCTTCAATTAAATACAGAGACATGATCAGTCTAAGTGATCTAAAGTATTAGTTGGTCACAAGGATTTATATAATGGCTTTAAGACTTAAGTCAACTAATCTGCTGCAGATATTTCAGAAGTGTTACTGCACTGTCTGCCTCTACTTAGTTCAATAGCAGCTGAACAATTAAAACATCTTAACAAATCTGGCCTGACATGTCTTAGCACAAAATTAATCATGTAGTACTATTTTCTATGTTGATTTTCTGTATCAACAGTCATACCTTTATCTGATTGCCACTGAAATCCAAAAGAGCATTGCCATTAGCTTCAATGGAAAGATGATTTTGGACAGTGCAACACATCAGAATTTATTTCCAAAATCATTGAAGGTTTTCCCAGCTGATTTCCTGGAAGACAGTAAAATTTCAGGGCCCTCCTCAAGACCATTTTCTCACATCCTCCTGGAAACAGTTCATCAGGGGTCCATGCCTGCTTTCTGTAATGTCACTGTGCACAGCTCAAAAACTAGAAAACTTCACTCTTTACTGAACCACAAAGATCTTTTCTCATTGTGAAAGTCTTTTCTTTGTGTCTGAGTATAGATCCTACCTTCCATGATAGAAACATCCTTTGTGACCCTTATTTCTACTTGCTTACATGGTGCAGTGAGTAGAATCAACAGAAAGCATGAACAACATGGTTAGTCCCTCCTGGTGCCTTGGCTTCTCAATATGTTACATCCCTTACTAACTTTGGAAGAAGGAAAGAAAAGGGAATTGTTCCTCTGGAGTGTTACTTGAAACCTAAAAATCTAAGGAAACAATGCATGATAAATTAAAGCTTTTGAAAGCAACCAGGATTCTGTGGTGAATCTGAACTCTCATCCTTTTGTAGCAAAGAATAATTTTTTAATCTGAATTAATGAACTGAATCCCATGGTTGCACTTTGTTGCTTCCAGATGACTTGGCAAGATAAACTCAGATGCATTTCACACAGAAAAAAATATCCCTTCATCTAAGAACCTATGACCAGTCATGCAAAATTGACTTTCTTCAAGTTCCTTATTAGAGATACATTCAGAGAAGGGTTAAAGTATCAAGAAATATTTATTCCTCCCTCCTACCTAAATCTTTATTCTTTGCCTGTATGTCCTGCAAAATCTGTGTGTATTGTTTTCTGTGGGCTTGTCAGATTGCCTGGCTACAGTTTTTCTTTTTTCTTTCTCCTTTCTTTCAGTGCAGTCCCCATGTCCTCTCAAGAAGACACCAAATATTCACTTCATCCTTCTCCCAGGGATTTTGTGCAGTCCTCTTGAGCCTTGTGTTCTTATCTTGGAGAAACACCTGTATAACATGGCTGGCATCCTGAAAAAAAGCATTTTCCCTTTAAAACCTAGTGCTTGTACTTTACTCTCTAAAGTTGCCTATAGTTGTTTTTATCTTTTTCTCACTACAAAACCTTTCAATTTGCATAACTGTGTAAATACTGGGACCATCCCACTACTTTCTGCTGCTAAGAGGAATTTGATGACCAGCTCCCTCTGAGATCAATGAATTATATAAAGTATTATGGGACTATTACATATTTTTCTTTTGGGCCAGAATTAACTTTATTTGAAATGATGGTATATTTTAAACAGATTTTTAGTTCAGCAGGTGAGGCCAGCAGATACTCTGAGTACCTGAGCTAGATGTGTCTTCATCCCACACATGCTTCAGGACGTGCAAAACTTTCCCCATATGACATTTTACTGAGCAGCACCTCACACAAGCAGCTATCACACACCAAGTGCAGACCTGCATAAATGAAATGATGACAGCAAGGGACTGTCCTTGTGTAAGTATGAAGAAGTGTATGGAGGCCAAAGTCCCAGTTTCTGGGTGCTGAAAGGGAAATGTGCTCTTCTTGATATGTGGTATCCTCTGCTTCTTTAAACCACAGCTGTACATTTTGTTTTTGCCAAAAGTAATTTTTTCAACAGAATGGAATTTTTCACAAAACACTCCCTTCCACAAGAATTTCCCATTTTTAAAAATATCTGAAATAGGAACTGTTTGGAACGGCAAAAATAATTTTTTCTTCAAGTGTTTTTGAGGTGTTCCATCCCCCTGAGGCTTTTCTTCTACTGTTCCCCATAGTTTTTCACCCTGAAGTGCATCTATAATTTTCATACACATTGCCCTTAGGTTTATGTTTGTGCATTTCATGGCCTTTCACAGAAAACAAACTTTACTACTGAAATAAAAAGGGATAGAAATCCCTGCAGTATAATTGTGCATCAGAGATACCATAAGCTGTAAATGCGTGCTCTGTAATCATAGTACTTCCCTTTTTTCTTCACCTGGCATTATTTTTCTGACACTAGCAATACATCAGTCTAGTAATTGTCTGTAGCACAGAAAATGCACTGACAGGTCAGATTTGAATGTTAAAGGAAAACACATGGAAGCCACCTGGATCTGTAGTTGCAGAGAAAGAAGATTCTTTCAAATCCTGTTCTTCACTATCTTTTTATAAATACACATTGCACTTTTTTAGATTAATGCCTAAAGGCTTTACTGTATCAGTCAGTAATAAAGTGGAAGGACTGGGTAAGCTAGGAGTAGATTCTGGAGAGGTTCAGTGAGTGCCTCTGCACGTGTGTGTATCCATATGTGGTCTTTGGTGAAGAAGTAAAGCCAGAGTGAACCTCTTTGATTGGATTATACTGTGGCTTGCCCTTTCCATCATTATTATATTAGCTGACGTTTATTTTCATAACTGTGCTTTTACTACAGCTGTAAAAAAGAAAAAAAAAAAGCCTTCTTTGAAGTTCAGGATTATATTGTGCTGGGAATATTACTTAAAAATTGGCTAAAAAACAGCAGTGGAGGGAGGGGGCAGAGCATGAGAATTTTAAGGCTGAGTGGAGCAAAAGCCATAGAAGTTCTGAAGTCCTGGTCTCGTGACCTTTAATAACATAGCTTTGCTACTCTTCCACTCCACAAACAGCATTGCTGATTTACTTGCATGAATAAGATTTAAAGGATCAAAACTATAACTTGACACTGGTGGACTTACAGGCATAGTTTGGTTTAGTTTACTGTAAGATCTAATTTTGCTCAGATTCAGAAGAGAAAAATCAGAAGAGCAAACTCCCTACATAGTCAGTGGAGAGAGGTAAGTGCTTCCAGGGGGGCCACTCAGGCAGTGTCAGTAAAAGTGGCTAAAGCAGACAGCACAGATAACATGCTTCTGAAATATAACCGTACCATGTGGTTCTTGGAAAGCGAGACAGAGACTTGGGTGCATGTTAAGATTAGTCAAAGAAAGATAAACTTATGGTGGAGCTCTTGCTACTTTCATTTGGAATGTTAATAGCTCAAATTAAACAGTGTAGAGTACTCCAAATACCAGAGCAATGAAAAAGTTTACAGCAATGATATCAACATTTGGAGGGTCCATATTTTTTCGACGTCTGTTCACTTCCCATGACTTTTAACATATTTGTACATTGCCAAATATAACTCAGGGTACAGATATGTTGTAGGCCTGATTTAACTTGAGTGCCTGGGTATAATTCCTTCACCAGTGTTACCCCATGAAACCAAAACAGGACCAAACCAAATATGTTGCTTTCTATTGTAAAAGTATATTTTGTCCCCGTATATGAAATAAAATTCCAGATTTGTGTACTCAGAAGGCGGCCAAGGAGTGAACCAGCAGAGAAAAATTCTCCCTATGAGTAGGAATAAAGTGATTTTCTGAGGTCAATGCAGAAATGAAAGTAACCTCTCCTAAAAACATGCCTTCTGTAGGCAAACAGAGGTAAGTTTGGTCTCAAAATCTGAAAATCTTGTCTATTATACTCCTGAATTCAGATGTTTTATGCAGCTTTCACATTAGAGATCTTATAAGGAATCAAGCAGCATCTCATTAAAAAGGAATATGAAGTTTTGGCCTCACGTTTTTACAAACAGAAGTTACCAAGGACCAGGCTACCAGGCTGGGAAAATGACAAAGCAACAGACAGAGGGAAAAGAAGCTGGGCATTTGTGTCCATCCAGCTCCCCAGTCTGCCACTTACTGGATGCAATTTCTTGGCTGAGCCAGCCTTGCCACTTACTTTTCCCCAAGTGCCAGGCAAGGAACATCCTGTGTTCAAAACACTGCAAGGACTAATAAATGGAAGGAACTGAACATGGGCATGTTTGAGAAGGAAGCCTATTTCTAAATCTGTTAGATTCTCTGTGTTGGTACCTTGGCAGCCTGCTCAACTTACTGCTTATGAGCAGTGGGTTTGTGCTACTCCCTTACCTAAAGGGGCAGCATGGTAACAGCCTGAGCTCCCTGTGGTCTCCATCCTGTTAAAGGAAGCCAAAGCCAATTATTTGTGATATCACTATGTGCCCACACAATAATTGAGGCTGTATCCTAAAGACTTGCTGTCTTGGATGAGCCCCAGCTGTCCTGGGCATCTACCACTCCAAAAGCAAACCTTTGACCTCTTTATATTTTCACAATTATATGTATGTTATCAAAAAACAGTAAGAACGTGGGAAAGGGGGAAAAAAAGGTTAAAAATAAGCATCCTTACTGTGGGAACATGGTGGGGGAAAAGTGAAAAATGGAGAAGCTCTCCCTCACATCAGAGTGGAATTCTGTGCAAGGTTCTGTTGCCTTCATGCCATTTTTTTTCAGAAAGGCACTGTTGCCTAAGCACCTGCCTGACTTACACTAAAGCAAACAAACAGCAAATGGGTCTCTCTTAGGGGCATTAAAAATGGTCACAGTTTGTGCTTACTAGGTCCAAAACTAACAGGAGACCATGCCAAGCAAAAGCACCTTCTTGTTTGGCAAGTTTGGGTGCTGCCTGTTTGCTGGTGAGAGTACACAGATGCTACATATCCTATTTAATTTGAAACATCTGTGGAAAGAAGTATCACATGAATGATAAATACAGAATTGAAGGTTCTCATTGCCAATAGAAAAAAAAAGAAGGCAAGAACAAAAGGCTCATTTTTGCTGCTTTTCCAATGCTGTCCTTTAGTAAATACTAAAATGAAAACAAGCTAAAAAGGAACTTACACTGAAGTACCTTATATGCTAAAAAGGTTTGATCCAATTGCTCTTGAAATCAATAGGAATTAACTTTGGAGAGCTTTATATTGAATGCCTGAGGACATTCTCCTTTTAAGAAATTAGCTGCCTCATTGAACATATTTGAAGAGTTTAGGATAAAGTAAAGGGCATTTGAATTACACAGCTACTGGCTAATGTGTCAACAGCCATAGGGTTACAGCAGGCACAGCCCCAACAAAATCACGGATTAAAAGAAACCATTGATACCAGCAAGAACATCAATGGGCTCTGTATTAACTCCAGAGTATCTGTGTTTACCATCCTTTTATGTTTGGGGGCGTTTTTCCCTAAAACTTTGTACGTAGTAAATGAAATTAATGTCCTCGGAACAGTATGAGAAGCTGACCAGGGCTTCTTCGTAAGTGCTTGGGAGACACACAGGACATTACTGCCCACATAATTTCTCATGCACAGAGAGCAGGAAGAGTCAAAGCCCAAGTCTTGTCAGACACAGAGAAAGGAGTAAGGGATAGGTCACTTCTGGAAGATCTTGTGATTCCAGATAAATAAAGAGGGTTAATGAAATCTAACAAATTAACATGGTCCCATCAGTCTGCTTCAGTAAAGAGGAACCGCAGTGACACTGCCAGACAACGCTGCAAAGTGTGGGAAAATGGGCAGTTAGACAAGTTAAGGGAAGGCATGAACTTGGGAAGAAGCCATAGAATAGAAGGTGAAAAAATGTTTATATCAGAAGAGTGGTACCACCAATTAATTAATCAAAATGTTTTGTGGTTCATGCGTCAGCCTCATTTTATTTTAGGAGTCAGCTTTAGCAACTTTGGAGGAAGATGGCAGAAGAACTGAACAATCCATTTGCTCCCAGAAACTAAGGATTAATGCAAGAGATATCTGTTGTTCTTTTGAGTTCCAAATTATATTAAACATCCTTTTCTTTCTCCTTATGCTCTTCCCATAAAGCCAAAAGCCTAAAATTGGCACAGCACAAATATTAGCAAGACCCCACACAAAAGGGTTGCACAGAAACCTGTGGTGTTCTGTGAAGCCAGAAATACAGTTAAAACTTGAAAGCCCTCTTGAGGAAAATGCTGTCACAGGCAAAGCTGTTTGTAATTTTTGATAGCAGAGCTTTGCCTCCTGTGGATTGAGCCACCCCGAGTGCTGGGCAGGGTGAGTGTGCAGCAGGAATGGCAGCAGCAGCAGTCAGAGGCATTCAGCAGTGACCAACAGTGCACCATGCAAAACTCAATGAAGCAGTTCTTCTTTCGGCCTCTGCACACCTATCCCCAGTGCATGGGATTTCCAAAATCCACCAGAAGCAAGTAAAAATGCCTACTTCTTTTCATTCACTGTCCTGGAATGTTTGTTTTCCCCCTTGCTTTTGGGCATCAACTCAGCAGATTCAAATTAAAAGACACTTTTTAGCTCAATACAAAATCCAGCATACAGGCAAGAAAGGGACAAAGTTGGTCATTGATACTTTTGCCCTTAGATATTTGTGTGCACATCACTACTGTGATACAGGGGCTGCACCAAGCTACCCAGAATTTTTGCAAAGTGCAGAGTATCTTGGCATCTCAGGTGATTCTATAACTACACAAATTCAATGTAAGTAATTTATTTACTTGACCTGGTGGTGTTTTCTGCAAGTTTATGTGATGTTCAAGTGCTAACATTAGTATGAGTTCCACAGATTTTAATATGCTTCTACATTTTAACATTTATCTGATCATTAAGTGAGCATCTGTACTTCATATTATGGAATAAAATTTACTGAGGAAATAATATACAGTAGGGAGAGCATTCATGAAAGGAGTACATTTTGAGTATAGTTTGGCTGACATTCAAAAATGCAGAGCTCTGATGGCTCAGTCCATTTCAGTGGGATTCTTGCTCTCAGAAGGGCTAAACTTTGTCAGTGGCAGCAACCAAGCAATAGCTAACTTGGCTTTTGATAG
The DNA here is from genome assembly GCA_035048155.1 of Cinnycerthia olivascens. Lineage (NCBI taxonomy): Eukaryota > Metazoa > Chordata > Aves > Passeriformes > Certhiidae > Cinnycerthia > Cinnycerthia olivascens. Next base: position 92,965,648 of record JAWWMU010000153.1, on the reverse strand, counting down.
ATGGAGATTCTGCCTAGCCAGTTGGGTTAAAAAACTGTTTTGAAAGCAATTTTTATTCACTTTTGCATTGAAAAAAACTATTGTAATCATTTAAACTGAAAGTATGAATTAGAAAAGAATCCAACACAGAGGGAAATAACTAAAACAATTTATTTTGCTGCCACTGAAGTCAAAGAGCTGAGCTGATAATAGTAAAACCTAGAGTAAATGTTACTTGATAGGGACAGTGGCAATCTAAAATTCACGGTCTGATGCTCTGTAGGTGAAAGATCCATAGATATATTCCATTTTTATTGAGAAATACATATAAGATGTTAAAGTCACGCTGGACTTCAGTAGAAGTTTACACTTAATAATGGGGAATCAGGTCTCTCTGCTGAATTAAGGACCAAGATAAATAGTTTAGCCCCTCCTAGTTTTTAGTCCTGTAGTTTTTAATTGCTAATTAATACGTTGTAAGGATCATCAAATTTAAAATAATTAAAGTTTTAAAATATAATTAAATACAATTATAAATAAGTGCAACAGATGAAATATCAATATTCAGAACAATAGATTTTTTCTAATTTCCCCATTTCTCCTCTTAGTTCTTTTAAATAGCAACCTCCACAGACTTTGAAAAGGAAGGACAGGGATGATTGAGGAGAGTGCACAAGGAATAAAAGTACTTTTGCTAGAAAATTGCTAGAAAAAACTGACTTTAAACCAGATTTTCAGAATGACAGGATGATAAAGTTAAGGGGCTAGATGGCCAAGAATATCAATGATAGAACAGAAAAAGTCCCCAGCCTTTGTTTTAAACTCTGTTAGACATTTCCCTTGCCATTATGTTATTGACCTAAAAAAGATACTGACTTCCCTCAATTCCTAATTTCTGTAATGGGGGTTTTATAGAAGAACAGTGTCAGTTTGATCATACACAGTTGGTAATCAGGAGATTAGGAAACTTACAAGATTACTTTTCATAGCGGGTTTTTTTTTTGCAGATCTAGGAACTACTAGGTTGACTGCTGAGAGATTTGGGGTGAAATCATGGCCAATGGGAATTTTGCCATCAGTTTCAAAAGATTCAAATTTCATCCTAGATCTTATTTGTTTAGAAAGAATGTGCTTATTTTTCTATTCTTTTTTTGTTCACAAACTGTCAGCATTGCGTGAAACAAACCATCCTGATTTCCAGAGTGCTTTTCAAAAGCCGAGTGATTGCCAAAATTGCAAATCCAATTTGTTCACAGACTGACCAGTGTGTGATCATTCCAATTATATTTGGCACATGTCAAGTGGAAGAATCAAACCTCCCTCTTTTTGGATCACTTATAAACACTTCAAAAAATAAACTCCCAATATAATTAGCTGCTGAAATGCTTGGCGAGTTGCCCTTAAAAAATCCCGGTCAGGAAACACACCCCCTTGATTCTTCCCGGGCACGTTCTTCAATAAGAGACTCAAATCTTGTTCCCCTGCACTGGCACTGATTAGTGTAATCCTCCTGACTGCCTGTGGGTACCCCCAAAATCTAGTTTTCCCACAACTGAGGTCCAGGAGCTGTGTTACATGAGAGCTGGATGATGTGGCAAGATCCCCCCCTCAAGCTCCCGTTAAGCTGCTGCTCAGCCCACATGTGAGCTGAAAGGGTGCAGCAGAGCTCACTGCTGCCCTTACCCTTCAAAAACTCTGCTACTGATACATGTTGAGGGTTTTTTGCAAAGCATCAGTGAAAATGCATTATCCTGTCAAGCTGTCTGAAACCCTGTGTAGGAGCTACCTTTTCCAGAACGAATCAGCCTTAAATCTTAAAAACAGTTTGCATAATCCTGCCAAAAAGCAAAGGAAGATTCAGTGAGCCAGTTACCTATTTTTGCTGCTATCTTGAAACACAAGAACTTTTCCTCTTATTTCTTTACATTTTTGGGTTGTTTTTTTTGTCTTCCTTTCCAATGATTGTCATGAGAATCACTTCAAAACACTCAGAAACCAAGAAAAAGAAAAACTCAGTGCTGAAGAAGGAAAGCAGAACAGCAGGTAAATGTATCATGGGACTCAAGCTCATTCAGCAATACTACATTTTTGAGAACAGTTTGGCTAGAAAGAAAACATGCATTTGGACTTTTCAAAGTCATATACTTTGCCATCAGAGCACCAGGAACCTCCCAGTGCCTAATCCTTAAAACATGTTACTTCTGAAGACAATTCTACCTCTACCTCCTGCTGTTTTTAGCAAAGTTTGTGAATACCCATTTTCTATGGGAAAATTATCAACTAAAATATTAAATCAGCCCCCACCTCACAACAATCTCTGTAAAAGAAAAAAGAGCTTTTCAGCTCCATGGATACCCTCTCGAAGCAACCCCTCATTTTTTCCTGATGAAGTATTTCCTGATGATTGCTTTCCATTTTCCCCATCTTCTCCATCTCAGTTCAGTTCTCACATAGGACATGACCAAAGGCATGTTTTAGACAAGCCTGGATGGTTTGGCTCTGGTTCATCCCCCTTACCCAGGAATAGCTTAGCACAAGAGTTGCCAGATAAGCCTTGCAGAATCCATATTTGGTAAGTATTGTTGCATTTCTCCCACAACTCTACTTATGTTTTTCTTCAAAATTGTTCAGAAATCGTGAATACTGACAAATGGTTCACTAGATGCTTGACTTATGTTTTTCTTTAATTAAATATAGCTCAGAAGTTTATTATTCTCTAGTCAAAAGCTACCACAGTCAATATGATGGGTGTATTTATAATGGTTCCTACCAGACTTCTAGCTTGGTGTGCCAGTTCTGTCAGTGTTCTGGGATCATCTGATCCCTCTGGCTGAACTGTGGTGAACTACTTGAGACTCTCTGCCATCTTGTAGCCAATCATGTTCATATCCATAGGTCAGTTCTTACTATTTCCTACCATATCTTCCCATTGAAAGATGATGAACAACTTCATTTTAAGAGTAGAATTTATGTTCACATACACTATCTCATGGAGTTGGGTGAGATGGCTGCTGGAAGACTGTGCTTTTGGGAGAAAAATAGTTGTACTTGGAAAGATATGTAAACCCAGGCACAAATATTATGAAAATAGTGTTCAAACAGGTAAACGCAGTAAGATACTGGGTCTTCCTTACCCCTTTTTAGTTAAGGAAAACAATTACTTCTAAGAGAGCAGATTAAAAACTTATTATTAACATCTTCTAGATGATTTTGTTTTGTGTCGTGTTTCTGCTTTTTAAGGCACTGGAGCAATCCCACTTTTTATGTATTGTGTTGTGACTTTCTGCCTCTTCTTTATAAATGTGTATTTCTGGATGTCTATAAATCGGCCACTCAAGACTGTTCCAGACAGATACTTGGCTTCCAGACTCTAAGTGCAGGGAAGAATGGTTTTCTTTTCTTCTTGTACTGACAAAAGTAGATGTGATAGTGTGTAAGCCACACCATTGGAATGCAGTAAGTAAACAATTATTTAAAGGACATTTTAGCAGCCTCAGCCAGTTTATTTACCTAGTTCTAACTCAAATGACCTCTGTTTAAAGCATAGTTTGGGCAGCTAACTGCACCCCAAGTACTTGCACCCTGCCCCCTCAACAAGAACTAGGAATGTGAACACGGGGCTCCTAACGTCTGGGAGCATGCAGGAGCAATGGACACAAAGAAGACCCAAAGCATCAGGACTGCATTTGCAATCTTGCATCACCTGCCTGCATCCCACATATTTCTGGTGAGGCTTTGCTAACAGCTCCTGAGGCACAGCTTACACTGCTCCCAGAAAACAGGACTATGGGCAAGGAGACCCAAACCTTCCCATACCAGAAGGAAAGCTGTGGCAGTGCTCCACTGCTATTCCATTCTTGGGTAACTTATAACTGGAAGGAAATGCAGGCCACTAACAGAGAAGATAGTGGACCAATATTACAGAAATCCCCCACAGTTCCCTCCTTTTAGAGGAATAAGGCTCCAACACTCATTTCATGCTATGAAATACTCGTATTGCTATTCTTCAGCTGCTGGGGAGTATCTTTCCTTCAAGCCCCTCCTGGGGTCAGTGCTATGAATATCAGCTCCAGCACAGCAAGCTGAGGCAGGCAGCAGCCACGGATGGCATTTGTCTTGGAAAATGTTTAGTTATGTGAACCTCAGCTTTCGCAATCTGATTCATAGCCTGAAGAAAGGTTACAACTTTTCAGGCTGGTATGCACCACATTCAACATAAGACTGTAGCCTTACCAGCTTTTTTATTAAATCTGAAGAGAGTCAAGTTACAAGGAACATAACAAGTCTTTAGAATACTGCATACACTTGAATTTCCCCCCACCCCTTTCCTCCCCATTCCATGCTCTTTTCCAGCAGATATGAGAAGCCCAGTTTTAGACAGGTAACGAAGGAAAACAAATATTTATGCATCAGTTGTTCCTCCAGGGCCACATGAAATTGATTGTTCTAACCAGCGAAAGAAGAAAAACTCTGTTTGCTATCAATGACTGAGTTAATCAGGAGTCTCAAAGGAAATGTTTATTGTAGAAGACCGAAAACATTCAACTCCCATCCCTTCCTCCCTGTAGCTTCAACACTGAACCAAAGTCCTCCAGCTTTGTTTGGGCTTCTGTCTGAGGCGTTCAAGACCCCTCCATGGCCTCATAAAGAAATTAACATATCTAGAGAACAGTTGTAGTGGTCTCAAAGCACCTCAAGCCATTAGGTTCTTAATTTTGTTGGTACCCTAAAATTAAGGAGAATTAGGTGACACCACAGTTTAATGTAAGTAAATGTTTGAAAAAGACTGAAAAGTCTCTTTAGTGCAGTCATGGGTAAATAAAAGGCATCAACTTCTTAAAATGTATGGCATTTGCTCCACAAAGAAGATTTTCTGATGTGATGAACCAATGGGCAGTGTTTGTGTCAGAAGTGCATAGCTCACCCTGAAAAAATGCTACTTAAATTTGGTTGAGTTTTTTCCCTCAGAGAAACTCTTCTTTTTAAAATATTAGAAAAGTTTTCAATTTTCTTATATATCTTGGTTTCCATTTCTCTCAAATTTTGCATAGATCCTGTTTAGTGCTGTGTAGTGTTAAAAAAGAAAGATTTGGTTATTTAAACAAGTGCCCAGTCTCTATGGGGTGTGCGGGTTATGCTGAATTTAACAAATGGCCATGAAGTCCTTGTAGCTAACAATGTTGATCAAAAGGGTTACAAATAAGCTTTTAAACTAAAAGAAAAAAAAAAAGGAAAAATATATAATATACGGGGGAATCTTAGATTAAGGTTTGTTTTAAATTACTTTAATTATTTTATTCTCTAACAACAAGCCAAATGTGTAAGGATAGATTCAAGTTCCTTCTGTGTCCTCTGCAATTCCTCAATGATGTAGTGAGAGGTTGATGATCCTGGTAACACCTGCCAAAGGCTGACATCCATGTCTTTTTCCCCAAGGTGCCTAAGGCTATGGTGTCCTGTGTGAAGAGCAGGAGGGATAGGATGGCTGGAGATGGCACTCGCCTGCAGCAAACCCCCCAGGACTGGGGCTGCAGAGACCATGCAGTGTAACAGCAGGGGCTGCCAGCCAGGGCAACTTTCCCACACGTGCCTGAGTGAGGGGCAGAGGAAAAGGGAGCACAGAAACCTGGAGCTACATCTCTGTGGCGTGAAATGTGTAATTACCTCAGTTTAAGATGTAAGGACTGACTATGAGAGGTATTTAACACAGCCACTCTTCAGGTGCTGATGCCTCTCTTAGGTTTTAGTAGAGATAGTGCACAATGGAGTCCACCAGGCAAGACTATCAGATGGATCTAAACAGCAAAATATTTTTTCAGAAGGTCAGTCCAAGGCAAGAAACAGATTTTACCCCATTGTCCCACAGCTGAAACATCTTTCAGGGCTTTGGTGACCACCAGCACAGTGTGGCAGTCTCTGGGAGCAAGTTTCTCACTTGAGCTTCTGCTGCTGCTAAGAATGTAAGTTATTTATGAAGAGAAGGTCATGTACCCACATTTCAAGCTGCAAAGCAAGCCAGAAAACTCTCACAGTTTCATGTAACTGTGCCAGAAGCTAAAGAAGTCTAATACATAGGACAAATCACATTTCATTGTGCCTGAGAGAGAAGGACCATAAGTTGGTGGCTGTATCTGAAAATATTTGCATTTACTGACTTTAAGATAAATCATTAAGTATCTTATTATAATTTGGGTTTCTTGACTGACTGATTAGAGATTCATTTCTTTTTTCAGTTTTTTTTTGTGTATTGTTACAGCCCTAGCAAACTGGAGACATGGGAAAGACAAAAACCTGTAGGAAAATACACTGTATTTTGAGATGCAAAATGATTCCTGTTAAATGCTGAAATCAGCAAACACCACTCTGCAGCCATCACAGGAAGTGTCCCCTGCCAACAGAGCTAGTGAAAAGTACAGACAGTTCACTGGTCCTCTTCTAAATGTACTGTGCTTCATCCAGGCATCAAGTCAAAAATGGGGCTACCAGGACACAACTAACCAAGCTGCATTCAACAAGGTGAACACATCTTCACTAATATACATGAAGATCAGGTTAGCACTGGGAGAATATTTTTTATAACGTTTGAGCTTTGAACCCTGTTCCCCCTTAAAAACTGAACTTTAAAATTCAGAATTCCACTTGCTTTATAGACAATGGAAAGGCTTCATTTTAAGCTTTCTCTTCCACAAATGTCTTTCTTTTTATTCTACTAGGACTAATGATCTCTGTCCTCTTCTAAGTTCTTTACCACTCTACTCCCTTTTTTCAAATTGTCTCATTCATTAAAAAAAATTAAATTAAACTCAGAGCAGTTGTTCTGTTCTCAGCCTTTCTGAGTCTGTTCTTGACCTTCCTTAACTTCACATTTGCTTCTTCTACCTCAGACACAAAGAAGGGTTATTTATCCCATATGCTATGTTTGTTCCACCTGTGCAAACACACAGCCAGGATCTTTACATCTTTTTGGAAGAATTTCATTATTTTAATAGTACATATAAACTGAACCCCTTAAAATATAAGAAAAAAAATAAATAAGAAATATTTTCACACAATAGTAGAATCAGCCCAGGCTAGAAAAGACCTTGAAAGTTCATCTGGTCCATCTTTCATGAAAAAGAGAGCCTAGATCTTAGTTCCAGTAACACCTTAAGGTTATAAAATAGTGAAAATAATGGGAATAAACTTGTAAATAAAAAGTAGGCAAAGTGATATTTGATGTTCAAATCTGTCCTTTAGAGGCCTTCTGTTGATGATGATCAAAGATCTGGTTGCATAGTACACTAAATGAACCACCAGTCACCATCTCTTTTTGAAGGACTATTTGTCCTGTGTTTCTAAATTACTTGTTTCATGCAGCACAAAAACCTTTGAGCTAGTTGTTATACTGGGGCTTGACGTCTTGTATTTGGTATTGCCTGTGCTTCCATGTGTGCGCAGTCAGAAATCCCTAATGCTAATTTTTCTGTTATCGATCCTCACTATTCTTGAAGAGGACAGAAAATAGAAGTGTATATGTTTAAAACTTTATAATTTCTTTCTTTAGGACTTGTCATTTTTCACTGTGTTTTTCTGTTATAATCACCTCTTTAAAACATTTGTTTGTACAGATTTTGTTTTTCCAATAATTTCCTAACCAATCTCTCTTCATTTTGCTTTTCACATGGAGCTCTATTTTGCCACTATTTTAGAAATTAAGAATTATGTCTACATGTATAATTAATAACTTGGTTTAGTGGCTGACCTCTAAAATTTAGGTTAATGAAAGTTCATGGCTGACCTAATAGAATTACCAATTTTGAGATGGAAATATTTTCATTTTTTTTTAAAAGCACTTTTGATCAAACCAGGCATTAATCCAACTCAAGGCAATTTAATTTGTTTCAACCTAGGTTTTATCACAATGACATTTTTTCAGTGGGAATCAAATTTTAATTCATCAGAATGCATCAATGTGGTATTCTAGGTGGCATCTTACTGAAGCAAAGATGTAAGAAGAAGATGTGTCTTCCTGAGGGTGCAGATTTGTGCTGCCATCAGGGATGGTTTTCCTGAGACCAACATCTGGAGCTGAGAGAGCAGCCAGGGGCAGGACTGGCAGCCAACTTGTTCTTTTTCTGTTGGGACAACAGAAGTAGAACCTTCTGCCACAAGGCATTTTCCATCTGATATGAGGGTGAAAGATTTGCCTAGGACTCAGGTGGGATGAATAAAGTTACAAGGTTAGGTCTCTCTCTTCCGTGCTCTGAGAATCACCCTAAGGGTTAGTAGCGTATTACAGAACCTAGGAGAGGATAAAGAATCTGTACAAGAGACACTAGAGATCAAGTATTTTTCATGGAAAATGTCAGTGGTGTTACAGCTTCAGGTTCTCTGAGTCAAACAGAAGTTTGTGGTTGTAATAAGGCTTCCCTGTATTTTATCTGTTCCTGCTGTTATGCTGGCAAATGTTTTTCCTCAAAAATCAAACAGAAAAGACATCCTTGGGACTGTTAGCTTGTTATAAACAGTACAAATTATCGGCAGGATTTTCAAAAGCATACTCTGTGAGTCTACTCATGACTTTGGAGGGAAAAAAATGCTTCTGTCCCTGCCCCCCATTGACTTCAGTGAAGCTGCTTAAAAATCCTTTATTATTTTCAGGTCACTGTCATTTTTCCATGGATCTGAAGGTAAACTTATCTCCCATTGTCTCACTAGACTAAGACCATTCTAACCACATTCTGAATCAATAATTTTCCTGTCTTTTCCAAGTACAAAATGATTCTGTTTTCTCTTTAGTTTCTCCATAAATCAAAATACAATGTGATTTATATTCATTGTGTTTCATGTATGTCTCCCAAAGGTGCCAAAACAATAAACCCTGGATAATAGATAAGTTATTGCTGATAACTCAACCAAGAAATATATGACAACTGTGATAGCATGGTTTGTTCTTAGCAATTATTTGTATTCTCCTAGAGATGGAAACTATTGCAGAGCCTGGGAGCACAAAGCCTCTAATCCGGCTGTTAGGAAGATGGATTCACTGAACTGCTGGGCCACAGAGATTGCTTATCCCTTTGTTATTATGCTGGGGCAAAGACAATTATTTCTGTTGAGCCTGGGTACAGGTTTCTCTCAGAAGGGACCACAGATTGGGAGCATTTGATTTCTCCAGGGAGAAACATAATTCATTCTATTCATAAGCAAATAAGTAGGTTAGTAATTAACATGAGAAACGCCTATATGAAACAGATGGCAGGAAGGTGAAGAGCTGGAACCTCAAGTGGGCACCAAACAGCAGGACAAGGGCACATGGACTGGTGTCTGCAGCCTCAGGCCCTTTCCACCCCCATCCAAGGCCAACCAGGAAAACACTGCTGCACTCAGGAAGCTGCAGGAGACACTTGAGTCTGTGTGGAGTGTGGGCTGGTGGACAACAAAAAGGTGACAACACATGGACCTGTGGTGCAAGCACTGCTCAGGGGTGGGCAGCATTGCCAGGTCTGCCTCCCATGCACTGAAACCAGGGGTATCCCTGTGAAGAAATTCAAAACACAACAGGGTTATTTTATTACCAATATGTTTGTAACAGCACAAATGGCTTCCCTGCCATAAGCACATGCAGTAAATGCTTTCCAGCAACCAACAGTGTAACCACAGATCCAAAAACCTCAAGGAATGAAAGGCACTGGGATCCCTCCCAGCAGCATAGTGTTACAGACAATATTCGAAAACATATCTGAGTTTAAAAATAAAGCAAATAAACAAGTAAGCATGTCACACTCCACCATTCCTCAGTACATAATCTCTCATTGAGAAATGAACTGTCAGCAGAACTGGTTGAGGTTGCCACACCAGCAATGTAGGTTGAAGTTCACCATCATTTTTTTTGGAGACCAAGATACCAGCTTACACATGATCTCAGCTGAGCTCCTTTGACAACCAGAGGAAAGGCCATCCACAGTATGTCCAAGTCTGGAGGAGACTCTTCCACAGTTGACATAGCTGAGAATCACTGGAATACTCTGAGGTTCCTCAATAAATTGAGAAGGGGAATAGATAGAAGAAATCTAGTGCTCTTGCATAGAGCCTGCTCTGGGACCTTAGACTGCAAGGTTCTTTTGTGCCCCTCTCTCTATTTAACCAGCAGACTTCCTAGCTGGAACAGGGTTTGCAGGTGCTGGTGACACAATCACAGTGACAGTCCCATAACTCCACTATGCCTCATGTTCATTCCACCAAGGATGGATTTGTTTGCCTTTACAGCCCAGCTGGATTCTTAACAAAGTGATCCTGAGTTTGAATGAGTCCTGTTGTGAGAACTAAATCTCCAGAGTATTTTTTGTGCAGAGCAGTATGACTCCTTTGGTATCTTTCTGTTTTTACATTCATTTCTGTAATTCCAAGCAGGTTTGATGGAAGCAAGGGGGGAATTTTTAGTAGAGTTGCTGTAGTTTGGAACATACTGTGCCCTGTTCCTGTTGTCTCCCTCAGCAGCCTTTCAGGAAGGCACTGGCAGCCCCCAGAACCTGTGGTGCCCATGCCCTGATGCTCCTGCTCTCCCATGCCAAGCACAGATGGCACCCTGTTCCTCCAAGTCAGCAGTTGCTTCCCACATGGATAATGCCTAGAAATACCAACAGCAGGAACTTGAAAAATAAATTGAATTAAGAGTATCTTTCCTGATTCTCAAAAGTGGGATTGAAAGAGGAGGAATGCTGCTAATGAAGTAACTAAAGTTTCACTTACAGTTTTTAAATAAAAAAAAAAAAAAATCATTCTTAACCGATAATACTGTGACTTAATTAATAACTCAGATACTTTAAAATGTGACCAAAAACACACTGCCTGGGCCCCCCTATATTTACTATGCATTGAGAAAACAAATCTCCCCCTGGCCATGGGGCCTTGTGGAGGTCTGAGCACAAACTTTATAATCAGATGAAAATCTGACATATTTAAGTAGCTCAGAATGTTTCATTGAAAATACAAAGTCTTGTCTCAGCATGACTAAAGCAGACATATTTACCTATTTCCACAGGTCATGATTATTGCATTTCTGAGTCACTGTGGAGATGGAAATGTCTGTCTGCAGACTTCAGCAATGATCACGTCAGCTGGAAGCAATGGTTTAGGGTTCAAACTCCCAGCTGCAGTTTGAAGGAGACACATGGAGATGATGTCGTTCCCAGGCAATGCAATTCTCGGAGGCAGTCCCTAGATGTCACTGAACACCACGGCTGGTTTAAATACAAACCACTACACTTTACAGCAGGCAAGTCCTTCTCATGCTAGAGACACAATATATTTCTGCTAGCTAGAAAATTATGGCTTTTGAAAAAATCTTCATACATTCAGTCCTTCAATTTCAGTGGTGAAATTATTCCATACTGAAAATTAGGAAACTTGGAGCATAATGAGCTGCTCACCAGTGAGTCACCAGTGCTAGGGCTCCATCAGATCTCCCTGGTGGTTGGTGTCCCCTTTGGAGGTGACTTAGGGCCCATCCAGCAGCTTCTCCCCAGTAGGGAAAAGTCCTATTCCTTTGGTCCTTCTGAAGATTCCTCAGCTTCTCTTTCTTGTATGAAATCATTTTTTGACAGAAACTTGCTTACTACCTCATGCCCTTCTTTACTTTCTCAGAGGCTCTTGGTCCTGTAAGAGTCCCTAGGGCTGGGCGCAGGGTGGAGCAGCAGCCAGGACCACCAGCCATAGCCCAGCCCAGCAGCTGTGCTCAGTTTTAAATCTAATCTGAGTTTTGTCTGAGTTTCTTGGGGTGGTGACTGTGGGAGCTGGTCTGTTCTTACCTTCTGAAACCAGCTCAGGTGATATCAACACAGCCTCTTCAGTGCCACGGCTGCCTGATGAGTACCATGGTTATATTCCAGCATTCCCTGTGAAGACTGGCTGGGAGAGCTGGAGCTGTTCAGCCCGGAGAAGGGAAGGGAAGGCTCCAGGGAGACTTCAGAGCAGCCTTCCAGTACCTAAAGAGGGCCTACAAGAAAGCAGAGCACTGCCCCTCAAGCAAGAGCTCCAGCTAAGATACTGCCCTTGCCAAACAGGAGGCCTGTGGGGAAGATTTTCAAAGGTAGATGTGACAGGTCATTTTTTTAATCATCTGCTTTTATAGTGCAATACTATAAACTATGCTATATAAAAACTGGTATCATCTACACATTAGTGTCTAGTATTTCCTTGGACCCCAAAACAGCCCCAAAAGGAATGATCTTTTTTAGAATGAACTGTATTAGTCAAGTGGCTTTTCCTTATAAAAATGAAAAATACTTGCAAGCATTTTAAACCCTCCCAAATGGAAAAGAAGTTAAATTTAAAAAGGAAAGTGAGAACAAATTACATTTAAAGTAAGAAAGAAAAGCAGCAACAATAAAAAAGACGTCATAGGGTTTGTGCTTACAGCAAAGAGGCTGTAAACCAGAAACATGCTACACCAGTAAATCAAGAGAGGTGTTGCTGTTGCTGCTACAGGCTTCCTCTTAGTCAAACAGCACTGCCTTTTCTGCCAGAAAAACACCTGAATCTTAAGATTTATTTTCAAGGTTAGGAAATCTGAGATCTTTCTACAGAATACATTAAATCATACCTGAACTGCCTTGACTACTTCAGTGGTCTGTTCAGTCTTCTGGAATGGCACAAATTTGGCTCCCTTTTAACTCATCTTCTTTATCCCTAACTGGTAATTCAGCTACCTCTGCTTGTCTTATTTAGCACTCCTGGAGCAAAACTTTTAGTTCTTCTCTGAAAATTCTGAGGCTAGGTAGAAAAAATTAGAGCAATTTAATATAGTTCTTGTATTATTTATGTATCAAATGGAAATCAAACAATACAGTAGATGTCTGGGAAGAAGCAGGCATGGGGTGAACCATAGGAAATAAAAGATACTCACTTCCATGGGTGTGGATTTACTGTAAACATCAGGAGTGCAAGAGTATACACAAAGCATGACTCTGCTCTACAACTCTTGTGCCATCATTACCTTTGGACACTAATTATTAAAAGTAGTGGGGGTTTTTTGCTGTGATAGAACTAAGAACTCAACCACAAAAGTGGATCCAGCTGCTCTAAGTGCTCTATAAACAGAAGACAAAGTGCCAGTTTCACCCAATAACCTTTGAAGCCTTCAAGGTGTCGGCTGCATCTCCTGCTGCTGCTAACACTGGCAGGTCACCTGCTTGTCCCTGGGACAACACTGAGCAACAGGGAAAGTTTGAGGGTATTTCTAGGGAGTGTTGGTGTGGTGGGTTCTCCTGGCGTTATAGGAGAAATAAAATGTTTAAAATACAAAGAGCAGATAACTAAGGCTATAATTTTTGGCTGAGTGAGGAAGGCTATGGAAACATGTCACTAATGCATTAGAGATGACAGTGTTGCAGTTGAGAGATAGTGGGAACCTGAATGAAAAACTTGTCTGGCTGGATGGACAGAAAAGGTCTACCTTAATAGAGGCAATCAGAGTCACAAGAATTCAGGGACAAGTGCAGTATGAATATATGGATCCAAAGTAGTGGAAGAAAACTGGGATTATGGGCCTCATTGATAGGGAAGATGAGCTCCCAATCACTAAGGGAGAAGATGGTGGAAAGCACATGCAGGGGAGTGTGTGGCTTGGACTGTACTGATTTGAACATCTATATATTCCCAGGAGACATGAAAAGACCTGAGTTTTGAATTTGGGCAGGCATGAAAGGCTCCAGAACAGAAAAGTGGAATTCTTACGTCTCCAGCACACTTATGTGTGTCCAACACACAACACACACATTCGTGTTAATGAGGGAGATTATTGGGAATTATCTGTTTAAAAAATGGGATGATGTGAGAAGCCTGAGATGCACTTACTGACTGGTGATTGTTGCCAGCTCCTGGAGAGTGGTCTGAAAAGATCACCAGGTGTTTGTAGTTGTCACCCTGGCATGGCTACATCCAGTTCTCTGATAACAGCTAGTCACAGACACTTGAGCACAGGTGCAGTGTTTCTGCTCCTCCCCAGAACTCCTCAGTCTTCTACTTACTAAAAAAAACCACCGTGTTGATTTTGAAACACTGAACAAGTTCACACCTTGCTCTTTTGTTCTGTCTTATACTGTTGATCTCCTGCACATAATTCAGTTCAGGATGAAACGATTCAAGTATTTTGTCCCAAAAGTTTTCCAATCGTACATTAAAAAATTGTGTTTCATATTTTAAATAGGCAGTACAATAAAAAAATAGAGAGCAATGCAGCAGAGTTGTGGCATAAAAAACACATGTAATATAAAAATGTATGCAGTCAGTTATTGTATAGTTATTTAAGGAAAGGAAGCATAAAAGGAAGAAAAAATCCACAAAATTAAGTGTTATTTTAATAGTGTGTTATTAGAACAGAGAACTTTGTATCACTTAGGCAACTTTATGGGTTTTTTAGTATCTACAGATAAGAATAATCACATGAGCACAGCTATGCAGTCAGCCCTGGACATATTTTTCATTATCTTGAACACCGATATAAAATTATCTTAGTCTATGTAATATAAGTGAAAATGATAAGGTAAATGAGTACAAAATGGGGGAAATTATACCACTTGATTATACAGCAAACAGACTGGTTTCCTGGCTGTTTGCTCAGAGAAAACCCTGTGTCATTTCTGCCTCTGACTTTTGGAGTTCCTGTGGCATCTCATTTCCCTTTATGATACCAAAAGCTGTGATGGCAGAGGGTGCTTGCAGTGATTGCCCATACAGGCCAAAGTACTGCTCATGTTGCCTTATTTTAGCACAAACATTGTTTCCTACCTCAGCTCAGAGTAAACACTTCACCTAAGAATGCACATAGTGAGGTGAAATATCACATACCTTGTGCTGCGGTGTGTGTGAAAACCCACCAAGGATGAGGAGGTACTGTTAGACACAAGTAGTATTTCAGGGAGGAATTTTGGCATTTCAACTGAATAAAGGAAGAAGCACAACTCCGTGTTGTTGCGCGTTTTGGCATTGACTCGCTTCTGCCCTTTAGCATCAGATCCAATGAGCATTTTTCGAAAAGCAATTTCCAAATTTTTATGGCTTTAGGAATAATGCTACCTGTGAACTAAGCATCCAACCCTGTGGACCTGTACCATCTGAAAACTGTGTAAATCCTGAAGACAAATTTCAGGTCCTCAGCTGAGGCAGAAATAACCAGCTCTACAAATGGGCAATGTCCAGAAAAAGCAGAACAGGGTCTTCAGCAGCTCACAGGCTGAGACAGTGGTGTCTTGCTATTGCAGGAGAAGCAAACTCCTGTTTGAACAAGAGATTCACCCCCAAAGAATCCAATGTACATTAAGGCCCCATCTAAAATTTTTACTGTTGCACTTGGAGATTTGCCTTCCACGGAGATGGTTGAGAGAAAAGCAATGAGAATGATTAAAAGTCTGGAAACTTCAGCCCTGTGTAACAAAGAAAATTAGAATACTTGAGATAAGAAGATGTAAAAAATTATTGTAAAGAAGTGTCATCATTAGGTCAAAGGAGGTGATTCTGTCTCCCTCTACTCTGCTCTAGTGAGACCCCACCTGGAGCACTGCATCCAGTTCCAGGGTCCCCAACACAGAAGATGTAAAAACGATGTGGATCTATCAGAGAAAGAGGAGGTTCTCAAAGATGATCACAGGGCTGAAGAACACCTCTCCTGTGCAGATAGGCTGAGATACTTGGGGTTGTTCAGCCTGCAGAAGAGAAGACTCTGGGAAGACCTTAGAGCACCCTCCAGTACCAAAAGGGTACTGGAGAGAGGGTACAAGAAAGCTGGAGAGGGACTTTTCACAAGGGCATGTCATGAATGGTTTCAAGGTGAAAGAAGACAGGTTTAGACTAGACATTGGAGAGAATTTTTCTGCTGAGAGGGTGGTGAGGCACTTGGATAGATTTCCCAGATCAGTTATGGATGCCTTATCCATGGATGTGAGCAAGGCCAGGTTGGATGGGGCTTTGAGCAACCCGGTCTGGTGGAAGGGTGTCCCTGCCCATGGCAGAGGGGTTAGAGCTGGATGGTCTTAAAGGTCCTTCCAACCCAAACCATTAAATGAGTTTATGATTCTATAATGTGCTGAAGAGGCAGCAAGAAAAGTTACCTATACCATTTGGAATTTCTTTTTTTAATCATCACAGTAGTGAAAGACTGATTGTGTGGATGTTTGTGAAGCCTGCATGATTAGAGATGGCTTGACAGAAGTATCCATGGGAAGAGGTGGATAGACTAAATTACCTCCTCCAGTCTCTTTCAAGTCTAGGAACTAGGATTCTGTGATTCAATAATGTCAAATAAATGTAAATTTAAAATGTTTTCACATTTCATTGCAAATCTCATAATTACTTGACACCACCTCCATATTTAAAGGGAGAAATATTTCAATCCAAAGGAAATTGATCTTTACTACAGTTTGCTTCTGTCTATAGTGCTGCTTTTCTTTTCAATTTGACATCCGTATTACTAAAGCCTTACTAAATCATCACTTTAAAACACTGTGCAAAACCCAGACTGTTATATATAGTCCATCATTTTAAAAAATAATCAAAACCAAGCCCCCACACTTTATCCCTTACAACTGTTACCTTTCCTCTTTTTCGCCACCTGGCCCTGCCAGTGCTGCAGCTTCACTGCACATGAGGCACTGCACTTAAGGCTGGACTGCAAATCCTCAAATCTAAAGTGCCTTTTTATAGGCAAAGTCAGCCACGTCACTTTGAGACTGCAGATGATCCGGGATCAAAGCCACAGCAACGTAGTGCCTTTACACCTGATTGCTACACTGACAGATTAGATTTGTCTTTCAGTCCCAAACTCATCATGCAAAGGGCACCATCATAATAGAAAATTTCATTAAGCAGCTTTATTTTTTCCGTATAACAAACTTCAAAGGAAAAGAGAATCTGGGGGGGAAATGTATGATATAAGAGAAAAAAATCAACTCCAAATGAAAGGATACTATAGAGAACTGGAGTTTTCCATTACAGAGGTATTAAATGCCTGCAGCTGAAAACCACTGCACAGCCTTGAAAATCAGGCCAGTGTAATTTAACCAAGATGAGCCATTTTCCACATATCATTTATCAGCATGAATCTGTAATAAACTTACCAAAGTGTGACTAGGTGCAGAGTTTAGCCTCAAATATTCCTTTGCACTAATTTCTTCTGCTTTTTGTGGAGAGGCTACTTGTCCCTTTGTGATATTAATCTTGACAACAATCTGTGAGTCCCTAATTCCTAATGAGATTGAAGATGGCACAGATTAATTTGAAAGGAGACCACCTTGGAGCACTGCCAGGAATGATTGAATTTTTCCTTTTGGCTTTGGGGAGCTGCTAACACCTTTTAGTTTCCCATTAACACATATCGTGGGGTGAGGCATCCTAAGAATTGTTCAGCTCTCATCAAAATCTCCAGAGGAAAACAGCTCGAGTCTTTATGACCTTATAGATAGAACATTCACACCGATCATGTGCAATGCCCTGAATTCAAGTAACAGAAGACTGAGTGCAGCAGATAATAAGATGACAAAGAATTGAAAACTTGCTCAGAACCTGCAACCCTTTTTATCCCATATGGTGCTTCAGCTAGAAAGGCTGTATGACATATTGTGCCCTGCAGATTTTATTTTGTTTACTGTTTTTTTAGCCTGTGCCAGGTAGACAATTTCCACTGACTTACCCTTGATCAGTAATGTGTAAAATAAATTCCAGCTTAAAAACTTTACCTTTTTTTTTTTTTAAATGGAGTGTATTTTTTTGCTTTGCAAGCAAATGGAATGTTTTGCTCTTCCCCATAATTACTAGTATCTGTGTTTCATACCATTTCGTGCCTGTCAAACAACAAAGAGTCTGCCTTGCAGACAATAAAAAAAAAGAAGAAAACCAAACTAAGATAAAAACAATGTTAGAACAGAATAAAATACTGACATTATTTTTCCAGAGCATCCTCTAAAAACGAGTACTAGCTACTGAATATAGGGCAATAGAGCAAGCTAAATCTTGTCTTTTTGATCAGAACTGGCTTCAAGGAACAAATTGTTTTCCATTTAGCTAGTTCCTATTTCTACAGTTTCAAATAAGACATATATAAATATGGAAACAAAGTGTTTTTTTACATTCACACACTAGAATTTTATTGCTTGCATGTCTAGGAAATTCAGAGTACCCATCTAGGTTTTATAACTACTGAAATTACCTCAAAATTGCCACTAAGACTTCTAATCTCCATCAGCTAAAATATAAATGTGACACAAAATCCCAGCTAAATTCAAAGTGTAACAAAGGAAGAAAACCCTCTGGCCTTGGGGCCTGATTTCAATCCATGATTTCATTCTGCAAGGCATGTGAGTACATGATTTCTTTTTTCATGTTATTGTTGGAAAAACACTTGTGGTTACTTTTTGGTCTAAAAATGTTTTTGGTAAGCCTAGTCAGCAAGGACTAATTTCCTCACCCTGAATATATTCTATCCAAGACATGTCTGGTTTTAGTATTCACAAGTCCCAACACCAAAAACTGTAACAGGGAGTTTTCTCGTCACCCAGAAAATATCTGTAAAATATCTGGTCAGTAGAAACAAGAGAAGAGTTAGAAACCTAAACGCAAGAGAGGAGTTAGGGACACATCTTGTTGCACCAGCCAGTGCAAGAGCTTCCCACAGTGAAATCATCATGTCTTGTTTACATTTAAAGCTGGCATTTGGGAGGTGAATTTTCTTTAACACATATCAAATAGGAAGCATATGCTGCATACAATGCCTAGTAATTACATTTCATGTCATCTAATGTTCCTGCTGAGTTCTGCCCCTCTACTGTAACTATATAGTACTTCAAGGATGAATTGTGTTCATTCACCTGATTTTATATGTTGCAGGCAGTAGGTTATGTGTTCTAGTACTGTGGAGGGATCTCTGATAATCCGGACATGATCTGGTGATACTGGATTGCTTTTGGCCTGACTGTACTTAGCAAATCTGATGTTCAGGTCAGTTCATTGTTCTGACATGTGCAATACATTTTCTGCCATGCAATTCATGTATCCAGTATGAGATAAGAAATTAGTTTTATATAAGTTAATTCTGATCTGCTGGAAGTTTCTACTACTCAGTCGGTCAGGTAAGATTGGGTTTTGTCCAAAAGTTTTCTTTTTGGACTTCTGCCAGCCCCAAAGTTTCCAAAGTCAAGCCATCCACCAAAATAACATGTTCAATTTAACTAGTGGACTTTTATTAATCAGGACATGGTGGCAGTTTGTTTACTTTCTGCTATTTTTAGAGTATGTTTTGGTCATATTTTCTATTTTTTCTCTGAAGGCATAAAAAATTCTGTCTTAAAAAATTCTGGGTTTTAATAATTGTTGCATTGGTTTGATTTGTTTTTTTTCCATAACCCTATGACTTCCATAGCTGAGGTTTAAGAAAGTTATCATATATCAAGAAAACTAAGATAAAATTACAGGAGTTGTTACCTCTTTAACTGTATATACAAATAGGGAGATAGGCTTGCCATTGATAATTCCAACTTGTCACCATACCATATTTCCAAATGAATTATTTAGTGTAATCACCTGTAAAAGCCATATTTATTATAGGGGTAATTTGTAGCCCATACTTGTGTTCCTGGGACTGAATAGAAGAATGAGTCATTCAGAATTTTTTCTTTACTCTTATGTTTTTTCACCCACAGGACACAGTCATACATTTTCCTATGCATTTCTTGGTCTGAGTTAGCCAGCTATGAACCTGTCAGTCTAAATTTTTCATTTTAAACTGTTCTGTTCTCCCTGCACAGTTCACACTGACATTAAAATTCTGAACCTTAAATATACTTCTCACTTTCTGGTTTTAGTTTCTAAAGTTCTTTAAAAATATTTTGTGAGTTTTATTGATACTTTTCCACATAGGCAGGAATTTACATGAATAGGAATAACATTTTATAGGTGACTACTAAAACTAAAATTAAGGCTGAAGGATCGAAAAATATACTGTCACTTTCATGTGAATTGCTTCCAATGCAGATGTTCCTATGTCAACTATTTTCTTTAAGAAACTCCTGGATCCATCAGAAACTGTCCTCCTCCTTGGTTTTGATGAGTTTTATGGGGAGAGGGTGCCTATCTTACATCCAGAGTAGGGAGGAGTGTGCTGGATCTGCGGTGGTGTGTAGAGAAGAGATCCCTCTTCCCTGAAAGTGCTGGGCTACCAAGACCTCAGAGCTGCATAGTCCTGTAATAATTTAAAAGGAATTCAGATGCTGTTATCATGGTGGCCAGCTTCAAGTCATCTGCCAGCCTCAGAAATAGAGATTCATGCTTTCATGACAATTAAACTTTGTCATTGATAAAAATTTGATGACCCCAAAGGTAAAAAAGGGAATGTAACATATGCCACCTTAAACTATAGCAAAAAATACATTGTGGAAGAACTTAGCTCAAGCTCATTGCTGCTTTACCTAACCAGCACATCTAAACAAACTGTACTTTTCACCTCTAGATTTACATACTTCAGGCTGTGAATTTGCCTTAACATGAACATGCCTGAGCTTTGCAGCTAAGAGGCAAAGTGGGGTGGCTTCTTCTTCTCCAACAGAGACAGTCGTGCGGAGATAATTTCTTTCTGCACAAGGGAAGCAATGGCTTCCCAAGTATTTTAACATTAGTTATGTCCAGAACAAATGAATAGTGAAGGTCATCTAGAAGGTAGATGAGCATAATTCTGCAATATTCTTCCTGAAAAGCCATGACAAGAAATGCATAAAGAATTCCAAGTTGAGGATAGACATGATTAAATTCTCTGTTTCATTCTTTTCTAATAGTGTCAAATAAGCACCTGGGTCTTTGCAACCAAAGCTGAGGACTGGGCTGATGACTCAGGAGAACAAGCCACAACAGCTCATATTCTGAGCAGCAGCCCATTTACAATCCATCACTATGCATGTACAGTTGTGAATACTTCTTCCCATGTGAATTCCTTTGCATTTATTGACATTGAATTTCATCTGTGATTTTGCCATTTATTTCTGTGAACTCCTTCAGTAGCATTCTGCGTTCAATTTAAATTTTGAACCCACTGGATAGTTTCTTATCCACTGCAAAGCTTCACCTTTCTAACAATGCTGCTATTTTAGGCTGATTCTGAACATGTTGAACAGTACAAAATCCACTGATTTTCAGACACTTCTCCTTACAGTTGCAAAGCATTTCTTCTTATCCTTCGTCCAAAACCTGATCCTTCTTCTAGGCCAGTAGGAACCTATTATGTCAAAGAGTCATTGAGATGAATATCATAAAAATATTTTGAAAATTAAGGATCAGTTTATCCCTTATGCCAAATGTGTTTTAGTTTTCAAAAATGTGATTTCTATATGCCAGAGAACAAAAAAAAAAAAAAAAAAAAAAGATGATGGGAGCTAGAGGCAAGGGCGAGTAATGCCTTGGGGGTTTATGGGGGTTTATACCTTTGCTTACCACTAGTATTCCTTTTAGGAGTACCTTGTCTCATAGTGACCTCTTAAAACCTTTTATCCTTGCTCCCTCCACTACTGTGCTGGAAACCTCTAACTTCATGCCAAATCCCACACTCCTAACCCAACATCCCCCAACACCTGAATTCCCTGGAACCACGGCTTCCCGGGGGTTACTCACCTCTGTCCTTCCCAGGCCCCTGCCTCCCACCTCCCATAGATGTCCTGCCTGGCAGAGTTTCTCCACCTTTTGCTCCCCAAAGACTCTCCCACTGCAGAACCTTCCCCTCCCACTTTTAAAGTGAGACAGGTAACTGCCTGAAAGATAGTTAGGATCACTTTGTGCTGAAAATGGAATCCCCACAGCCCCTCACCACAGCAGCCCCTCCAGGTGCAGCCAGCACCAGGGAGCTGCAGCCCTCCCCACTGGCACCCTCCACTTGGGTGCAGAGGGCTCTCAGTGAGCTCTGAATTTATTCAGTGCCTCCCATTGTTTCTAAACATTGCTTTGGAGAACACTTTCCCTTCGGTGCTGTTGTTGTTGCAGCAGTTACAGTGCACACATCTTGAGATGTGTTATCACAGCAGTTTCAATGAGAACCTGAGAAAACCAAAGAAACCATAAGCAACTTTTCCATTTACAATAAGAGCCTTAATTTTAGTACTTTTAGTCCTTTATTTTTACTAATATATAACAAATGAACTATTTTGCTTCATAAATATTAAGGATTAATATTTATAATAACAAACCTCTACAATTATTCCTTGTAAAACCATGATTTTTCTTCTGAGATCCACTTTCAGATGAAGTGTTATTAACAGCAATTGGCATAATTCACCGATTTACAATTTTGAAAAATAAAAGTTTTATCTTCTCTTTTCTCACTGCAGATCAATACAGAATATTTCTACCTATGTTTCCCTAAACACTTTTTGACTGTACTTTTCTTTAGATTTTTAGGCCAAAAAGGAACCATTCTGATTCTTCTGCATACCATGGACCATTTTTTCCAGTGCTAATAGTTTTGGTCAGCCCATGGCAACATTTCTCACTTGGTAAGATCTGATTCAAAATAGCCCAGAGAAGATAAGTGAGGGCTTGCATATAAAGGATTTCAAATTGTGTTATCAACCTAATATTACCAATAGAAAGAGAGGATATGGACAAAAATCTCACCCAGACTATATGTTGATTTTAGTCTTGTGATTAGCAACAGTGATCAAATTTTTAATTTTTATAATGAACATGAGAAGATTAGGTCTGCTTTAAATTTGAATAGCCAAACAAAAAAAACACCCACAAACACTCTAAAGCTCAATCTGAAAAGACCAAAAAATGTTTCTGCAAACCCATGTGTTTTAGCAAGGCTTTCAAAGCTTAGACACTCCCTGTGAAAGGTATGTCCATTAATATTAAGCTTTTAGGATGTGCAGATTTCACCTTCATTACAGAGTATGAAAATAGAAAGGACTAAAATGTGATTTTAAGGATCTCCTAAGTGTAAAGTTGCATTTAGATGCTCTCACTTAGCTCAATAGCATTTTGCACTGACTAGGCATGAAGACGCTCTGACCCATTTCTGCTGGTTCCCATTTTAGGTATTTATAGATGCCTCCGCTCAGTTTTTATCTTACTGCAGAAGAGCCTCTCTTGTAACACTACTTCTGTAATTCCTCAGAGTTTCATTTTGTCCTTTCTCAAATATCTTCATAAAAATACTGTTAAGAAAAAACAATTACCCTCTGATGGCTAAGTTCAGTATAAAGTCTGAACAGAAATCGTATTTTTCAACTACATTTTTAAGAATAAGACTCGTCTGTTCATAATGGTACTGCTGATAGAACTTTCACTATTGCAGTAGTAGAAAATTCTGTTATGGGATAATACATATAAAATATTCTTCAGATAAATAAAGGATTAACTTCTCTATGTGGGACTCTGTAGAATACAGATAAATGAAGTAATAAGAATGAACTGAACCTGAAGCATATTTTTGTTCCTCCAACTTGCCTGATACAGAGAAAATACTACACATAAAAAGAAAGGAGAATCAATAGGATTAGTTTCAAGAACACTGCAGTGTGTTTCTGATAATCCTCTCAAATAATTTGTTACTCTTTCAACCCTTTTCAACCAGACTTTGCTTCCTATTTTGTGCCATTAGCCATGCTGATCCAGTGCTGCTTGCCTTACTTGCAGGAGTACTCTACATATCCCTTTTAAATGATGCCCCAATGGATTATCTGAACAATTTCCTAGTGAAGGCAGTGAGTAACCACAGAGTGCTGAGGTAATATAATTTCAATGAATCAGTTCCATCTGAAATGTCAGATAACGGTCAAACTAGATAATGGAAATGGAATCCAGCCATATCCCTTTGTGAAATGGCAGTTTAACGTGAAATAAGAGCCATTCATCCTTTCCACTCCCTAAATCACATCAGTTGAAACAAAGCAGAAATTGTCAATGCTGAAGTTGGGGTGAAGACTAGATTTGGGGAAGTAGGTAGGTGACAGCAAGTTGGGTGCTGGGATATCCCTGAAGGGAGTATGGATTGGTTCCCTCACTGATGTACAGTATGAGGACTGTTCAGCAGTCTGGAAAGTATTGGTCCCCATATTTATTTAGTAGTTTAATGGTTTTAACCATGACCAGTGAATAAAAGTTTCAATCTCTGCTCTCCTTTTTTTGCGAGGAGTGGGGGGCAAATAAGCAGAGACAAACCCGCATCTCTGACCTCCAGAGGGAGCTCCCTAAGTGTCTGGTTATGGTGTGAAAAACAGGGCTGAAGATGCTTTCTTCTCTTTCCAGTGAGGAGCACAAATTCCACAGGAGGGAGGAGAGAGCTAGCAGAAGTCTCCCTGACCTAGGGCTGTGGTTAGGACACAGCTTGGGAAGTTGTGGCTGCTGGTGTGAGCCATTTCAGGCACTGGAAAACATTAATGGTCCCCTCTTTGAGGGAAGCTGCCAGATCATAAACTGCAAATGAATGTGAGGTTATGGCAGAAAAATTTGTGAGCCACCAAATGATAATAATAAGAGGGCACATGATCTCTCTTCATCCAAGTATTTCCCAAGGTGCCTAACTCTCTTGGTGTGGGGCCTGCCAAAGAAATTATACAGGAGGATATCTGCACTGAGAGATGGTCCGAAGACAGGCACGGAGCTGCAGGGTGTGACAGTTCTGGGCATTTGCAGAACTGAAGAAGAGTAATGAGTCCTCTGGAGGCTGCAGGGTCATCTTGGGTGTCTTCAGGAATAGGAACTTTTGAGTAGAGGGGAAGGATGGAAAAGAAAGAGAGATTTGTGATTCATATCTTGCTATTTAGGTATCTGAAAGCTGCCTAAGTGCTAGTTTGGCTCCCAACCCAAGCTCTGCTCTGAATAGCAATGATGTCTTAAAGCTTAACACTGTAGAGCAAGACCTGAGATGACAAGAAATGAGATCTGTGGAGTCTGGAAGCCAGACCAACATTTCAGGGCAGAAGACAGTGTTAGGGGAACAGTGATGAAGGCTTTGATGGTACTCAGATGAGCAGGCACAAAGAATATGAGAGAGGCTACACTGTTGAGGCTATGGTTTTCAAGCTGAGAATTCACTTTGGCAGAAAAGATTACTAGGAAGAAACACACTTTTCAATGTTTTCAATGAGATTGGGAAAATAGGAACAATATTTTATAAAGTTTTTGCTCTGGTAGGGAAGAGGAGATAGAAATAGCTTGTAACTGTAGTAACATTATTGTTACCTGGTACAATCTGTCCATTGTTAACATAGATATTTGGAGAGAATATAGATAGCAAATCCAGACATCATTTTGTAAGAGCCATTAAAAACCTAGTCAGGTTAAACAATGAAAAATGAATTTGATTAGGTTAAAAAAGTAAGGTGATGACTAACATTGAAATGAATATGCATGCAGACATCTTCCTGGGTGGAAGTCTTGCAAGCTGATCCTGCCTTGAAAACAACAGGATGACTCAGATAATTCCCTGGCTAATGAGACAAAGTAGTCAAGGGAGCAGTGAGGGGCTCTGTGAGTAGGATAACCTCAGACCTATTAGGATAACCCTCTGCCCTCAACATATTTTTAAGCACAGAAGCCCTATTTTGACAACTCATTGTATGATTGCCAACCTTGCAACGAGTTCATTTGCATCTTACAGCCCATTGATTGGGCTGGGATCCACACAGCCACCAGTGCATCCTCAGCTTCTGGAGCCCAAGGGGTCCATTCAGTGCCATCAATGGTGACTTGAAATGCCTCTGGTGCACCATTTTATGGGTCACATATAAACAAGTGCAGGAAAAATTAAACTGATCAATCAATAACCAGGAGCAGGCCTTTGATGATTCCTTTATGTTTCCAACTCAGTACATAGGATTCTGTGATTCCTTTAAACAGAGTTGTGCTAAAAATTCATACATGGGTTAGCTTAGAAAAGTAAACCAGGCATTTCAATATGCACCAAATGAAATTGCTCCCCCTTATAGCTCTTTGGGGAAGATTTCAGTGGCATAGAGGGGTTTTCTGCTGCAGGAGTCACTGGTGGCTGGAAGGTTCCTACAGAGCGTGCAAAATCCCACTCAGTCACTTTTTGTTTAAAAAACTTTCAAAGGTTAAGGCTGTGTCAGATCCTCCAGCCTTAGTCAAACAGGTGCATGACTGGAGTCAGTCTTGAAATCAGGAGAAAAATAAGCTGTAGAGTGAGATGAATGGAAGCAGAACTTGCGTCTACATCAGAGCTTTATGAACTTTACTCTCTAACTCTTGGGTATTCTTAGCAAACTAATTGTCATTTGCTCAGAAAGCAGGAAGTTCAGAAAATGAGAAGCACTAATCACAAGAAATTGTTTTTAATGCATCTAAAAATAAAAGGCACAGTACTTCTTTCAGATACAGCTGCAGAGAAACTGATTCATTGCACTTAATATAAAATTGAAATTCTGAATTTATTATTGAGGGAAAATGTAGCTAAGGAGCTGGGGAGCTGAGGAGCTAAGGCAGGATCACAACCTCTCTACTTCAGTATTCCAAGGTGATGATATTCCTGTAGCACTGATGTTCTGCAACAAGCTGTGCAGTGTTTTGTTGATGGATTTTGTGTACATATGTATTCCTCTAACTGAGAGGAACTTAGCTATTCAAGCTGCCCTCAGTTTATTACACTTCCTATTCCTGACAAAGGAGAGATGTTAAGTCCATTGCATCCCTGTCAAGTGTCATGACATATAATTATATACTAATTTTGAGCAAAAGGTCCTTAGAAACCTTTTTAGCTCCACCAGCTGATGAAACAATGAAAGGTGTTACTGATGCCAGCAGTGTGTGATTTTCTTCTCCCTCTGAAATTTTCCATACCAGCATGTTAACTCTCATTACTCACTCAGAACAGTCAAGAAACACCTTGTACAAAAAACCCATGAAAATTCTCAAGATACCACATTAATCACTCAAAAATTAATGGATTACAGATTTAAGATAATCTGAATAAAATCTTGCAATATGACAGAAAATATGATTATTTTTATAGATATAAATATTTGTATATATATTATATATATATAAAGAAAATATTATTTTCTTTATCCATTCTCTTCGGGGTATATTCATTTACCCACATTTGGGATATAAAATAGAAAATAAATTTATAGGAAAATCTAGGTTAGGGTGGACCTCTGGAGGTCACCTGGACCCATCCTCTGCTCAAGCAAATCTAACTCCAAAGTTAAATCAGGTTGCTCAGGGTCTTGTGCAGTTGAGTTTTGGAAGCTTATGGAAATCATTCGACCCCTTTTCTTCTCCCAGCATCTTCAGGAGAACCTTCAAGGCCCTGAAGCCCAAATCGAGGAAATTTTAAAAACTGAAAATATTCAAAAAGAATGGAATATTGCCACTGCAGGTCATATAATGAAATTCATCACTTTAGATTCTATCAACAAACAATTAAAATCTGAAAATATAACTCAGGACAGCCAACACGGATTCATAGAAATCAAATCCAGTGAAAGGGTCTTATCTTTTTCTTGGTACAGCAGGTTGTTACAGAGAAAACAGCTAATTTTTGCAATATAATTTTCTTCTATAGAGTAGCATTTTTACACATTTTTTAACTGCAGCACAGTACTTTAAACAAAATGTTTGCATTACAGAACACATGTCACGTAAACAAAAGACATTTTGTCTGCAATGGCAGACCTCAGAAAAATCAACGGTTGATGAAGAGGTGTCCAATAGTCAAACAGTTGCTAAAAGGTTATCAGTTCTGTATTTAAAGTTGTTTATATGACTGAGATGACATAAAATCACAGCTGGTGTATTTGCAAATTAAAAAAAAAAATTGGCAAGGTAGTAAATAGTATGAATAAATTTCTGGTGTATAGGAATTGAAACTATAGAGTCAAGTATCTCAAGTTCCACAAAATGCATTTCAATTCAGTTAAGTGCAAGGTAATACAAAAATATCTGCAGTTTGGAAGATTAGTTCAGAAAGTATTGCTTCAGAGAGGGTTGGGATTGTCATCTCAGACACATTCTTACCTCACTCACAATAAAGCCTCTCTACATCTGAGCATTGTGCTCAGCTCCTCGACAGTGCAAGGACTGCACATATCTGTGGGGGCTACCTTTCCTTTTCTTACTTCATTTCCTGTTTCTCAGAGGCTATGAGAATGGAAATATACTTTCTCATTCATAGAGCTCTCTCCCTCTCTCTCTCTCAGTTTATATATGTATATATATATTTGTGTTTATTTATATATACAATAAGTCATAATAACTCTCACATTGAATAGTCTGTTCTGGGTTTAAGCGGCATGAAATCAAAGGCTAAAGGGTTCTGTAGCCTTACACAGGTTACTTCCCTATCCCTGCAGGAAGATAGGATGTTTCCTCAACATTACAATTTTGGATTTAGCACAATTTTTTGGCCCTCCACAGAGTATTCCTCTTGTGTGCATCTGTGCAAAGACCACTCTGACTATAGCAAAATTTGACACCCCCTACTGTCACAGAGGAGTGGCTCATTCCTCACATCCCACTGCCAAGGAGGATACACATTTGACATTGCAGAAAAAGCTTTTTTAAAAAAAAATAAAACAAAAATAACACTCCCCCCCAAAAAAACCAAACCAAAACAACAATAGCTAACAATGTATCCAGAAATCAAAGACAGCCTGTGCTTGCTAGAGACCAGTGTCTCCCTCTGCCCTTTCTGCCTCCAGCTTTTCCATAAGAGACACCCAGGATGCTGAAATCATGGTACTCCTCATAACCCCTCCTTCTCCCCCATTCCTCTCAAATCACTTCCTGTGCTTTGGCACTAAAGCAGGGCCCTCTTGCACCCACTGGCCTCCTTGCAGAAAGGCAAAGCCCTGGTGCTGTAGCAAAGCAAAGAGAGGCAAAGTCTGATAGAGAAATTTGACAATAACTCAGCTGAAAAAATCCCCAAGGGTTTTTCTGAGAAGCAGCCATCCTTTTTTTCCCTATAGGGTAGGAAACTTTAATTTTTCTTTTGCTTCCAGAGTCAGATCTCAAATATTTATTAACTCAAAGCCATGTACAAATCAAACATTTTAGTCCAGGAGTCAAAGCAAAACTGAGAGTTTGCCAACACCACAAGAATAGAAAAAGCGATCCCAGAGTCTTCAAAATAGCTCTGAGCTCCTCTGAGCTCCTCTGAGGGTCTGTTCATTCCAGAGTTCTGATACATGCTGGAGTTATATTTGCCCCTTGTGTCCTGCCTGAGATAGCCCCATAAAACTAACCAGGAATTTATGCTGGATTAAAACCAAGATCCCTTCTCTGCTTTATTGAACATTGAAATTGGGCAGAGGACAATACCTGTAAATCTGTGTTCTAAACAAATGCAGGAGTTATATGAGAGGTAGTATTTCAGCAGGATTGCATTTACTGAGAGAGATTAGAAGCCTTAGGATTTCTTTTCTGAACTGACCGCAGTGTAATTTTCATGTCCCCAAAGAGAATAAAATTAAAAGAAAAATCTCTCCTTTTTCCTAGTAAATACTTTTTAATTGAGCATTATCCATTACCAAGGTGAAAGAAACTCTGAAAGAAGCAGAATGGAAACCTTCAGAGTACAGTCTTGGGGAACTAAAACTGATGCTGACATTTAATTTTGCATCATTTTCAAACTGGTCCAATTAAGGACCAAATCCTGTGCCTTCAAGTGAGTGCTAATTGTGGATGCCCAAATAGAAGCACTTGGTTGGGCTATTTTAAGTCTTACTGTGTCCTAAATATATATATATATATATAAATAAATGAAACCTTGAATACCTTTGGATGGGCACTGCAAAATGGACATGGCAAGGATTAGTGAATTCCACAAAATTTGTGATCTAATGACCTGATTTGAGGAAGTGCTTCAACATTCACACATCTAAAAATCTGTGTTTTTTCACATATATATTTGGTAACAAGTAACTTCAGGGTCTGCTTGCTATGTTAAACCTCAAACCACATAACAGCAATGTGTGAAGATAAGAGTTACTGCAGGTGAATTTTTGATATCAGTGAAATCCTACTCACTTTAGAAACCTTGAGAAATGTAGATCAAATTTCAATGCAAAAATTCTTCGATTTTACTATTTTGATTTTGCAAATTGTTATTTGTGATATACATGAAGCATCTTCAGCTATTTCCATTGGTTTTTATAAGACATTTCTTCAGCATCTAAAAAAAGTATATTATAGTAAATTATATTCTGAGCTGAGTTCTTGTCACCACAGTTTCATGATTTTTCTATTAAATCCTGCTCTCTTTTCCCTTGGCTTCACCCTGCTCACTGTTGCTACAAAAGGAATATCAGATCTGAAAATGCGTTTAAATGGGATTTGGATAATTCACTGCCAAAAGTTTGGCTGTGCTATGCTGATGATTATTTCATACTTTGACCCCTTCATCCAGAGCCATTATTCATGTTTAGGGAAACATTTCAAGCCAAGCAGCTGTTCACATTTGCTATGTAGGAAAAGGAAGACCTTCACTTTCTTTAACCAGTCTACTGGTTATATTTTTACTAGGGAGAGTAGTCTGAGAAAACACAGGTGTATTTTTTTTAACTTCAATTTTATACAAAACGAGTTTAATGTCCTATCCACAAATCAGTTTTGATTTATTCTAAGCATGCATAGAATGAGATGAATGTCTTCCACCTCAGTACCACAAGTTTAAATAAGCCATAAATCACTTTTTGTTGTGGTTTGGATACACAATAGGTCAAACTTTCTTAATGTTTGTGTCAGTCTGTCATAAAAGCACTAAAAAACCTTGAACCTTTATACCTACTCCCTCCATCCAAAAATCTATATTTACTCAATCACCTTTTGTTCTTCTATTAGATGCTCACCCTTGTGAGACAAAACATATGCAACATTTATTTTTAGCATTGCCTTTGACAGTTCATAGTTTAAATCTCAAGTGTTTAAATCAAGGCATAATGTCCATAGAAAACCTTAAACTGAGCAATACACAATCTACTGGATTTTTGAAACTGAAGAATGAAAGTATAATTTGAATTTTTATAGTATTTGTCTGAGTAAAGTAATATTGATGCCTTTGTCCATTGAAATACAAATATATTCTTTCCAGAGTTTTGTTGCCCTATAATTTTTAAGAGATTTACTGAGTTAGTAAGCTATGAAATAAAAATAAATGCCTGAGGTTACTACTGTTTACTTTATTGACAAACTGCTTTAACTGCATACAACTTCACCTCCAAAATAGTCCTGATTAACTGCTAGTTTGTGAGCTTGTTTAATTTTTTTGCAAAAAAATGTTTCCTTTTGCACACTACCAATGTAATTAATACAAACATTTACTGCTTTGCTCCAGGGCTCTACCCATCATGTACCCCTAAACCACAAAACTTGTTTTTGACCTCAACTGCATTTCTGTTAGATGAAGAATTGTGAACTTGGCCCTACAGGCAGGTTTTTAGGATAAGGTGGTTGTCAGACAGCACAATAATTCTGGCAATGTCTCTCTTTTGATAAAAAAGTCATAACTGTTTTGGTAAAAACAAAAATCTGGATTTATTTCATATGCAGCATATAACAGACCAGTTCCCAACACACTTTAGGAATTTGAGACTGGGAAGTCTCTTCCAGCCTAACATGACAGAAGGAGGAAACTACATTGTTGAAAGGTAATAAACTTCCCCTTATTTTTTCTTCTGGAAGAAAACTGTGGTTAATTATCTCAAAACTATGGATGGCCCACATAACTAGGAAACAAGTCCTGAGGTCTATGCCTATGGAGAGGGTGATTTTTTTCTTCTGATTGAAAAATGTTCCACTGTAAGAATTTAAAACCAGAGATTTTGTCTGGCAAGTGCTACACACTTTTTTAAAATCAAAATGTAATTTCTTTATCTTGGTGGTAGGTTGTAGTTTTGAAGTCATGCCTCTCTCCTCCCCCCATTCTTATACCAGGATGCTCTCAGATCTTGTCTTCTGTCAATGTCAACATCACAATCCATTCTTACAGTTTTCTAAGAAACTGAAATAAGTAGAATTTGATATTAATAGAGTTCAAGTTTAAGAAAACCATGTAACTCTTTATTGTGAATGTTAATTTTATATTTAAAAAGTAGCAGAATACACTTTTTTACCCTTTGTCAAAATAGAATATTTTATAAGACATTTTTCTGTATTAAAACTTATTCCACAGTCAGTTTTAAAGTTGTGCTTGATTATTTCTGAAGTAATGACAGGCCATCATGCACGTCTTATCCAGGATAAAGTCTACCTTTAATATGAAGATTTTTCTAAAATATATTCCTAGAATTAAAGAACAAATAAATTACACAGATAGTATATGTACGCAAAAGAGATTAGGCTTTTTTTTTTTAATAAAAGCAATTAATTTGTTAGTATTTGTCACTTATTCATATGTAGGATAAAAAAAAGTAGCAAAATCATTTACTCTATTATGTCATTTCATTACACTGAATTACAAAACATCCTGTGCAAGTTTTGGAATACCAACTAGCGTTGCATAATACCTTAATTACTTTTCAGAGAACATGGTACATTTCAATTCAATAAACAAAAATCATTTTGGTCCCATGCAAGGCCACAAGAGACCTAAAAAACTGATTTCAGGATAACTCAGACAGATTTATTGAATCTGGCCCTCAGGAATATATCTGTCACAGTTAAGGCAATAGCAGGGCCAGGGTGTTGCTTGTGTAAGATCCATGTGTAAAACAATCCCTTCTCAGAGGTACAGCTAATATTCGTCGTGCTTCTGGTGGCACTTCAAATGTACCTGATACTTTCCAAAACCAGAAAGGAATAACTTCTGTTGCTGAACAGCTTCTTGCTGAGGTTCACTGCAATAGGGCAGAGCTAAGGGGAGGAGAGAGAAAAAGAGGAAGCCTAACTGAGGAACAGAGCTGAGCAAATCTGTGTCTTGTGGGTCCAGCTGTCTTCCAGGAAGGAAAAGCCTGGTCCCACGCGTACTGCAAGAAATTACCCAAGAAGAGCTCAGAGTTGCCTACGTGAGATCTAAGGGCATAAATTAACTTGAGGATGATTTCTCATCCGGCGTAAAATCCATAAAACATGTTGAAATCTCTAATAGGATCTCCATCCTTGGAAATAATCAGTACTTGACTACACAGGGCCCTGAGTGACGTGGTCTAATATCAAAGGTGGATCTGACCTTGAGTACTGCAAGGATTGGACCAGATGATCTCAAGTGATACCTTTGCATCTTAAATTCTTGTGTGATTCTGTACAAGAGGTAAGATAGCTTTATTTGTTCAGCTGATCTCAACACAAGGTCAGCAGGCACCTGTTCAGTGCCCTGGACACCTCCATTTCCTGCTGCAGACCTGGTGTCTCCAGCAGCAAAGATGGGTGCAAAGATGCCAGGGGCATTCCAGTTTGTGGGGTCTGTTGGTGAGAAGGAATTGATACAGGAGAGCAGGGGAGAGCCACTCAGCTCTCCTTGGAGGACTCCTTGCAGGCATCTCCCCAGGGACAGCTTTCCTCTGCTCAGTGTGGACAAAGCACAGATGGAACAGCTCCGCTGGTCTCAGCTCAGTCAGGGACTAGATCAGGAATTATTTCAGACTCCCCAGCTTTAAACTGGCGCCCTGGGCTCCACCGAAAGCTCCTCAGAGGGCGCAGGCAGTGTCAGCACAGCGGTGTCAGTGCTCCAGCACAGCCCCGACCCCGGGTGACAGCACAGGAGAGGGGACGCTCTGAGAGTGGGCACGGACCGGACACGGAGCGGGCACAGAGCCGGGCACGGAGCCGGGCACGGAGCGGGCACAGAGCGCGCACAAAGCGGGCACAGAGCGGGCACGGAGCGGGCACGGAGCGGGCACAAAGCGGGCACAGAGCGGGCACGGAGCGGGCACGGAGCGGGCACAGAGCGGGCACGGAGCGGGCACAAAGCGGGCACAGAGCGGGCACGGAGCGAGCACGGAGCGGGCACAGAGC
>JAWWMU010000153.1:92881047-92925469 GCA_035048155.1 Cinnycerthia olivascens | reverse complement strand
TAATAATAATAATAATAATAATAATTTTCTTCTTTTGTGAAAGTGTTGAGCTGCTTAATTGTTCTTCATCCAATATTTTGACATAGTGTTACCACAATAGCTACTAAAACGTTTACCCGCTAAAAATCCAGTCTCTGATAAATCAGTGGAAAAAACATTGAGACACTATGACAATATCTTCACAAGAAAGCACAAAGAATAATACACACAATAAATGCTAATTTAAGAGAAATCAGAGAACTTGATTTGCTTTTAAATGTTTGGAATTTTAAGACTTTGCTCCTAACAGCAATGTTGTTTTGTAGCCAGCTTTTCTCAGATGTGCTTTCAGGAGTTATCCACATGCTCAGTGTTTGCTGTTGCCTTCGAAGATTGTAATCTCATTCAAGCAGACTCATCTTCTGCCATGTTTGCAAAGCACTTGCACAACTCAGAATGGCATTGGAGTTAGAAGCAAAGACCTATCAACACAAAGATCAAGCAGAAGATAAAAACAAAATAGTCTTTACATGACATTTGAGTGAAAACATGCTTCCAGAAAGGAAAGATGGATAGTATGATCCAAGATTCACACAGTGATCCAATTTAGTGTCTTGGTGATGCTAAATTGTGTGGGGACATGCACACAAGCACTGTGCCCCTGTCTGTGCCTGTGTGGCAGCACTGTGAGTGCACAGCCCTGAGCCTTCCCCTGTTCAGGGTGGGCACACAGCCCCAGGCAGGGGGCTGGGCGGGCCCACCCTGGACTCCTCAAATGACTAACATTACCTAGACACTGCTGGGGTTTTTTCCTCTCTCTGACTGTGCTAAGCTGTTTACTGCCTCAATATCATGTATTGCTTACTAGAAAAATCACAGGCAAAAAGAGATTGCCTATTATAATGTACTCACTGAAGGAGGTTTTGACCTGTATGTGAACTGAAGGGAGTAGTGACTAAGAAGAGGACAATCACACATACACACAACCAACATCTGGGACATTTGTGAAGCTGTCTCTACCTTTTCTGAAATATTTCAGGGGTTCCAAAGTGAAAAATGTTAAACGCTGGTAACAAGAAGCATTCATTTGGCTCAGTGCAGTGTCATGAATCAAAGACCTAGCCAAGAAGTCCTAAGCTATACAAATGCCATACTTCACTTGGATTAATATAACCTCTGTCTCACAGGGATTAAAAAGTAGTTTAGGTATCTTGGTACACTGCTGCAATATGCTGGGTAGACATAAAATACTGTTTAAAAGGGGAAGGATTATATGAAGAAAACTGCGCAATTTACTCTAGGTCAGAAAAATACCTGTGGTGAAGACAGTCTCCCAGGATCACCCCAATGAGCCATGCACTCACACAGCCCATCTCCCCTGTGTGTCTGTGTAATATGCAGAGGGAGGAGAGGGGTCAACAAAGCACCCAGTAAAGGGGAAGAATACATTAATATCTGCTCTGCACATTAAACAATGGGTACTGGAAAACAATGCTTCCAAGTTGGTGACAACCTCCTCAAGTCTCTGAACGCCTTCACAGACATCATCCCCAGCCTGACCTTTTAAACCTGATAGCAATCAGGCAGGAGAGCTCAGTTCTTTACTTCATGTTGTTAATGAGATCAAGCACATACAGCTCCCTCCTACCCCTCCTGATCATTTGTCAGATGTATCTATGTCTTATCCTTTAGTCAGAGCAGAAAGCATTGAAATGTCATTAAAGCCTGCCCTTACTGTCCAGGGACAACTGTTTAATAGAGAAGGTCACAAGGGCAAAGGGAGATTTTAGACACTGCCAGGTGAACAACTGAAACAGCACCAACTGGCAGGAGATAAATTTCAACATGTGGTGTAAGATGCACAGAATAGGATATAGTTACTGGGCTACCAAGAAAAAGAGGACATATACAAGAGATAAAAGTAATGGTTTCAGCAGAAATTATGGAGCAAAAGACCAGAGGTCCTTTGGCTGGGGCCCCCAGGGCAGGGGTTTGCAGCTGGTGAGCCCAACCCCTGACTCATGGCAAGGACCTAGGGTTAAAAAAAGCTTGTTGAGATGAGATTACAAACAATTTCCAGCTTGCTTTCTCCTCCACCATACCATCACCTTCTCACACAAGGAGCTGCATTACTTCATGCAATGCTATTTGAATGTGTATTCATATTCCCAAGTTCAGTAAACTGGCAGGAACAACCTGTCTTTGGGCTGAGGGATTTCTATTTTTTGGAAATTTCACTGTGCTGTTCTGAGTGTGGCTGCCTTTCAAAAGTACGAGCTCTAGAGTGCAGTGGATTATATCCACTGCAGTCTGTTATTGCTAAGTGCAGATGACCTCTTTCACTCAAATTCCAAAACACGCATCTTATTGTGCAGTACTAAATATTTTTTGGCACACAATGTGTAACAGATATGGTATATAGATTAAAAAAACCCAAACAAACAAACAGTTCAGCTCTTATTGCAGTGTTTTAGCATGTGATGAGTCTGTCACATGTTAGTTATTCAAAACAAACTCAGCAAATGTGTGCCAAGGTGGAACAAATATTACTTGATGCAGGGGCCTCACTGAGTCATGACTGAAATCTGTAGCAGTCATGGTATGGAGGAGATGCCATTTCAGCCTCCTTTTCAGCATGTCCATGTACAGATGGATGGAACTTCACAGGCTTCCCACAAGCAGTGGGACTTCCCCTTCCCACTTTCCTACTCTCTGCTTCCATGCTGTGCTCTCCTGCTGAGCCCCTGCTTCCATGATCCCTTCTGTGTGTAGCAGATGGAAGAACAATGGGTGGGGAAACCCTACAAGCAGGGAGGAGGGACTGTGGACTGGCTGCTAAGGAAAATGGAAGAGATCATCACGTCTTGCAAGCTGCCTCTCTCTTTAAGGAGAACTTTGGATCAAATAAAGACAGGACCTCCTAGGATCCGGTTTCCAGGTGAGACTCCTCATGCATGTTGAAGATACTATTTTATCAAGCTGGACAAGATCCTGAATGATGCCAAGAGACATGAGCTGTGGGGAGTGGGAATCAGGAAGCCTAACTGCTCTCCATTTGTCACTGAGGTGGTGGGAACCACCAGGAAAGGCCACCACTGGAAAAATATCACCAGAACAAAGCCCGCAGAATTGTGGCCCACCTTGCTCAGGAGTGCAGAGAACATACTTCTGGATATAAAGAGAAAATAAATATGATTTCAAATTGGAGCCATCATTCTTCTCACAAAACCTTTGTCTGATATGTGTGTGCATTTTCCTTTGGAGGAATGTAGCCATATCCTTCTTAAAATTTTCCTGCATAAAAGGAAGGTATAATATGCAATACAGCAGGTTGAAGACATATTGAAGATATTTACTACATTCTGCTTATGTAGAGGATGTTGGTTTAACCATCTTTATTCACAATAATTAACTGTTGCATTGCAATTGTCTTTAGCACCAAATAAAAGTTGCTCTGTACTTCTTTACTGATGTATTTTTAAGCCACTTAGTGCTTAATGCAAGTTTGTAACCTGCAGGCTCAGGTCTTGTGGAGACTCATACACATGAATTATTCATAAACTAAGGAACTGTTGCTATTAACATAAGTAAAACTACTTGAAAAAGAAAAGTAGCTCACGCTTCAATTTTGTTCAGGAATTGACCTTAATTTGCTCTTCAGATCTAGACTGCCTTATTAGGAAGCTTTCTTGTCTGTTTCTTTACTCATTTCATACAGGTAGGAAACCGATAAAAGAGGTCTCCAAGCTCTATAAATCTTATAAGTTAGACTGAACTTTCATGATGGCTGTAATACTGTGGACAGCATCTCAAACCAAAGGGTTCCCCTGCCTCTCCCACTGCCCCAACATTTAATACTTTCTGTGTGACAGTGAGGAGGCAGACAAAACGACTCAAATGCCATTAATGCTTACAAGACGGGTCTGTGAAGCCTTAAATCAGTGAGGCTCAGCAATCATCCAGTGCATTTGCATTTGTTGTGAAAAATCAAATTCCTGATAATTCTTTGATTTTTCTTAAATATAGAAAAAGCAGAGAATATTTTAAAGAGCAGTGAAACAGAACTCAGCTGTCACATTCACAAAGTGCCATACATTCATCTTGCTGTTAAGAACTGTAAGACAAAAATCTTGTAAGAGCAAAGCTTTCCCTGCTTACAAAGTAAACAGTGAAATATAAACTAGATTACCTGTCATATCAGGAATGTATCACTGATTTTTCACGGTATTCAGAAATTTTATTCCAGAAAACCTTCACCAATTTCTCTGGATTCAAGTTGTAGGAGAATTGTAAAGAGTTGTAGCCTAAGGTCCCTTTTACTTACTACATGCTAGAAAAATTTAGAAAAAGGACACCTCTTACAAAGCTAAAAATTTGCCAGTTGCAGTTGTGACTTTAACATTTTGAAGTAAAAAATAAGCCAAAATAATTTTGAAGCTTTTTTGCTTTGTTTTGAGTCATCTACCATCCTCTTACCATATGAGGTGGCTGTAGCACTGCAGAGCAAGACTCACTGCAGTCACAGGTTGCAGCATGAACACTCACTCCCTGCTCTCAGAACTGGCAGTTCATTAGCAGCCAGTTTATCAACCTTACCACAGGCTGTGAGCCCTCTGAATTTTTCATTATCTCCTCCCCTTAAGAGCACAAAACCCATCATTTTTTCCACACAAGCAACAGACCATGGGATTCAAGGAAAGAAAAGTAAATTTTGGACTTTGATCAGTGTCTTTGATGCAGTTTAAGAAATTTCACAGATTGAGATGCATTTCTGCACTTCCAATCCAAAACACCCTTAGTTTCAGACAGGGAAGAGTATTCCTCACTATCCCCTCTATCTGTTGCCCCTCAGCTAAGGACACATTTTCAATGCAGAAGGTGCAGAATGGCCAAGCTCTCCATCACTCTGGGCATGTGTGATTTTGCATTTTCACTCAGGCTATGTGGGTGAAGCAGTGTTTTTATCATCTCCTTCAGATTAAGAAAACCACATTATTTTTTCTCTCTGTTGTCTCAGGAAGCACTTGTAAACACTGCAGGACACAGGAATGCAGCCTGGTTTTCTTCTGTATCTTATCAAAATGTCCTGGCCACTAAGCTCTGACAACAGCTCCTCTGCCACTGCCTGTCCTGAGTCCCTGGCCATGTGTCTGTCTGGCTCAGCAGGATGGATGGAGGGGGCAAGTCTTCCCCTGCACACATTGTTTCATGTCAACATCATTTTCTGGAAGCAGCATTTCCTCCAGGTTTAGCAGGCCTTATTGACCACTAACACTCAGCAAACCCTGCTAAATGTATCTTTCCTTTCTTTATTATAAAGTTTTGATTAAGGATTTAGGAATGCAAATTTGGAAAGTCATTTAAAAGAAAACCTAAACGATTTACACAGAGATGAGTCTTTCTTAACATATTCCAAGGTAACTAAGCCAAACCATTGCTCCTTAGATGCTGATGGATCTGGATAAACAAGGAAGAAGTTTTCCAGTGTTACCAGGATCTCACATTGCTTTTTCAGCTCTTCAGGACAATTTTTTCCTCCATAGCACACACCTGGCTTGATTCAAAGCAAAGGCACCTCTGAGATGTCCACCTCAATACTTAATAACGTTTCAGAGTCAGAGTTTCTTTCCCTTAATTCACATGTCTTGAAAATAATTATGCATCCAAGGCTAATCACAATTCTGTGCTTGTGTTCTGCACAGCCTGTAGTGCTGTCTCAAGTTTTAGTACAGATTCACTGTCTTTTTTCAGTACTGTTAGGAGGGTATAGAATTAACCTAGCCTTGGCCATTTCACATTTAAGTTAACCAATATCATTTTAAGCTTTTCTAGGATCATACCAAAACCCAGCCTTTGGAGCCTGGATCCCAAAGGAAATAAGGTGTCCATGGGGAAACCCTGATTCAGGCACCAAATCACTTATGATGATGGATGTACTTTCTCCATCAGCTCAAAGGCATTTTATCATGTGCTATAAATGCATCCTCAACACCCAGTTCAGCTCCCTGGGAATGCATTGCTGGAGCCAGATAGGTCTGATGGTTAAGGAAGTGCAGAGCTCGCAGCCAGGACTTACAGGTCCCTGGTACCTTGCTATCAGCTTGCTCTCTGCTTTTCTAGTGCAAACCTGACCTCTTGAAGCTTCCTTCTCCCTTTGTACTACACTCCCCTGTACTTCAATCAGTGCAGCTGCATGACAAAGAACAAGTGGAGCAACCTTGCAAAGCATGAACCTTGAATAAATAAACTGCAAGGAGAGAAACGAATCCTGACTGACTTCTTGCATCTCCTGACGAAAGCCGTAAATCCTGGCAGCCCGTGTGTCTCACAGCTCCAGAGGGATTAGCGTGGTGTTTACCTGCTCTTTCCCAGGCTGAGCAAACGTTTGATCTTGCTAATGTGTACACGAGTTTTTGACAGTTGCCATAGCACAACAGGAACCCTCCCTTCTCTCCTGTTATTTGTGACCTTTGAGGACTAACCAGCCAAGCTTTCTGACAGCATCAGAAATGCAGCTCATTTTAAATTAACTTCCAGGGCAAAAAGGGCTGCTTTCAAAGGTTCAGTCACTGACTGAGTTGGATATTCCTCCATCAGCAAGCATCAGATGCCTTTTAGAGGAGGAAAGGGCTTTTCTTCTCTCAGAAAGCTGGCTGGTTTTTGGGGATTTTTATGGAGGAAGAATCAGAAAGGTGGTACTGCTGTGCCTACACCTTCACTGGAGAAACAGGGAAACACTTCCCTCTCCCATGGGAATCCATTTGGGTACTGCCGAGTATTATTTCATGCATGGTATTTAATGCTTGTCTCCTCACAGAGACTAATGTTCCATTGTGTCCCTGGGAACTTTGTGTAAAGTGATATTTCACCACAATAAAAGCAAGGTGCTGCCAAGAACATGCAGTGGGGGGTTGCAGAACAAAGTTGGGAAAGTTTCCTGGCATATCACAGTTAAAATAAGGGTAGACCTACAGCACCAACTACACTCTTTGTATATCACAGCAAGGGCTGATGTCTGCATAATACTTCCTTTTCTTGATATTACCTTCACTATGCTTCTTTCATATACTTGAATAGGGATATATTAAATAGGATTTATACGGGTTAGGGGTCAGAACTGACACCAGCTGATGTGATGGTTCAGCAGTGAATCATGTACCACGACTGAATGCCCTCCCCTGCTCCACACCATCAAGTGTCCAGTGTCTGGGTAGCACATTCCCTAAGTGAGAGCAGGAAGAAGCTTGGACAGCCCTCTGGGATTGTGTGGTGGGAGGTGACCACCGCTTCACACACAGGTGCTGGCATGTCCAGTGTCAGAAAATTAAAGCTAAGGAATAAAAAAGGCCTTTGCTACCGTTTTCACTCTTTGTGAAATGCTGATCATAAAAAACAAATAAGAAAAAAGAAAGAAAATAAAAACATCTCCATCTACAAGTTTCAGTAAACTGTGTGTGCTGTCATTTAAATAAAAGCTGCAAGAGGAAACAGAAGAGCAGAATATACTGCTTTTCCAGGAGTAGTACCCTATGTCTTTAATGGCTCCACTTATCTCGATCTTATTTTGGCTTGGCACTGCTGGTGTAATGTCAAACACTAGTATCAGCATTTTAAATTTATCAGGTTCTGAGGACTATATGTTGAAATAAACAGCTCAGCCAGAGTGGCAACATTAAAAGCATTGATGAAGCCTCAAATAAAATTGGTGGGTGCTTTGTGGTGCTAAATTAAATAACAACAGAAAAATTAATGCTGTAGATGCCATGCCCTATGCACACAAACTGAATTCCCACAGCCTTGTTTCAGGTCATAAAAGTCAGGTGAAAAGAAAACAGCAAGGTAAGTCCTATTTCAGGTAACACCTTAAAGTCATGTCCTGGTTTAACCCCTTGATCCTCATTAAAAATCCTGGTATACGTTTTCTTAGTTTGGGAGCGGAAAAAAAAGGAGGAGTGACAGAGACTAGAAGTATTTTCAGTCTTTAATTTACCTACTTACATCGTTGCTGTTTCTTCCCTGGGCTTGCACAATGAGGTTAAAAGCCTAAACAAGGAGGAAGCCAGATACTTTGTTATCCTGTGACTTCTCCAGAAGTGAGAGTGAGAGGTGAGGTGAGAGGTGAAATGAACAGCCTTTGCTGAGCACTGATCAATGTCCTTGGTGAGTTGGAGGGTAAAACCTCTGATGCACTTTTACTTTTGAAGTTATACTTTTAATCAGCAGCTTTATATGTATTTTTTCAATCACACTGGAAGTGCATGCAGAGAAATTTCATGTTACAAATCAAGAAGTCATGCACTATCGTCACACAGGTAAAAGGAGAAGTAAGATTCCACCTTTTCCCCTGGACTCTTAGAGCTCTACCTCTCTTCAAGGAATTGCCAGTCCTACCTAGCCACTGTATGCATGGCTATGTGCAGTCCATCTCACCTGGAATAACCAAGGGTATCCTATAAACACACTACCAAGCAGCAAGCACTTGAACTGCCCTAGCTGCCTTTTCACAAGCTGTCTTATCATTCCCTGGAGCCCTGATACCTAAAGGACTTAATTAACTATCTAAAAATGGCACAATGATTTTACAAAAGATAGCTAGCAAGTTGTCACCACGTAAATCTGTTCACATTCTTACAGCTGGTTCATTAAGACTGCTCTGGCTTCAAACTGAACCTGATCATACTATCTGTTTTCTAGAGTGCTTGATTAAATTAGTTTCTTTTCTTATTTGTGAGACATTCACAAAGGACTCCTGTTTCCCCTTGGCCTGACTTTTGTGTAGGTGCCAGATAGCTTACACAAACTAACCTGCTTGTGAGCAGTTGCTTTTGACTGGCAAACTAAGGTGCCTGGCCCCTCTCCAGAGTGCTGCCCGGAGCCCTCTCTCACAGGTCTCCTGTGACAAAGAGCAAACAGCACACCCAGGCTCATGTGCGTCCTGGCAGACAAGGGCCAGTCTCTCCTTTCATGACTGCAGAGAGAATTTGCCACTTGGTCCTTCCAGGGCTACATGGGCTGTGCCAGTGTGGCCATTATCAAAGTACAGCTTGTACTTGGCCAAAAGGTTCTTCAACTCATTCTAAAATTAACTACAAATGCAAAATTTGTCTGCCTTTTCCAGCTTTGCCTTTTGCCAGCCTAAGTTTTTCTTTAAGCTGACAGATCACATTCCCATTAGAGAAATCAGCCAAGAAACAGTTCTGGTATAGACAGCGTTAGAAAACTCATTTATGAACAGACATTCGTAGCTTGGCTGGATTTAATGAAGTGACATGTCAAAACAATAAATATTAATAGAGCACAAAGTTTGATAGTAGAAGAAAGGTTTTCATTAGAAAATATCAGAAAGCTCTTGCAGAAAAAGGACTCCTCTTGAACTCTATCAAAGTCTGTGTGTGAAGTCTGTGCATGACTATGAATTTTAATTTATGGACTAAAGGGAGAAGACTGGTAGAGGATCTTGGAGATCCCAGCTATTGATCAGAAAGGAAAAAAAAAAAAAAAAGGAGAGCAGAGAATAAACAGAACTGGGAGAAAGAATGATTCTTGTGAAAGTCATCAGATAGAAGGTATGGTTAATGAGTCTCCATGTAGGAAACTAAGAGATACCAGTGAGAAACAACTGAAAAATTGATGTACAAGAAGTTCATGCAGTCCAGAAAATAAAATCTGGGAACTGGAACTACTGTGCAGAATCTAAAAATAAATACTGTAGAGAAAACTAAAACACAATCACACAGCAATCAAGATTTGATCTCTGAGATTGAAATAATAATGAGAAAAGAGAAATAAACAGCAGACTGCTGTAATCTCTTCAGTAGTGGTGATGGCATAGAAAAAAAATTCCTTAAGGTTGCTAGAACAGATACTAATTCTATAGGAAGATAAGTACTACAAATGACAATGGAAGGTTTTTAGTTCCCAGATATCAATTAAACATGAAAACCAGATATCTAGTTTGATAGCCATGAAATTTCTTTGCAATTGAGAAAGACATTCCTAAACAAAGAAAGGTTTTGTGTCTGGTCTTTTTAAAACACAATGTTACCATGAAAGTGGTGGCTGCAGAAGTTAGTCTTGCCTCATGTGGGGTTAAATTAACTAGAATGATCAACAAAAAGAGCCCATATTAAAGATTATTCTAGAAGAAAAATCTGTAAGATACAGGAAGAGCTAATGAAGTCCCAGGTGCTGAGGAATTCAGAAAATTGAATGAGTCTTGGGTGTTGGACATAAAAAAAGTGCTACTCAAATCTTCATATCAAGAAAAGGAGAAAATTTTGAAGAAGGATCCCAAAATTGTTTAGGTAAATAGCCACACAAATATTGGGAATATGTAAAAACCTAAATACCAGGAAAAATGACCTTTTACAAAATTCAAAGCTACAAATACACTTATTCTAAAAGCTGAATCTGTATCTCTGTATAGCTATGCTGCAATGCCTATCCCTGTATTGTAAAAAATCTTTCACCCTTTCATCCCATAGATGGCAATTCTTAGACAGAGTTCATGTCCACTTCCA
Organism: Cinnycerthia olivascens; assembly: GCA_035048155.1. Taxonomy (NCBI): domain Eukaryota; kingdom Metazoa; phylum Chordata; class Aves; order Passeriformes; family Certhiidae; genus Cinnycerthia; species Cinnycerthia olivascens. The sequence continues at coordinate 92,914,970 of JAWWMU010000153.1, read as the reverse complement.
GAGACGATGCTGGGGCACACCTTTGTTCTCAGCTTGCCCCAGCTGTCTTTAACAAAATGTGTTAATGTGTCCTTCTCCACCAGCCAAAGGGAAGGAGGGCAACCAGAGGAGATGCAGAACTCAGCCTAGCTCAGGTGGCACTAACTGGAACCATCCACATTCCCTTTTAAGTCCTTTCTCATCTTTGATCTCTTGCTGCCTTCTGACTTTGCTGTGTAATAAGGATCCTACTGTTTTAAATATTACAGGTTTCTGCTGCTCTTTCAACACTGCCCTGAAATTACTGAACAGAAGTGCCATAGTAGCAATTTACACAAATGGTGGAAACACAAGTTACAGACTCCATTTTCTTTTATTTTCACTATTTGTTCAATAATTCATATATATTCAAGATTTCAAATTACTTTCAAGTTCTATGACTAATAGGGTGTGGAGCTGTAATTTACTTACATGAATGTTTCATTATTTCCTTTCCAGTGAATTTGGGGAAGGTATCACAAAACCTCAATTCCTTAACATTGCAAGAGGAATCCAGTGACTGAGCTGAAATTTGACTCTAATTTAATATGTAAATTCTGTCCCTCTGCAAAAAGGAAAAGATTACGTAGTAGTTTCACTTCATCGTTACCTTCCATTTACCAGGAGTGCTTCAGATGCATTTGGAGAAGGTCCCAGTGCAAAGAAGAGTGAAATAGGGCATGTGAAACATCAATTATTGAAACATAATATTCATTACAATGGATGTACTCACTAGGAATGGCTAATGTGCTCAGAGACACATGTTGGTCTTGATTTACAGATACTAACTGATGTACTGATATTTAGACAGAATAACTGCTGGGTATAAAAGAAGTGGTATTAAAAAAGCACCCACTTAGACTCAATAAGAAAAGAAAAAGAAATGTGATGTATTAATATTTTATTCTCTGCCATTAGGGCTGTAAGGTTAAAAACAATCCCTTGGGTTTTATCCAAAAAGGCCCTATCATTTCTGTATTATAGCATCCTAAAATTTACAAACTTTAGAATATTTTGTTTCCCTCCTATTCCCTGCTCATTCCTAAGGCTTCCCTTCCCTGCTTCCAAAGCTACTGGGGCTCTTGCTCTCAGAATGCCCAGCTGAAACTCTTTCAGCTTGTGCCTACCCACAGCAACATTAGCCCAGCTCCCACCTGGGCCAGGTAACTGAAGGGCTGTGGCTGCCAGAATTTGTTCTGTACATCTGCAAACCTCTACATGCACCCTCACAACTCACAGCCACCCTTCACTGGCCGATGGCAAAGCTCCCTCACAGCCCCAGCCCTTACCCAGGGACAAAACACCCTGGATGGCAGCAGCCCACACAAAGTCTGATCTCCAGGAGCTCTAGGGAGATCAGCCACCACGAGTCAGCCTGGGAATGGCAATTCCCCAGAACTGTTGCAATGAAAGACAAACCTGGAGACCTGGGATATACAGCCCAGCCCCCAGGAGAGATTGCCTAAGAAGGGAGGGGACTGCCAGCACTGTTTCTAAAGAACAGGTTGGACAAAAAAGCAACAGAACTGGCAGAGCCAGAGATAAATAAGCCTGCCTTTGGGCAGGGGCAGGCATTCAAAGACATGGTACATTCTCCTCTGCTTTCTATCATCTGCCTGGGTAGATTGATTTTTGGCATATTTCTTAAGCCTCCTTTTGTGCCCACACTAATTTGGATGAACCAGCAGAGAGGTGCTGGAACAGGAATCAGGACAAACAGGGCATGTTTTCTCCTTCAGTGCTGCCTCACTGTTTGACCTTGAGCTTCTCACATCTTGCTGTGTTCGCCAAGACCATGCATCTGCAAATAAAGCTCGTGGTAATTCATCTGCATCATAGAGCTAAGATTTTGAATGTTAATCATTGTGGAAAGAAATCTTTTTTTTTTCCTTCTTCTTCTTTCATTAAAAGATTAATTACATGAAACAATAAGAAAATAAATTCTAACTTATGTTAAGAATTAGTACAACAGGATTCGAGGAACAGTCACAGAAATATATGCTTACACTGTCTAAAATCAAACTGGGCTTTGCAATGCTTCTCATATATTCTAATGGACACACCAATACATTGTCCCACATGTTTTACTTGTGTTGAAGTAACCTTCAAAAATATTCCTGAAATTGAGGGAAGACTCATGAGAAGTAGAGAACAATCATAATTTCAATTAAGTTCACCTGCAGCTGCAGCTAAAATGTCTGAAATGCAAATTTTCTGAACCCTCAGTTTTTCCCAAATGGTGCCCAAGTGAGCACAAGTGATTTCAACACCTCCTTAGTCTGAATTCCTGAGCATTCAGAATATGCAGAGCAAAGAACCTTGGTCATGCAGTAACATTTTTAAGTGCTTGACTTTTCCCCATATTTATCATTATAAGGATGAAAATTCCTTTGAAAGTAATACAATTCCCCATGGCCATTGATTCATGCAAACTGGATCTGTCCTAGGCAATTCACTAGCAAGCTCCTACCACAGTGGGATTAAAAAGTATATTTATACTGTAATGTCATGTCATAAAGTTGGAACTTGGATTATTTTGAGAGAACATGTACTAGAAACAACATCCTCTCCCACCTTGGACCATGTCACTGTTCATTTCTCAGAGAGATATTAAGTGGGAATAAAAATCATGACAAGCACTGTGACCAGTTCATCTCAAAATCCATTATTTAAATAAATTACCTTTTCTGTTGATCAGTAGCTCCAGCACTCGTTTTCAGGAAGGCTGAAAGTCAGGGACAGAATTGTCTGGTTTATCAGCTGTGTTTCGTCACTCCAACCACATCAGAATTCATGCTACAAAAAGATATGAGATAAAAGCAAAGGGTGAATGTAGAATACAGAACTGACACAAGCCTTCTGCATTTTCAAATGGTATGGAAACCTAAAATCCCTAAAATGTTTGTTTTCATCAAGATGTAAACAATATGAAGCTGTTTGGGTTATATCTTGGGTTTCACTCTTCATAAGGCCTAGATGGTTGTAGATCCTACTTCTTTTTATGCCCCCTTTATTCTGGTAAATTTAAATGATTCTTTAGTTTAACAAAAGAGACTGTCTGTCTTCAAAGTGCACTGTCATTTGTGTGTTTCAAAAATAGCAGATGTGATTTTTGAGCCCAAAATCAGAGTTGAAAAGACATTAAAGCCCTGGTCACAATGTCATTAAAGTTATGTCTGTAACTGAACTTTTGTTGTTGCACATTAATCTTCAGACATGTTATTTTAATGTGGAAGGACACAGTCCATGTGAAACCTTGACAATGGAAAATTTATGCATTGTGTCATGAGTCCTCCCAAGGAATAAAGCACATAAATATTATAAAGTCCCTACAGTTGCACTGAATCATCTATTTCTCCTTGGTTAAAGGAAAGAATAACAAGAAAACCTGGGCAGTAATGATTATTAAACAATTACTTTCCATCTTATCTTCAGTAAATTGGCAGGTTTAAGAAATCAGCTATTTTAATTTCATATTTCTCAGTATACAACTTCTGAAATGCCAAAGCATCCAGATTTCAAAATTTTCATATTGTTAAACATTTGGATCAGTGTTCTAGGCTCTGATTTTGTCCCTAAGTCCTGGTGCTTATTCTACTGGACCTTGGTTTTGTTCTGGTATTTATAACGAGTTTGTTATGTGCAAATGGAAGTCCTCACTGGTTCTTTTTGCATCTCTCTTTCCTTTGGTCCTTCATTCCTACGTCAGAAACCTAGAAAAATATCCTTCTGAAATAGGAATAGAGATACAAATCTGATTTAATTTAGGTGTCAAAATTATGAAGTAGAATTATATGCCAGAAGATGTGTGATTTTCAGGTAATTTCTCTTCCCTGGAATGCTTCTGTCTCATTTAAAACATTAATTTAAAGCCTGAGGGGCCACAGCCCATCCTGCACTCAATATACTGGGCTGAAAATGAAATTCTTTGCTAACAAGGTGTGACAAACCCTTGCTCCCAGAAAACAATATATTGCTGATGCCTGCATGTTTTGTAGCTTTAATCCAACAGCACATTGCTCTGCAGGCAAATACTCCTATTTAAAGGAGACAACTCAGGAGGGAATGTATTATTATTAAATATACATATGAGCAAAGAAACATCCTGACTGTGTTTTTTCCAAGCACTTGTGATTGGTGTTTCTATGATATTGTGTGTTTCTATGGTGTTTGTATGATACTGTGATTGATGTTTCTATATCCATGCACTAATAGCCAAACAGATTTTCAAATTCACAGGAGCCATTGGAGAACATCCAATTCCCCTCCATTCACCCGCACGCCGTAAAAGCAGCTGAGTGATGGCTGATCCTGGGTTAACTCTTAAGCTAAAGCAAGTTTGCTTATTCTTGGTAATGGCATTCTCAGTAATAACAGGAATTCTATTAAAAAGTACTTGACCAAATAGACCAGATTTTCAGCAATGTGTAAATCTTTATTAAAATCCTCTTTTAGAGCACCATCAGTGCCTGGTAAAAGGTGTAGACCTACTTCCCTCAACTGAAGGAAACACATACCTGCTTTGTATCCACAAAATGTGGGGTTTTCAGTGTTATCTCATCTTACTGTATTGAAGAGAGGATTCAGTGTTTCCTCTGTAAGCAAACTCCCTGGTGAGACTTGACCCCACTTCTTACACCTTTCATAACAAAGACTGTTCAGTCTGTGCATCCTATTCTTTTCTTTAGCTTTCAAAGAGCAAAGCATTTTTAAAAGCAGTTTTCTGGGAAAGTAGGTAAGATTCATGGAGTGACCCACAGTGTGAACGTATCTGTAGACAATCACATGAAGGAGAAGAGAGACTTTCTTATCCCAAACCACTCTCCTTGATGTGCTCCTAATGTGCACAGGCACAGCCTTTGCTCCTGCCCCGCTTTTCAGTCATGGTGCATTTTGTGTTTCTGCATCTGGAGGAGCTGCCAGGATGCCCTGATTTGCCCCTGCAGCAGCAACAGGAGGTAGGTGCAGAGGAGGCAGCCTCAGTTATGCATCTGCAGTTACTGCAGGCTAGAAAATCCTCCAGGTCATGGTATTGTGGGAAAGACCCCCTGATGTCGAAGTGTACATATGGCTCCTACAACTCAAAAGATGAATAAAATAAACCTTCTTTGATGGACAGTTTTATTCAGCTTCCTTCATCAAAGGCTAAAGATATAGCATGAAAACATAAGAAAGTTATATCAAAGTAACAAGCTGAAAATCATCTTGCTTTAATGAGATGGATGTAGTTTGATTATGCTCAGTCATCATTTTCTAAACTTGATCTTAATTTCCCTCCATATATCAAATTCCTACTATATAAAATCATATTTTCTTTCCTGTGTTCGTCCCTGCTGTCAGCTTTCCAGGTTGCTTAGTAATTTACTGCTATCCTCCTGTGGGTGAATCACCCTTCATGCTAGTGTCTCCTGCCAGAAATATATTTTGTGCCCTGGTGCACTTTACTGAACTGCATTCTTCCAGAAAGTGAGTAATGACCCCACTAAAACTCAGAAGTAGTTTAAGACCAGTAGAAAGTTTCCTGTGATAGAGAAATAACTTTAAGGTCCATGACAGCTTTGGAGGACTCTAGCAAATACAGCTTAAGAACCAAAACATTTGGGGAAAAACATATAACACAAATATTGTATCTCTTCAGCATCACTTGTACTCCCCGGGTATTTCTGGGAGAAATGCCAGCCAAAGGTGGCACATACACCTGCCACAGCTGAGAGCAGAGTGTCAAGTGACTCCAGCTGGGACCAGCTCAAGACCTGCAGCTCTTGTCACATACCCTGTGAATAAAAGACTGGCTTGGATCAGTTCAAACACCACTAGAAGACTTTGTGTAGGACTGACACTGCTGAAGAAAAATTCTGCTTTTCCCTTTTTATTTACTGCTGTAAAAGTTTCATGCTCTTGATGACCCTTTGGTGCACAATTCTCCCAGGAAAGAGTGGCTGAGAGGCTCAGCTGCCGTTTGGGTGCTGCTGAGGACCAGGTTAAATTCCCAAAGCAAGAGTCCCTGGGCCAGAATGACCCACGGTGGCTGTGGGATTCATGTGCATCAAGCAATGGGTGAAGACCATTGCTTCACTGGATCTGTGTTGATGCAGTGCAGTCTCTTCCCTAGAGAAGAGCCTTCAGCCTGGAATGGATGGAGCAAGGAAGGGTTTTAACTGAGAAGTTAAAACTTACTCATTCTGATGGGTAGAGATGCTAAAGCACTGGGAAAAGCTTTAGAGGAGATGTGGTGATAGTGGCTGCAGGAGTAATGAAACTCAGTCCTAAGCCTGCTGGCATGGAAAATGAGGTTTTCTCTGTAGAATTAAAATTCTTTGATACTGCAGAAAGCTGCACAGTCCAGGATCTGTTATTCAATCCACTTCAGTCCACTTTTCTGTTGAATCTCTGGCACTACTCAGACTCTTGCTGGAAGATTCCTATTATTGTGAAATACCTCTGAGACAATAAAGGACATGGAAACTAGAGGAGCGGGAGAAATATCCTCAGATACGAAATACCACAGGACAGCTCTCTTTTTCTAAAACTAAATTGATTTTAGGATATTCTTTGCACTTGACTTAGGTACAGATGAAATTTCTACAGATTTTATCTATTGCCTCTGCCACTGGTCATTGAACATGACAGTCTTTGTAGCTATAAATGTTTCACATAGCATGGAAAAAGCCAAGCCTATGGCTCAAGAGAATTGATGGAATTAGGCTGATCCCACATGCTGAGGAGCTCTCGTGACACTGGGCATCACCATCCTCCAGCTTTCACCCCAGCAGGCAAACAGTCAACACTCACTTCAGAGGCACCTCTGTTTGAAAGTCTTCTTCAAACAACAGTAAATTATTTTGTGCTACTGTGCCTTAAGCTCTTAAGGAGCTTTTTAAATGCTCAGAATATGCTTTTTTAAATGTCAGAATATAAAGCATAATCAGACAATCTCCATATAGAGAGGTGTGTTATAAATAGAGCTGTGCCAAAGTGTTGATTCATAAGACTTTTTAACGGCTTTTATTTACAGTCAGAAGATAAACTATAGAATAGACATCATTGTGAGAAGACATTCTACAGCATTGTAAGTAGCCAAATCATTTCAAGGATAGTGTGCTCAAATCTCTATTAGCAGAGGATGATCTCGTCCCTGAATCAGGAGCCTATAGAGAAAAAAAGAGAAACAACAATGTAAAGCTTCTTGGAAGCACTGGAATATCAATACAGAGCAATTATTATGAAATACAATGCACAGTGTGCTATAATGAACAAGCTGTCTTACTGTTTATCTCACTTAGAGCCTCCCTACAATAATGGTTTCTTGGTAAGATACATCTTCATAATCTTTATTACATCTGTTTTCTTATAAAGAATTTTCCTCTTTCCTGTTTAGCTATTCTTGGCATTTCTCCTTTAGGTACATGCATACAATGTCATATAAAACAGCTCTGTGAGACGTTTTTGCAACTGAAAATCAATGTACTGCACCTCGTCCTTCAGCTGCCCAGCTGTGGATCTGGTTCCACCTCAAACAATGGCTCATTCCACAGCCAAAATTTATATTCCTTTTTCTTCTCCAGTACTGTTCTCTCTATACTTTTTAGGTGCTGCATATGCTTTTTGAGCCCTGCCCTGGAGAAGTGTGGCTTTCCAACCCTGAGGCGGCAGAGCAGAAGTGCTTTCTCATTCTGTCTCACTGCTTCTCTTCTGTTCTATTCCTTACTAAGTAAACAAAGCACTCCCAGAAGATGATGGTAGGAACTCAAATCCATAAAACTGGGAGCCAACAGACTTTCTAATGGAACATTTTTAATGGAACACTGTGGTATCTCTCCTCCCTGCTCCCATCAACCTTCCCCTCCTCCTTAGGCAATACATTACTCGTTGGGGTTTTTTCTCCAATAAGTGATACTCACCTTCTTATCTTATCTAGCATTCCCCATGCTATTTCTGAGGCTCAAGCTGCCCAGCCGCTCTCAGTGGTCTTAAATGATTTACACATCTAATTAATAACACAGTAGCTAGGATTTAGCTCTGGAGCTCACAGATTCAATTTTATATCCAAAGAAGGTCTTGGGTTCCTGAAAGCTTATCTGCTTCTTTCAAATACAGGAATAGTTCTCATCAAAGATTATTCCCCAGCATTGTCATGCTATAAGTTTACTGTGGTAACAGGATGTGGAGGACAAAGATGAGAGCTAGAAGAAGGGTTCAGACAAAAGAAAATGTAAGTTAGGTCTCTGACATTTTGTCCCACGGTGGCAATGTTTTTACTCTCACTTTGATTATCTAGTTAGAATTAGCACTGATAGAATCACTCATCTAGTCTGTGTGGGGTCATAAAACATCAAAAGTGAAGAATAATAAATAAGTACTTTGGTCCGGGAGTTCTTCACAGGTTTCTGTCTAATGGTAGAAAAGCTTTAAGACTTTCCAAGTTTATGAACCTTCACCAGTAGAAGAATGTATATTTTTACAATACTAACATCAGAATTCCTTCTGTAAGTGACTCAACTTTCCTATCTGAAATTGCAGTGAGATAAAGAAAATGGTCTTCTGTAAATGGCTTTTTGGCATGCATAAAGGACTTCTGTTTTCTTTTCCCTTTGACAACAAAACGTCCACAGTAGAATTAGAGAAATTTATGAAGATCAATATTATTTATGAATAGGTGAAAAACAGTGATAGCAGAATAAGATCCTTCTTTTTTTTTAATTTAAAAATTTAAAAGTCAGCTTTTCAGCCAACATGTCCATTGAAAATATTGTACAATTTCTCTCTAAAAGGCTGAATCTTTATGGTAATCATTCACTTTATTTGGGGTGTGCTGCAACAAGAATCTGGTTTGTATTTGCTGCACAAAACAGTAGACTTAATGACACAGAGAATTCTACCTAAAAATCCTTCAAAAAAAGAAACCACAAAAAAGCACTAACCAAAACCCAAAGCCAAAACAAAACAACAACAAGCCCTCCCCCTCAAACACACAAAAGACTACCATGAAAAAAAAATTACAAAGCTTTGAAAAGCACATTTTGGAACATTAACTACAGAAACAGATATTTGAAAATCACTATTTTTGCATTTTAAAAATCATTGCAAAAGATTACAGAGTCTTTTGATAGGGAAGAAAATGGGGTGGAAGGTACATAAAAGATTAATGATAGATTCAGCAAACCTTTGTTCGTTAAAATACAAACTTTTAGGCCCAGTAAAGTCTCAACAACATCAAAGACTGGCCATAGGCACAGGGGCAGTGGGGCAGTTAAAATGCCTGCAACCCCACAATAAAAACACCTCCGGTTAAGAACAGAGGAACTGTGCATTTTGAAGAAGGACTGATGGGTGTGTCAGCAAAATATTGTTTACTTCTCTCCTTAGAGCTAATGGCAAAACTGATACCAGCAAATAAATAATGTCATTTCTCAAAACAGCCTGAATCAGCTCAGTGCTGGTTCTTCTATGAAGCCCTCACTCCTGCTCAGCACTTTGTATTCAGCAGGAACGCCACGATGGCTGAGCAAAGCAGAACAGGGTAATTAAGTTGCCCTTTTCTCTGACAGGAAAGAAAAATCTTGTTGGAGTTTAAGGTTTCCTACTGCTTCCTTCCAGAGGCTGTGATATCTTCTTTAACAGCCTGGTACAGGTAAAATTAAAGCCCTGGAGATGAGAAGCATCTTTAGTTCTCTGTTTATTGTCAGCCTTTCATTCACCATGTGAGGCTGGCTAGTCAGCTCTCAAAAGGAAAGGCTCTAGGTGTCTTCTCACCTGCTTCCTCTTTAGGAAATCTCTATTGCCCCTTGCATTTTTCCAATAACGACTTGTTCCTAGTTTTCAAGGCCAGTAGCTGGTTAAAGTCCAAATACACTCAAATGAATAGTTTTGCCAGTGTGATTTCCCACAGCCTTATTTCCTACTACCTGATGTGACCTCAAGGGCAGGCTCTTGCCCCTCCCTTCCTTCCAGCATAATCCATCCTGAACAGTCCTTCCCTTTATGTCTTTCTCAGAGTGACACAATCATCCTCTGTTCCATCAAAGTCCCCATCTCCCCAAACACCAGCATGGCAAAAGCCAGTTTATGCCATGCCCTGATGTGCTGGCCACTTCAGTGATACGTGGTGATAATTATGGGCATCCAAGGGGGCAGATTCCTGCACTGGGTACAGCCCAGGATCCCACCCCAGCTCTCCTCCATGTGCCAGCTGGATGTGCAGGAAGAGAGGATCCTGAGGCTTCTTGCCCTCTGTCAACTTCCATGGACAGAGAGCAGAGGCATTTTCATCCAATTCTTCTCCTTCAGGAACTAACCTAGGAGTGAGTTCTGGTTCAAACAGCCTATAGCAGGAATGTGGCAAAATGACCGGTGCAGCAACTGGTTACAATATTGTAATAAGAATGTCTACCACTAGGTTCTGGGGTTAATAACCTACTGCAATGCATGGGGGAAGCACCAGCTTGCAGAGGGATTGGAGATTCTTGTTTAAGATTTCAGACAAAAAAGCTGGTCTGACCTTTTTTGAAACTGAAAGAATGTTATCATGCTGCCAGATAGAAAAAAAAAAAGAAAAAGAAAGAATATATATTAAACCCAATATAGAATATACATAAAAAGAAGATAAAAAACTGAGAAATTATATGAAATAAAAACAAGGTAGTTTTATCATCATTACAAAAATCAAGGTAGTTTTACCATCATTACATAAATTACTTAGTGGGAAAGTTTTATTTTGTGGTCTTTCTTGCAGCCAGTGATCTATCTGACCCAGACTATTGTATTGTTCTCCAGTCTTCAGCTCACCTGCTCTCTGTCACCTGTTTGTCACACATGACACTTGGTCGTTACAAAAATGCTCAGATAGGTGAGAGACTCCTTTTCCTGATTAGGGATTCTTGGCAGCACTAAAAGGCCCCATTTTGAGCAATGCTTGGACATTCAAATTTTGGGAAAAGTAAAATTAGCAAACTGGTGTCTTACTATTTTAGTTTTGGTAAAAAAAATACTTCTACAAATAAGTAATTCTCTCGTGCTTATATTTAGATGTTAATACATTTCTGATGTAAACTTATTTGAAAAATAAGAGTCTACATTGTACTGGCAATAATTCACATGAAAAATATGCTTTTAAAGGGATATGTAGAACTTTTAAATCTTCTAAGGCTATTTAATTCAAAATTCCTGGATTTTCTAGATAAAAACCATTTTTAAAACAGCATTTAAGGCTTTCCATCTCTTTCAAGATGTTTTGATGTGTGCTGCATTTTTACATTATTCTAATTTCTTTCTCCTGAGACTCTAGAGTTCTATGTATGAATTAGGCAAAATAAACATTAGCCTAAATGACAAAAAAAATAAAGTTCTTTTCTGTATCATTGTATTAAAAAAAAAGCCAAATATATGACTGTGACTTCTGCTGGAAAACATAATTTGAAGTGTCTGAAGAGGAAAATGAACTTGTTTTCACCTCTGTTAATTATTTTGGAATATAAAAATTAGGAAAAATTGCATGTTCTTGTATGTTCATTTATGTTTTCAAATTAAGCATTTGAAAGACTTGCTTGGGTTCAAGTTCCTGTTTTCTATGTACTACACAATCCCAATATAGCTGCTGCCTAAAAAATCCAGAGGGAAGACTGATGATGTAGATGGTGGGAGTGCATAATCCCATGAATGTCTCTTTCATTTCCCGGGTGAAATATCAGGCTTCACGGATCAGTAAATTATTACTGGGTTTTAATCCATCAAAGCAGCCCGAGTATGAAAGCTGCAGCAGCGTGGGATGGTTGCAGGAGTGGGGATGCTGCAGCGGAGGGGGTGTCTTGCTCTGCCCTCAGTGCAGCAACAGCTCCTCCAGGAGCTGGCAAAGTGAGGAAGGGAAGGAGAGCTGGGGGCTACGGGGGGCTCCTGCCCCCCCAAGCCCAGTGGCAGCAGAGCACCAGGGACACTTGTGCGTTTCAAACCCCTTTTCATGGCTAGCTGCACTCACTTCAGCCTTGCCAGCCCAGGTGTGAGTGGTGGGCTCTGAACCCCAAAGCATGTGTAGATCTCTGCTACTGGCACCATCTGACAGAAAATCAGAGGCAAAGAAGGGTAACCCCTTCTACCAGCTGTCGCTTGTGTGTGTGATGCTGAAAAGGCACTGCTATGTACAAAGGGTACTGCATAACTCTTGGTGCCATTTGGAGTGAATTTCTTAATGTTTCCCATTTTTTACCTCATCTTTGAATGAAACTCTTTATCTCCCTTACTATCTGCCATCAGGTATCTACACAGAGCCTAAGACAACTGGCTCCAAACATCCTCCTGTTTCGTCTCAGTCACCAGCACCCTGCCCTGCAGGTGCACACACGGCTGGGCAGCCTCTCTGTCTTTATCTCTTCTCCCTCCACACCACAGAGATTAAATATTTGTGACCTGCTCAGGTAGCGAAGGATTTGTACATAGAAGTAGTTTAAAATGCAAAGCACACAGAAAACAAACTGCAAAAAATACAAATTAATTTCAGATCCCAGGACACTATCTCGATACAAATTATAGCACAACATGGTTCTGCAACCTTTTCTGAGGTGGCTTCTTCAGACACCCGTGCTGTGTACAATCACTTATTAACATTTGGTGGAAGTCTGTAGGGTAACATGAAATTAAAAGTCACTCTGGCTGGTATTCACTGATGAGAAAAACTCATTTTGAATTTCAAATAAAGCTTGTAGGACTACGGAATACTTATATAAGCAATTCCCATACTCGAAGGCATCTTCCAGGAAAGCAATTAACATTCCATCTCCTGTATTTTCACCACTGGAGAATTTGGGTGCTGACAACCATTGACATCTCCTTACTTACTCCATTTCCCCTTGCACATCCAGCTCCCAAACATGAGTGCTGTTTCTCAGCTCCAGCCCTCTTATTAGTGATAATAACAATGCTTCAGTGAGAGCAATTACAAAGCAGCCTCTCGAGAGAATTGGCAGTCATTTCCCCTCGTGCTGAATATGTCAGGATCTGTGTCACCTAGAATTTGACCAAAAAGTAGTTTAAAAACTTCCCCACGGCAGTGTGTAACTCTGATTCTATCAATTAGCACCATCAGGACATTGGCAGGAGGCTGCATACAGGCTCAGCAGGGCAGCCACGAACCAAATCTGTCACGGGCTGGCATCAGTGCTGGATGGGGGCTCTGAGAGTGCCTCTCTGTGGGAACCAGGGCTTGTCTCTGACTGCCCTGGAAGTTCAGAGACCCTGTCAGGGGGCTCAGAAATCTTGGAACAGAACACAAAACACCTGTGGTTTGGATTTTAGCCCATGGGAAGGATTGCCAACCTTAAAAGAAGAATTACAGGTCACAAGAGTTTAAATAGAGTAATAATAAGTTTGTTACAGGGTGTAAAAGTAGTTTTTGGGTTTTAGTACAGGGGGGTAGGTATTCCTAGGATGGAGGAACCTCGTGGCTTTTTAGGTTTCTTCCTTCTTCTTCACTTTCTCCATTTCTGCTGTGATGGTGGCACAGGTGATTGGTTTAGAGTAGAGAACGACTGTCTAACATAGATGATAGGTATTGGAAAGTAATTGTAAATAATGTACACGTAGTTTTTAGTATAAAAGATAAACACTGCCTTTCAGGTGGAGAGTGTGCCTTCTGCCGTCCTGCCAGAAAGACCTCAGCAGGACAGAGAAAGAATGTTATAGATAAGAAAAAATAAACAACCTTGAGAACGAGACCCAAAGAGTTTCAGCTTCTTCTTTCATCTCGGGCTGGGGAATAAGGACTTTATTAGCTCAGGAGAATTTCTGCAGAAGCAGCAAACCTGACACCTCTCAGCAGGACAAACACCCTGCCTGTGTGCTGCTGGGAGAAGGCAGACACACTTCCTACAGGTACTTTCTACACAGCATATTTCAAAGGATGGCGTCCATCTCCCTCCCACACTGAAATTTTTGTGATCACTACGCTCATAAAATTAAAATAACACACCATGTTAGTAGAAAAGTATGAAATAACCCACAAAATAAACCTTGTTTTTAAAGACTCAACCAACTAAACTCAAAGCCTCCTATGTTAAACAATGGAAATAGGGGCAGAGATCTTGCATCACATCTCCATACAGGTGCTTTAATATACTATACTATTTTCAGGTCAGTGGACAATCCTGAAAAAAATGTAATGTGGTACTGAATAACAATTAACTGCTGTCAGAAAGATCTTTACAAATAAATAAACTGAATGAGTGATGAAAAATACAATTTCAGTTTGCTGAATAAATTTATACATATCAGTCCCGTTTTTCCTGCATTGGGTTCTTAAAAAGATCCCTGGAAATATTCTCAAAAATTTATTTCAGGAAGAAAAAAGATTTAGTTCTGAAATCCCAGACTATATTACAGATTTATGGGCATACTTGACCAGAACACAGTTATTATTTTGAAAGTAAAATTCATCTTCTCCAGTATTTACCCTTCTTGTACTAGCAGGACCTTTCTTTGTCCTTCTCTTCTTTCCCTGCTCATACCACCAATCATTTTAATGAAGTTGCCAAGGTTTTCCCCCTTTCTTTCTCTAAACTTTCCTGTGTGAGTGAGCTCACCCAAGATTAGATTAAGCACCAGAATATGTTTTCGTAAACAGAATTTACTCCCGACCTTCAGCTCTCCATCCACTGCTACAAACCAATCTTTCATTCCCTTAAGGCAACATCTGAGGAAGAAGCCTCTGTATAAAAGAGTTACAACTCATTCAGACTCCGAGGGATAAGCTGTCGAAACAATGCATTGAACGGGGTACATCCAATAATACTCATGTCTATTCAAACCACATCAAGGTTTGTATTCTATGCCCTGCTCAAATGTCAGTTTTGAACCTTGTTTGCTCTTTCAAAAAGTAGAATTTAGGTATTTTAATGAATTACCCAGTAATGTTTTGGCTACACAGAAAATGCAATGGTAGAGGAACTCATAAATTTGGCTTTCAGACATGTGGGACATCCTTTATCACTCTCAGCAGAGCAAACAGCTTCCACTGAACTCTGTCTCCTTTTCATTGTAAAGACTATAAAAAAAGTCTACTTGGCCCATGTTTAACAACAAAGTTTTGGTCTCTGTATCTCCACGAAACTTTGCATTCTCTTTTATACACTACCACGATTAGGACAAATTTTCAAACAAACTGACCTGCAGCAAACAATAACATTTTTGTAAGCCAGAGTAGTTGCATTTTGCCTGATTGTGTAGAATTCTAGCCACATTTAAGCCGGAGATGACTCTTGGGATTGAGTCAAATCATTAACACTCTACTGCCAAGTCCATCACTATAGAAAAGCTATATAAGAGCTTCATAATATCACTCTGTGCTGTAACCCAAATTAATTGCTGAGGCCAAGATTTTGGCCCTAAATTTAAATAAATCTGTTATCAATGCATACAAAATAATTGAGAAGGATGAGGACTCTTCCTTTAATTTTTCTTAAAACTCTATGCATTGAGGAATGCACAACACAGAGTGGAGAAATTATCATGGGAAAGGATTCTACCTCTTGTAAGTCAGGACAGAGCTAAATCCCAGGCTTCTGAAACCTCTAGTCAAAACTAAAGATGCCAACAAAATAGAAGCCAGCCTCTAGACAGCTGCAGCCTCTGGTTATCAGTAAGTTGTGCAGGCTGCCTCATCCCTGGGCCAGGCAATGCTGTCTGTGCTCACAGAGCTCTGCAGGACCCTCAGAAACAGAACCTGAGCAGCAGCTCCGTGCCAGGACTGCAGACCTTGAGCCCCTGTAACAGACCCATGCCAGCACTCTTCACACTTCCAGCATCTGTCAATTAAGGTGGAAAATCTGTTCCCTGCCACGTCACTCTCCCTTCTCCTTAACCCTGAAACTTTTATTTATTTATGCAAAAGAAAGGTGATCTCACCGAGCTGTAGAGTTCCTGGTTCATGTAATGACGTCCTGATGACTGCAACCTGTGAAAGTGCCTATACCTGTTTAATTTTAATCACATGAACAGCCCCACGGAAATCAACGAGACCATATTCAAGACATAATTTAAGTGCATTTGTTATTTCAGGGACAGCTATCACATCTGGAGCATACACATTCATTTAAGCAAGAGTGTAATTTTTTTCTGTGTGGTAGAGTAATGCATCTGGTGTGCTAATCTGCAAAAAAAATCCTCACCTTTTTGCAGTGAGAATTTTCAGTTGACCTTGAAGTCTGATTTTTCAATATAAGCCCCAAATGGGTGTCAGAAAGTTATACCCCACTAGGTAGAAGAAACTAAATAAAAAGAACAGAAAACAACCATACTCCTTCTAGCATGACTAGCTTTGGAGAGGTGTATCTGGAGACATTTTTCACACTCAGATGAATGCAGAGATTATAAATGTTCCTGTAGCCTCTAAAAAAAATAGCCCATATAATTTAGAATAGGTTAGTTTGATTCAGTGGGTAAAAACACCTTTTTCTCTCTGTGTAATGTAATCACTTTTGGAAAGTGAAGAAATGCTATAGGTGACAAGTAAAAGAGTAAAAAGTAGCAGGAAGACAGTGGCTCCTCAACCATTGCATCATTGTGTATCAGCACAATTTGGTACTCTGTCTAAGGTCTGAGAAACACTCAAACAAGATGCAGTGGTACCTTCTGTTGTCATAAACTTTTTCCCAGATGTACTCTATGTCATGTAAATATAGTTTGAGCCCTCTAAGTCAGTTTTTTCACTAAGAGGTGTAGAAACTGATGATTTCAGGCAATTTAAAAATTGAAAGACTAAGATTACTGCATCTGCTAGACTCTGTTATTGTCCTATTTACCATCCTCAGAGTTATTTCCAGTTTCATATAATCATTCAACTTTTATGACCCTGATGTCATTGCAGAAGTAACATACTGACATTTTCTAATATGTATTGTTTGTAGCTACATGAAATAAGCAGAAGCTAGGTTGTTATTTTCATGTGTTGCTCTTGTTACTCCTTTCCTTTATGAATTGTTTGTAAACTTGTACAACAACCCCACTGTCCATTACTCAGTCACATTGCAAAAACCAGTGCTGGGTTAGTTAAGGGTACTACAGGCTCACAAATGTTAGCCATAGAAAACAGCCAATAAACACAGACATCACCTCTGCCACAGAGATTTCATGCTCTACTAATGTTTCACTAAAGCCCCAGGCTAAAACATCTCATCATAAGTGCCAGATTTTGGTGGAATTCTATGTTAATGTCAAACCCTTGATGTCCTGGGTTCCACTGCTTGAAGACTTTGCCTTCTGCAATCTTTATGCCCATTCTTTGAGGGTTTTCGTAAAACCTTTGATGTTATCACGTGTTTCTCATCTGCTCTTACACTAGGATTTCCCTCACTTTTATTTTGCTCATGAGTGGAGTTTAGGAGAATTTCTGAAAATTTCACTCTAAAAATATTCCTCCAGACAGTCTAGAGAAAGATGCATGATGAGCACAGGATGAGAGTGTTAAGGAGATGCACAATACAGACAGCCTATACCTTAATGAAACAAGTGTATTTACACCAGAGGGACAGAGATGCATGGCAGAATTCCTGAGCCAGGTTCCTGAGTGTGTTAAGCATCCATTATGAGACCTTATCAGTGGGAGAATACTGAGATACTTGGATTTTAGTCTCACCAAGTATTGTCCTTCATATGATTTTAATACACCCATTTTCATCAGCTGCTACAACAATCCTGTATTCACTAAATCAAGCCTCCTGCTTTCACACAGCAGGTAACTTATGTGAACCTTATACCACCATCATGTACCTCACCTATGAACTTGGCAGAGAAAACACCCTGGTTTCCATCCTGCTTAGTTATGAGTGATACTATATATCAGTTTTTCAGCATATTCAAGGAGAAACTGGAAAATATCCTTAAATATTTGACATGATTATCTGATTTGTATGTGTCTCTGCACACTGTTTCAAGGTACATATTGCCTTCATGTGTAGGAAGAAGAATAAATGGGGTCTTGGTGGTCTTATCATCTAGTAAGGCTTCAGCTAAAGAAAAAGAGTAATTAACTATCCAAAGAATATAATTAATAACCCTGGCCATAATTAGCAAACTGAGAGCTCCTGCCACTCTTTACTTTCTTGTGTATACTCATTTAGGATGTCTTTCAAGACATTAATTACCTTTTTGTGTTTTTTACTATTCAAAGATCCTCTGTTTTCCACAGGATTATCTCAACCAGAAGACCTAAATTCAAAGAACTAAGAAGAATTGAAAACAGAACAGTATGGGGAAAAAAACCCCACCATACTGTGCTGATGGCACTTTGAGACCATTAGCACATCATTTTGAAACTCAGCTAAACAAGTAGCCAAACGTAAAGCATTAGCTATTTTTTTGATCATGGTTCTGTATTTTTGTTGATTTGTTTGTTATTAAAATATACAATTTCTCAGGATGGAGAAAGTACAGAGAGAGAAATTGTGAAGGTGGAAACATAAAATAGTAGCTCAAGGAAGCAAGATGTAATGCATTCTACATAACATATAAGATTGTAGTCTGTGTGATGTGGACTTCTGAAAGAGTTTTGAGAGTATGAGGGACCACATTAGCCTGGGGAAAAAAGGCTGAGCTTAAGGTCAAACGTAAAACAATCGTTTAGTGTATGTACACTTACTGTAATCAAGCAGCTGCAATCTATCCTTGTATTAGAGCCCAGCCCTATTAGACATATGAGCAAACCAAAAAAAGGCAAAACATTGCTCACTGCATGAGCAGCCCTGCTGCATCCAAGGCGGCTTCTCCTCTTCAACCTGTCATATCAACAAACTGAGTAAGCAGCTGGAAAAAAAGGGCCTTTCACCAGAAGGCAGAAATTTAAGTCTTGACAGTGGAGACAGAGAGAAGACAGAGTCCCATGTGTTCTGCCAGGGCATTTTCTAAATGTATAACCAGAATAAACAGCAAGATTCAGATTCTAAGCCTTCCACAAGGCACAAATGTCTCCCTTACATCCACCATCAAGGTGTCACAAAAAAACCCCAAGTATCTCAAGTCATTTTTCACATCTGCAAAACAATTTGCTGTGGATGAATTGGTTATGAATAAACTTTATACAGGAGCCCTCAATCTCATTCATTTTTATGATATAGCCATATCATAGAACAAAGTGTCTTCTTGGTGTTCCTAGGAAGAGTGTGATCTTTTAAAATTCCCAAACCACAGTTGCTAGGGTTTTTTTTTTATGCAAACAGTTCTTTATTTCACTGACAGTAAAGCAGAGTGACAAGGAGTCTTCCAGAAAGAGAGTCTGGAGATCATCTCCTAGGACCTCTCTTTATGAGAAGATGGTACAGAATGATATATTGTGCTGTCTCAGGTCAATGATTTGTTCAAAAAGTTCTTTGTCTCATTTAGCTTAGTGAATTTTGGAAATGAATGAAGC
Organism: Cinnycerthia olivascens; assembly: GCA_035048155.1. Taxonomy (NCBI): domain Eukaryota; kingdom Metazoa; phylum Chordata; class Aves; order Passeriformes; family Certhiidae; genus Cinnycerthia; species Cinnycerthia olivascens. The sequence continues at coordinate 92,895,565 of JAWWMU010000153.1, read as the reverse complement.
CAATGTGCACAAAGTTCACAGGGCATGTCAGCACAGGTCAGCACCTCAGTACACACTCAGTACTGCAGCAATGGACTCATACAACTTCCAGAACAGAAATAGTTCCATGTGTGCCCCAACCAAGCATGGACAGGGAGAACAAGGTACCACTGACCATCAGTTTAGATGTGATCAGGACAGGGAACAAGATGTTCAAATGGAGAAACACTTATGTTGCTATTGGCACTGCAAATTTGCATCTTGATTTTCTATAGAATACCTTTCCCATGCAGGCATACCCTTAAAGCAAAAAACACTCTAGAGGATTTCCAAACTGGTCAGCCATAGCTGAAAACATGTGGCAAAGAAAACTGTAGATGATTATTTTAGTATTGACACAGTCCACAGGCTGCAAGACTGTGTACTTGTCAGTGCTTCTGTTTTAAACTCAGGATAATCCAGTAAAAACCAAATCAAACCAAAATAAAATGCAAAACAGCAGCTATTACACTCTCATTATGGGCTATTTACTGAAATTTACCTTCTCTGAACATTGTTTATTTTAGAAATTCAGAGAGGAGTGTACTAACCCTGCCCATGCCACTCCCTGGATGAATTTGGCCACAGTATCAGCCAAGGACATATTACAAAACTGCCTAAAGTCCTGACCAAAGGGCAAAGTGTAGTCAGATGACAGGAGCAGTGGTGTGGGAACAGCCTGTGACTCGAGAGCCTTTTCCACACAACACCTGAGCTACACCCAGTTATCATCCTCTGCAGGCTGCTCCCTCCTAGGGCAGACATATTCCCAGGAAAAGCTGCAACAGTTAGCACGGAAGCCCAGGACCTAGGAAGTTGTGATGCAGTAAAAGAAGTATTGTAACACACACTTCATCTTGAAATAAAAGAGGTGTCACCAGCAAGCAACAGGGCAACAGACAGGGGACACAGAAGGACCAGTTAGAATATAGAAGTCTGTCATTCTGATGTTACAAGGAAACTGAGTTCCCTATGCATAAGTATCTGGTGTCATTGGAGTCACAATAGCATGCATAAAGATTCCTCCTGGAGCCATCAAACATGGCACATATCCTGTAGAGCACCAATTTCCTTCCAGATCAGCAGCTGGACATCCCATGGGTTGACCCTCAGGCAGCTCAAAAGGTGCAGAAGCCTACATCTAAGGATCTGAACTTAGGTGGGCTTCAGGGTGACACACACAATTGTGGAGTGATTGTGTTGACTAGATCTCCACTGGCCATGGGCACAGTTCAGGCTCATGGCACCTACATGGGGACACTCATGGGGACACAACATTTTGCCCTTTGCTGAACTCCACTGGTACTGTTAGGTGAAAGGAATCCAGCCACAGAGTCAGTGCATATGGATACATAGTAGGTTATTAAAAATGTATTCATCATAGGATTTCAAACTCTCCTTAGCTTGACGCTTGCTGCAGGCACAATGGAGAAGTGGACAAAGACCAAGTGATGGTTTCTCTCAGATAACATGCCAGGTTTTGAAGATTTAAGGTGAAACACACAGCTCCTGATCAGAAAGAGCTAGTTTACTAATCTGCCTTAACAACACAATACACCTTAAGGGGCCTTTGCAGAAATCAGATACTACTTCTGCTGGTTGCATTCCATCAGAGCACTGCGTGGACAAATAGCTCAAAGGAAACATTGTTCAGAAGGAGTGTTCAGTGCCTTCTACTAACCTCAGCTTCTTTAATGCAGTTAAGTGATATAGTGATTAAAGCCACTTGCAATGTTTTAAGATTAAAAAAATGCGAATAACAGTTTTCTCTCTTTTACTATTATTCTTTTCCAACCCTCATGCTCAGGAGAGCTCATACTTGACAAAAACTCATTGTTTCTGCTGGCTATAAGAAAGCTGGCATCAGGCCCTACTTAAGGTGGAGCTGTCAGGGTCTCTGAGAATGCCCTTGGTGACCACAGACCAAATGGCCACAACTTGCTCTACAAACAGTGCACTAAAGACCACCAACTTAGCAGTCTTCTGCTTGTAAGCAAAACAAAACCTCAGTGACTTCTCACAACGAAGTAAAAACTTCCCACAAATTGTTTTTAAGTTAGATCTGGCCCCAGGAAGGAATGATCTAATCAACAGGAGTGAAAAAACCACCGGGAGGATGAAGTGGATTGCAGCTGTAGTGAGCGTGGAGTTCCAGGCAGCATCCTGCTTCCAGCAGATAATGCTGCTGCAGTCTCTGGAAAGGCCCTGAAGATGCTCTCCCTCCACAGTACACACACATAAACACAGCCAGGAAAAGGGGCAAAGCTCTGTCAGGCCATCAGGAACAAGAGGCTGGGGGTCAGTTTCTTGTTACCATCTCGGGCAAAGTCATGCCAGGACTGGCTGCTCTGGGGGACATGTGGGTGAGGTCAGCAGAGAGCACAGCCCGAGGGAAGCACAGCCACCAACCTGCCACCCAGGCTGGACCATTGACTGCCCATCAATAGCTGGGATGTAAGGGGCCCTGGTACTTCCATCAAATAGGATCCAGGAAATCTGACATCATGCTGGAGTACAAACCAAAGTGCAGTAAAAGGAGATAATCAGGAGACTGCACAGAAAATCCCCTGACTGAATTGAATAAAAGCTGATATAGAAACTCCAGTGGTTACCCCTGTAACTGAGCTCTATGTGCATGAGGTCCTGCCTTGCCCTTAGCCATCAGATATGGCTCTTTCAGAAGCTGTTAATTACTATTAAAAAAACAAAAAAAAACAAAAACCAAAAAAAAAAACCAAACCGACACATTTTCACAGCAATATTTGCATTTATGTGTGTGCATTTTCATAGATGCTATCTGTCCTTGGAGGGTTCCTGCTTTAAACACTGGGACCAGGACACAACTGTTTTGTTTTTTTCTGTGAGAGAAAATTATAATTTTTCAGCATGGGGCTCTTCCTGAGGAGCAGGATGGTGGTGGAAGACTCCAAGTGCCCTGGCTCTGTGGCACGGTGCACGAGCTGGTTTGTGACAGGGCAGGGATAGCAGCCAGCTGCTCCCTGTGGGAGAGCAGGGAGCATCTGCTGTCCTCCTGGAACAGTCGAGACACGGGGAGAGCAGAGCCAGCCAGGGCCCCAGCTGGGGAGCCATCAGCACACAGGGGAAAGCAAATGCCTCTCATCAGGCCCCAATTAGCACAAACGTGATTAGAGAGGCCACCTCCCCTGCAGGCTGCTGAATGTTCGGGCAAAGACAGCAGTGAGGGCGAGATAGTGGGAAAGGAGGGAGAAAGATAACAGAGGGGAGAGTTGAGAGGGAGAAGGGAGAGGAAAAGATGCACAGTGGACATGTGTCCTCTAAGATAAAATACCAACCACATTATGTAGGAAAATGCATTTCAGCCTTTCCCAGCACAAAGCTTTAGTCCAATGACTGCCAGTAATCTGATACTCCTCACCTCAAGCCGCACAGAGCTCCACTGAGCAACCCAGCTGTGTCTTGCTGGCAAGGAAAGCAAACCCTCGCTGCTGTTGTACTAGAGAACACAGCCCCCGACCACTTCCATGTGCTCTGCTGTCATTTCTCATGTTGAGCCACAAAGAACTCCATGCTGTGGGGCCAGGCTTCAAACCTGTGCAGTGTACCAGGGCTGCTGGTTAGACCAGCAGCATGAAGCAGGACAAATATTGTTCATATAAATGGCACTCCAGTTTCCAATAGAAGGAAAATTTGGAATCATATGGAGGAAAATGCATCCTTCACTGAAGAGGTCAGTGCTGGCTTTGGAGGGTGGTGAGCCCTGCTAGGAAGGTGAGGGGGAGGCAGATGTAGACCACAGCCTTCATGAAGAGCCTTCCAAGGGGTGAGCAGCAGTAGTGCTGTGTTTATACTCACCAGCTAGAAACACAAGACCCTCACTAGGTAACAGCTCTGCTAGAAGTGTCATTTAAAATGATGTGTAAAAAAAAAATTGAGTGTACATTAAAAACATTGCCTATTATCTCTATTTCTTGTCTACAAAAGGAAAGATTTTTTTTTCCTTGCTCTGTAGAGCAGTATGGAGTTGGAAGTTGATTTCTCCAGCTGATATCCTTGCCTGTCATCCTGTCTCTAAAATCCTTTAAAACATAAAAAGACAACTTAGTGACCAATGCATGTCAGCCTTTTCAAAGAATTGTATAGAAGTATAAAAGGTAAAGCTCTGATGTTGAAGCTCAGAGATGCAACCTCACACTCTGATGTTTTTTCCATTTGCATATTCAATGTTAGTCATATGCCTAGACAGTATTAACAAAACATAAACCTCTCAAATAAGACAACAGCAAACTAACATGAGCATATTTTCTACAGTACTTTTAAGCTTCTAAAAAGGTTAAATAAATATTAAATTATATTTTATTAATTCATTCACTTTAAATTATTTAAAAATAAAATATAATTAGTTAAGTAATAAGTTAAGCTCTTTACACTACTTATCTCCTTTCAAAAGCCTTTGTAAAGGTTCACTGAGCATTGACATCTTTGACACTTGACAGGATGCAAGTTATTTTTATTTCTTGAGTGATTGTATCTCTGAGCAAACATTGCCCGATGCTTCGTGTCCTTATCTCTGACTGGAGCCAGTAATAACTGGAGCTGTTCATAGCTTCACTGATACATAGAAAGCCTTCATTTTTGCATGGAAACCCATGAGAACACAATTATTTTTCACCATCTTAGCCTGTTTCTTCACCTCTGCCATGCTCACCTAATTTCAGTTGGCTGAAGCAGCAGTCTCAAGAAGGAACGAAAGAAAAGCCAGGAACATTGTGGTCTGGCAGATGACTTTGGTTTCTCAACAAGTATGTGCAAGTGTCAAGTGATTCACAAATGGTTCAGCAAATGTTGTCTCTGCTGAAATCAGATAAGGGGCAGTTCCAGGCGCCACATGAAGACAGAGCCAGTGCTGGGATTGCAGGGGCTCTGGTGGATGCAGGGTCCTGCCCTTTCCCCTGGAGAGCTGCCCCTGTTCCACAAAATATCTACAATGGCTGGACTTTGCTCTTCCAGCCCCAGATGGGTTTAGCTCAGGAGAAGAGATGTGCTAATCCAGGAACTGCCCCACCTCCCCTCTCCACGAGCCAGGGCTGACTATGCCTGGTGCTGAGGGCCAGCACCTTGCACAGGGGCACCAGGAAGTCCAAGAGGAGGCTCATCTCTTGTGTGACCCTGTGTTTCAGTGCCTGGCTGCACATGGCTTTCATCTTCAGTTCAGTCTGGGCTGAATGCTCAACACTGCAAAATTGGATGGATCAAATTTGCTCTGTATTTGGGGCTGCTGGGAGAACCACACATAGTGCACAAGCCCACAGATTAGAAAACTTAACAATTATGGTGTTTTGGAAATTCTGGTAAACCAGAATGCTAATTTGAATTACCAGATTATCTGTTCATTCATTACATAGTACCAGCCTTAAGCCAAAGGAACAAAGATTTCAACTAACTTTAATTCTACAACATACTGCAGGACCTGAATTTTTGTGTTAATCCTTATTTTATTCCTTTTAATAAAAGTTTTTACACAGATCCTGAACAGGAAAATAGAATAATAAAATATTTTCACAGAATATTCTGAGTTGGAATGGACCCAAAAGGATCATTGATTCCAACTCTTAAGTGAATGACCCATGGGGGATTGAACCCATGATTTTGGTGTTACTGGCACCATGTTCTAACCAACTGAGCTAATCTCATGTGAAAGAGAAAAAACCTACAGCAGTCTAATAATTAAAATATTTTAAAAGTGTTTTTTTAGGGGCATAGGGTTTGGGCTTTTTTCGGTGGGTTTAGCAGATGGGGTAATTGAAGAAATTTTCTAGGAGAAATTTAAAATACTATCTGCAGTTACCCTTTAAGAAAAAGAAATTAGTTCTACTAGGCCTACATTACAGAGTCCCTCTAAGTTCAGCTAGTATTAAAATAATAGAGACTCACTATTCAAAGCCAAAGAACAATAAACTGAAACTACTTCTTTCTCCAGTGAAATTTCACTTTCAGTTGGGATAAATAATTACTTTGGACTGGAACTAAATAATATATCATATTTACTTGTATATCAGTTGACTTTAATATTGCTAGAATTTTTTTTTAATGCCTAACAATGTTGTAGGCAATTTAGAGACCAATTAAATACACAAAACAGAAGCCTAAAATCTATATAGAAAAACTAAATGAATGGTTCACATTAAGAATGGACAGAAGCCTAAAATCTATATAGAAAAACTAAATGAATGGATCACATTAAGAATGGTAAATAAATAGGTGTTCAAAAATATATTATCAACTATTAATTTTTTTGCCTTATTTGTCTTGCTCTGCCAAATCTTATTGGTCTTTATATAATCCTTCCCCACAACACTATTTTTAGGTCTAGGCCATAACCTGCTCTGGTCTCACAGCTGAGCCTGCTTGGAGAAAGAGTTTGGACTAGAGATCTGGACTAGAAAACCTGAATTCAACACGAATTTCCCTCTGATCCTGTGATCTGTGCTGGCTCCGCTTACTCCCTTTGGAAGCATCCCTGTAGGCTCTACCTACTCTGCCAAAATCCCTCAGGACTTGGTGCTGGGCTGACCCCAGTGCCCACGGTGGAGAGGGGCACACCATGTGGGTACCATGTGTGTACCCACACCACTCCTAGAGCCAACCTACACCCACCCCACACCTCTCTGCTCCAGACTGATGTGTTACTTCTGAGACATAACTACCATCTGTGTGAGTGGCTGAGGGGAGATTTTGTCCAAACACCTAAAAAGTGAGGACTGTGCTTGTTCCACAGGATGAACTGTCTGTGCTGGAGACCACGCGTTGTGGGCCTGAGGGTGTAGGGTGAAGGAAACTGAGGGCAGAAGCAACCAGACCTTGGAGAGCCCTCTCCATGTATCCCTTTGGAATGGCTCTGGGGGTGGAATCTCTCTGAGCAGCACCGAGGGGACTTTCCTGTTCTGGAGAAGGGTGATAGGAGGCTCCAAAGCAAAGCCAGTGAGGAAACAAGTGCTCACCATTCCTCCCTCACACCAATCAGGTCACAACCCATCCCTTAGTTTAGTTCACCACCTTGCAACTCAGGCTCTAGTAAAGCCCAAATGGTCTTGGCATCTGCTTCAGAAATCCAGGAAGCTTTTCCTCTTTTATATTTGTCTGTAAAAGTTATCTTAGAAAGACTTATATAGGTTAGTTTATAGAGAAGGTGCCAAAAATAAGATGTCTGTACCAGCTGTACTTGTCAAAAAAAGAAAATAATAACAAACAGATAGACAAGCATTTTCTGACAGGTAAATTCCTGGATGGACACTGAATAGTCATATGGGATGAATGATTAAAACCTCCAACCATTTTCTGCTCAATGAATCTACTTCTTCAACCAGAGTTTAGCATCTTGCTAGCCCCTGACTTAAAGTTTGCAGGCAGTGGACCTGTTCATGGAAGAGGTCTGGACTATTGTTTCCTAGAAAAACCTGCAAATAACTATGTGATCCTGTCCACAGCAGCTGCTGCATCAGCATGATAAGATCTTACTGAATCTGTAATTTTGTTTAATGTAGCTGTTGCAACATAAACCTAATGAAGCTTGAATACTGAGCTTATGTTTATTTGTTTTGTATAGCTTTAGAATTGATATAATTATACAGAACAGCTAAGCTATTTTACTCTCTTTACCCAAGATGTTATTTAATCTTCAAAGTCAATCAGATTAGAAAAAATCTGTTATAATTTTTGAGATAAATTCATGTACATCAAGAATTTGTAGTCAGGTCATCGCAAGAGTATTGTGAATATTCTGTGGAATTATGTGGAGCTCAGGTGATGTTGGGGTGCATTTAGAAGGACACTGAAATGCAAAGGGCAAGACAAGACTCGATTTCACCACATAAACAACTGTGTCAGACAACTCACTTGCAACACAGATGTTGCCCAGCTTAGTCAAAACACAGCTCTATAGTGTAACAGAAACTTCCTCATCTCCCTAAACCAAAGCTGAAAATTATTGAATAGACTCAGTTGAACTCACAATTAGCCTATGCATAGAACTGCTGCATGTCATGGTGAATATCTAGAGAAAGTCAAACAGACAATTCATTAAATTCATAGTGAGCATTCAGAATTGTATCTGTGGGCTCAGATTTATTCTCTGATCTCAAAACTAAACCAGACGTGATTTGACAACATCTACACTGTTTAACTCACTTGTTAGCCAAATAGGATAGCTGGGAATAGCCAATAGCCTGTGCTGATGCCCAAAGCCAGGCTAAGGAGACAGTCTATCTATCTCCTCTGTACATACAGAGAGGGCAGGGTGCAGGCTCCCTTTTAAGCTTGGAAGATATTTGCCTTTTATGCCTGAACTGTACAAGAGTGCTTTAGAAAGTGACAGGACAAACCACCACACCTCCAGAAGTATAGTGACTGATGACTGTTAAACGTAAACGTTTGTCCTTGACAGGGCAACTGTCTTGATAAATTAGTTCATTTTCCCATCTAAACTCTGAAAGGAGCTCTTGCATCAACAAACTGAAGGAGACCTGAAAATACTTAGAAAGGGGAAGCAAAAAAGCTGCATTAATACATACAAGCACATTTATCAGTTTTCCTATATTTGCATATTTCTTGTGCTTAAACAGTAAAAAACCAATCACCCTTTGGAGTCTTTAGACAGCTTGTATTCCAACAGTCTTCTTTAATTATCACACATCCATCAAGAACTGAAGTACAAACCCACATCCTTAGGGATCTGGGAAAGATTCTAAGTGCTGAAAAGTCATAGAAAACCACAAGGTATCTCAGCAATGAAAAGCACTGGCTCCTTCTGTGGAAAGGTGACACGCAGACTTCATTTGCCAATGACTCTGCTAGAGAGACCACGCAAGAGCTCTCCTGGCCCCAAATTAATACATAGGAAGCACAGATAAAACACTGGTCAGTTCTTCACAAGATTTCATAAGGACAGAGACTTAAATTTGCAATCACTTGATAAGAAAAAATGAACGACTTCCAGCTGTATCTTCAGAGAGACTGCTAGAAATCCTTGGGAAAGAAGCACCATGCTCTCATCCAATTTTTATTAAAACCTTAGACAGAAGATGACAGACTTCACATGTTATACATAGCTATGCATTCCAAGTTCTGATACTGTGCTCCTTAGGTGATATTTCCAATGTTTTGGTGTTTGACAGATGGGATTCTTTAAACATTAGGAGCTGTGTCCATCATAGCGTTGGACAAATTTATTCAGTTACATGTAAGAGGAGCTCTATGATGGGCATTCTCTCAAGGAAAATGTGAAAAAATTTCTGTCTTAATAGGAACATTTTGAGTTTAGTGACTCACCACTTGTTGTAAAACATCTAATATACTCTACAAAAAATGAATAAGACCAATAGGGAATGGGATTTTCAGCAGCCAGTGTCTGCATGGGGCAATACCTGCATAAGCTGGCAGGACATTCAAAAGTCTGAAGACTGCTCTGAGTGTTGTTTGGTTCCTATGTATCACTGGGATTTCCAAATATGAATATATCCTGTTGTTTTATTTCTAAATTCAAGTCTGTATCATTGAAAATGAGACTGGGAGAGTTTATAACAGCATGTCAGCAAGTATGGTACAAGAGATGAAGTTTTCAGATACCATTCTGTGATTTGAACGCACATCTCCAGTGAACACCTTAAATAACATTGAAGGTGAGACTTTTTCAACCTTCTGTGTTTAAATCCTTCCACTTTGCAAGAGTAACTAAAAATCCATGAACTTCCTAGGTGCATGCACGCTAATTAATAGAATTAATATCTTCTGACCATTACCTTCAGCAAATTTTTAATTAGACAAGTAAAATATAAATGTTTTCAGCAACAGAATCTGAGCAACAATGAACTAGAGACCCACATTTTAACTACTCTGCTGGGAAGCAAGAAACCCAGTTTTAAAAGTTTGCTGCAAATCTGGGAGGGGGAGACTGTCTATCACACTTGCCAGGTGAGTACTCCAACTACCACAACATAAATTACATGTAACAGACAACAGGCAATTCTCTGTCAGAAGTTCAACAATCAGTGACCTTTCATATGCTTCCCAATCCGCCTGTGTGTGAATACACAGCGGAATTCACAGAACATAAGTGTGCACTACATCTCTCACCAGCTTAGGCCCACGGATTGACATGTACTGCCTTGGCACAGCAGCAGAGAAAACTCTGCCCTGATTGTTTTAGGCATCTGTCAGGCAAGCAGACAGCAAAGAGGTGACACACAGATGCTGGAAGTTCCCTAAAACATCAGGGAAGGCTTTAAACTCTTTATGGGTTTTAGTTTTAGATTAGGTGAAAGGGCTTTTCTACGATCAAAGCTAACTATACATGAGAGTAGGCTAGCAGAACTTTTAGAGAGGAAAAACTGTGTGGATAAATATGCTGATGATTGCAGCAATGCTGCCTGTAAAATTCATCAAGTATTTAAGAAGTGCCCTGACCCATTCCTGTGTTGGGTGAAGTGACTGTGTATGAGCTTGGTTGGTTGGTAAAGGGTGTTGCAAGCACTGAGAGGCAGTTTTACAACTGCAAGCTCCAACTGGGCCTGTGGGGAACACTACAGGAACATTTATCCAACTCATACACGACAGAAGCAACATTAAGAACCTTTTACTGAGTGTGAAGTTTATTTTAACACATGTAACATACGTTCGTTCATGAAGGATCTCAATTCAAACTTCAAGGAATCCCTTTTAGAATCAAACAGAGTTGTTCTGGGAGTTAACTTATGTATTTTCTTTACAACATCATAGCTGTATTTTACTGTGAAAACTCTGGCTCTTCCCCTCCTTCCAAAATTACTCAGTGAATTTGATCAGACAGCATGATAAACATATCAGTCTTTTCATATAAAAATATTAAATCTCAATATTTTAACTCACACTTGAATATGTTAGGCACCAAATCTAGGTTGGATTTTTTTTATTTTTACATTTTAGGCATGTGAGAGGTGTATGAAAAAAGGAATTAGTGTAGGCTCAGATGTACTGCAGGGACAAGAAAGCATAAAAAGGGAAAGAAGCATGTTATGGCTTGCACCTTCCCCATTGTAACTGCCTGGTGTAATGCATGTTGCATTTGTTCTCCCTTTCATCTCTTGTTTCCGCTGTGGTATTCCATCACTTTTGGTGTTTGTTCTAATAAGGGTCCCCATATGTTGCCATGAATCACTGTGATGTAAATTACACAGTCCCGTTGAGATCCATGATGGCTGTTCAACTTGGAAAGTGGTACACCTGAGGTGAATTTCCAAAATTCTACTAAAAACATGAAGCCTACTAATGACAATTGTGAGCAAGGAGCATTAACTTTAGGAGGAAGATGTTTTCTGATTAAGATGCCAAGCTTTTTAATGAAGCAAAAACAAAATCACAAGGGTGGAAAAGCAACTTGGCAGTGGTGGGAGAGGCTAAAAGAAGACATACAAGTGATGTGTGTCTGCCTCTGCCATACAGTGCTCAAGCCCAGAGATTTAAAATTCTGCCTGAAAATGTACAGGCATGCCTATATCTTCTATTGTGTGAATCTGAGAGAATTTGGACAGACACTGATTTCATGTTAAAAGATCTAAAATTTCCCCACTGGAGACAGCTGTTTGGAAACTGTTCATTTCTGTGTAGTGGCTGTTTTACATGCCCCCAGAGCAACAAACAGGACACGCAGTGGCACCACTCAGTGTCACAGCTGAGGTGAATCACCTCCTGATGTGATTGCAACCCTGCACTCAGCACTGAGAGCTGCTGGGGGTAGAAACCTCAGTCCTGGGACACAGTCGTTCTGGTGGTCTCCAAAATGGGAGCGCCCTATTTCTGTTAGAGCTTGAGCTCCTCTTTCTGTTTCCTCCTTGCCTTTACCTCCCACTGCCACCACTTCATTTTTGCCCTTTGACCATAAATCAGAGCGTCACTGACACTGGCAATGGAATGGGAACAGTGACAGCAATGACCTAAGCTTTGCGCACATTTTACTGCTTGATTGCAGTGCCATTGCACCCATCCTGCTTCTTGCTTTCCCCTGGCCCAGACTCCAGCTGTGCTCTGAAAACATCCCTTATTAATAAAACCTCTGTGAGAAGTGGTTTTTCTTACCCCACACAAAATTAAACTGCTTGGTGTTTTGTGATAGCTTTAAATGCCAGCTGACTCAAAGGTGTTTTGTAGAACTCTCCATCTGTGGGAAAACTCTTTGTGTCAGCTCAGGCTTAGTGTGTGCAGGACTTGCCTCTCTTACCTTTGTCTAATGCACTGGTGCCAGAGGGAGGCTGATGGCAGCTGACAGGCTGAGGGATGGGTGCTGCTGCACCCATTTATTTCCATTTTATCTGCAAGCCTGTTCTGGGACAGGGGCAAAGGTGGTTTGCTTGAGACTCTCATAATATACTTTCTTTCTCTCTGCTTTCCAGAAGGAAGAAATGCAATGGCTCCCTTTTCTTGGAAAACCATAAGAGTATATCCACAAATATAAGAGCTAATTCAAAGAAATACAAACATATTTTGAATCATATTTTAAACTGAAATGAATTTAAGTTTTAAAATATGTGGCCTAAATGTATTTAAAGTATCACTTAACTGTGCAGCTGCTATATTGATGTACTTTACTAAAGGGAGACAAGGGTTACAAAATTTTGTTCCTTGCAAGGTTTTCTGACCCTGGGAAGACTCTTTTTCTCCTTAAATGTTGTCATCACCCAGGATTCTCAGAAAAAATTATCACACATATCTGGAAAATCTGATGGAAATTGTTGTTGCAATTTTTCCTGAGAAATTTCGTGTGACATGCACTTCATGGAAAATGAAAATACATCTACTTTTGTCAGTGAGATGAGGCTGAAACTGGCTGAAAAATGAAAATATTCCATCAAAAGTCTTTCAGGCATGCATTTAAAGCCAATGACATTTTAAGAGAAAGGAAAATATGCCAAATTTCTTAATGTTTGAAAACCTTTTTTTTTCATCAAAACCAAAGTTTTTAAATCGGTTTTGTATATCAACTCTAAACACAAAGCTATTGTCCACTAAGAAAAACTATATAATATTGGAGGGAGTGAATGAACAGCTTTGATAAAGAAATGAATTGTAGTTGTTTAATAAGACCCCCCTTACTGATACTTGTATGTGTTCATTTTTCTTATTATTTCAAATGACTGCAAAAAAATAATTTTTTTTGTAAGTTCTTAAAGCTTCTACCAGACACTAGAATTTGGAACAAATACAAATTAAAATGCATGGAGAAATGTGAATATGTATTATTACATTATTCAGTGCCATAGAACTCCAAGGAAAATGCTGAAGGAAAAAATTAAGGCAGATTTGTCAATATGAGAATGAAACTTTAGAATTTCATTACTAAATTCATTATGTCTATCAGCTTATTTTTCAGATTAATTGTCAGAAGACATCAGCCTTCTCTTATATGCCCAGCATCTCATGAAGCATTTAAATATGTAATGATATTAACTGCACTCCTACACATCTGTGTATGAACTGCTTTAACAAGAAATAATTCTCTAGTAATTAACTGTGCTTAAACTTTTATTATTGTCTCTCAGTTTTCCAGAATATTGTTTTTTAGGTAAGTTACGTGAACCAGTTCTACTTGTATACCTGTAAAAGAAAAAAAAAGTTCTTTCTCAAAAAGCTGCACCATTCTACATATCAACAAGAATTTTACCCTATGTGATCTCAAGGTATGCCACAAATTTCAGTCATGATTCAGACAAGCATCCCATCTGGGATCCTCAGTGTGAACAGGCAGTTGTATGTGTTGTGGGGCTTCTGGAGTTCACACCTACATGTCTAGAAATGAAGATGATGTAAAATTAAGGGGAAAACCAGCAGTGGAACCACGTTGGCAAGAGAATATTTCTGTTTTGTGTGTTCTTAAGAACATCTTCACTGAAGAGGTAGCCCAAAATCTTACTCCAGGGTTGCTCATAACCTTTCTCTTGTCACAGTGAGAACCTTGGTGGTAGCAAAGTGGTGTACCCTGAAACTTCATAACAAGGACAGGGAGGCTCATCTCCTCCTTTCTAAACTTCTAGCTATTAGTGATTATGATTGTTAGTAATTTAGCGATTGTAAAGATGAAATATGAGCCAACCACCATAAAAGCATTCCAGTATTCCCTCAGAAGTAATAGACAAACTAAAACTAAAACTAAACCAAACCAATAAAAAATACGCATGAAAAAACTGGCAAATATAAACTTGCTTTTGTTTCCTGTATTAGAACAAAAGTTATCTACAATTCAGCTATTACAGTGCATCTCACATGAGATCACGAGTTAACGTTGGACTGCCCCAGGTGATTACCGTGATTACCTATGACTTACAAGTCTAATTTTGGTGAGTTTACATTACAGCCAATGGCTCTGTCCTGCCTGTTCAGAATTGCCAGCCCCAGATGGGAATTCTGCCCGATGTTTCTGAAGGCCAAAGATTTGCGACATGCAATTCAGACTAACGCCGTGCCACCGCACTTTACACTTTTTACACTTTACACT
>JAWWMU010000153.1:92863612-92880947 GCA_035048155.1 Cinnycerthia olivascens | reverse complement strand
TGAAGGCCAAAGATTTGCGACATGCAATTCAGACTAACGCCGTGCCACCGCACTTTACACTTTTTACACTTTACACTCGCACAGCCGCAGCACAGCTGTGGGTCGGGGACAAACGTGTCCCTGCTGCTGCCACTACCCTGGGAAGCATAGGATGCCGACTGCACAGCTGGGGCACAGCTGGAGGCACAGGTGGGGGACAGCTGGGGCACAGCGGAGGCACAGCTGGAGCACAGTGGGGGCACAGCTGGAGCACAGTGGGGGCACAGCTGGAGACACACCTGGGGGACAGCGGAGGCACAGCTGGGGGCACAGCTGGGGGCACAGCTGGGGGCATAGCTGGAGGCACGGCTGGGGCACAGCTGGAGGCACAGCTGGGGGCACACTGGGTGGCATAGCTGGAGGCACAGCTGGAGGCACAGCTGGGGGCACAGCTGGGGGCACAGCTGCGCTGCCCGCCAGGCGTGCCCGGACTCTGCTCTGCTCCTGTGCTCTGGAAGCCCGTCCCGTCCTTTCCCGATCATTCCAAGGTTTGCCGCTGGAGCGCAGCTCCCGGCACGGCGGGGCAGTGGAACCCGCGTGGGGAACGCACCGCGTAAGGAGCGAAAGGAGCGGGGCAAGGTGGTGCCCCGCGAAGGGGAAGATGCGCTGGGGTCTGTCTGCCGGGTCAGCCCCTCAAGCAGCCAAGGGCGGCCCGGACAGGAGGTTTGTGAGGGGAGCAAAGCCCCGAGAGCCGCGCCGTCGGAGCGGGCGCCCCGCGCCCTCCGCAGCGCCCGGCGCCGCATCCCCGACCGCCCCAGGGCCACGGGAGGTGGCGAGGCCGGACCGCGTCCCCCCAGGGCGGCTCCGGCCGGCTTCCCTCCCTCGCTCCCTCCCTCCCTCGCTTCCTGCCGGCCGGGATTGGCTGTGCCTGCCGGCGGGCGGGCGGAACACGCGGCGCCCCGACGGTGCGGGGAGCGCGGCTCTCGGAGCGCGCCGCCGCCGCCGGGGCTGTCCTACGCTGCGATTTCCCTTTATTCCCCTTTTTTATTCTTTTTTTTTTTTCCCTTATCCCACTTCCCTCTCGGGACTGGAAGCAGGATCCGCGTCCCTGAAATTGCTATGCCAGCTGAACTCTCCCGGGCCGTGGGAATGCACGCCATCTCCGACCTCCACTCCTCCCTCCCCCTGCGGCTCCTCAACAAGGGGCCCGAGTACCTCCGCAGGCAGCTGGAGGCCGGCAAGCCGGGCAGGAAAAGTGCCGTGGAGAGACTGGCCGCGGATAAGGCCAAATACGTAAAGAGCCAGCAGGTCATCAGCACCAGGCAGGATCCCGTCATCGCGCTCAGCTCAGCCTCGGAGAGCGGCAGCGAGACCTGCTCCCTGGGGAGCAAAGCAGCCAGCTGGGAGCTGGGCACAGCCGCGGGCACGAAGCCTCTGGAGGTGGGCAAGGCGGTGAACTCCGGCCGAGCCCCCCTGGAGCTGGGCAAGGCGGTGAACTCCGGCCGAGCCCCCCTGGAGCTGGGCAAGGCGGTGAGCTCCGGCCGAGCCCCCCTGGAGCTGGGCAAGGCGGTGAGCTCCGGCCGAGCCCCCCTGCAGCACGGCCCTCCCATCGCCAGGCGCAGCACCAGGAGGCAGATGCGGCCGGATTCCCTGGTGATCTATCGTCAGAAATGTGAGCTTGGGAGAGGTCAAAGCCAGGACAGCTCACGGGGGAGCTTGGTGAGGAGGATCTTCCATGGGTCCATAAAGGAGAAGCAGTTGGCTTCCCCTGAGTTACCCAGAGTCATGGAGGACATCGCAGCCACCGAGACCAATGAGCCTCTCTCAGCAAAAGATGGTGACCATGAGCCAGGCGACCACGGAGCGGTGCAGACTATCCCTGTGAGCACTGAAGGGGCAGGGGTATGTACAAAACAGCATGAGAGACCCTCAAAACTGAGTACACCTCCTCAAGAGGTCAAGGAGGTGAAGAGGAGAGGTCTCCATCGCTCCCAGTCAGACATCAGCTCTCGCTACTCCAAGTCCTTCGCTGATAGTGACACATTTTTCAAGTACTGTGGCCTGGAGCAGGAGGTCATTGAGGATCTTGGGAGAGAGAACTTCTCGGTGGTGTCTGACAATGTCTCCTTCAAGATCCGCAGCATCAGCGTGGCAGTGTCGGAGAGTGAGTTCACGAGGCACAGCGGCGATGAGGGGCTGCTGGAGGACGAGCTCACGGAGCAGGTGCCCAGCAGCACCTCCGTGATTGAGCGCAACGCTCGGATAATCAAATGGTTGTACACGTGTAAGAAAGCCAAGGAGACCAGCAAGGTGATCCAGGAACTGGCGTGATGGCTTCACTCAGCATGCCTGGAGCCTGGTGAACTCAAGGTGTGTGCAAAGCCTCGCCCTGGCAATTTGTGTTTCTTTTAACTTTTTAGAGAGCGATTGACCATGGGAACATGGTTTATATTAGTCTTTTCAGGAAGGGCTGAAGGAAAATGTATATTGTTTACCACATGTCCCAAGTATGGCTTTTTTTTGCAAAGCAGAAATCCGTGTTATTAAAAAAACAAAATACAAATAAGTAAATGCTTGCAGCTTGCCAGGTTTAGATCAGAGCCCCCATAGGAAATTAAAGAGTCAGTGTCTGTGCAGGATGCCTGCACTTTGCAGATTCCAGTTTTGCAAATATCTTAGTTCTTCTAATTTATGCTGTATTAAATGCTAGGAAAAACCTTAAAAAAGTATTCAAGCTTTAGTTACAGTTATTTGGATAACAGAACAGTCTACTACTAATTAGGAGTATACTGTATTTATACCATACTGCTGAAACTATTATTCATCAGGAGTGCACTGTATTTACGCTACATGCTACAATTTTCCCCTCTTTACTTTCCTTCGCTCTCTCTCCTTCCCCTTACACATAGACATCCTCAAGTATCAGGAAAGTAAAACTGAATCAGTGCCCTGCTAGCAATCTTATTTCCTCTATGGCTTTCTGTTGGGACAGAAAAGTTTCTTCCAGGTGATCTCGTAGCATTTTACAGAGTTCAGGTTTTCCTCTGCACTGGGTTTTGCTGTGTGGTGTGGTGCTGGTAGTTGGGAATGGGCTGTGAAGTCTGCCTTGGTCAGAGGGGTACTCCACTGTTTTAAGCTAAAAATAATTAACATTAAAGTGTGGATCTAGGCATAGTAATCAGTTCCTTCACAGACAGAAGCAGAACAAACTTAGCTCTGGTAAAAGCCAATGTCCAGGATTTAATAATAGTGGTGTTTATTTTGTGTATGATCTCCTGAAAAAAAAAAACCAAACTGAATTCATGGAGCCTGTAGTGTTGATAATCTATGAGATAAGAGTTTTTCTCTTTCCAGTACATAAAGCCCCTTGGATAACTACCTCAGCTTACCATGAGATATTTAAAAATTGCATGAGTAGGCCTTGATATGAAGGATTACGTGTATATTTTCTGACAGTTCGTAATTGGTGCATGAGAAGAACATCATTTGATGTGGATACAGCTGTTGATAGAGCATGTGAGTCTTACAAATGTGGAGAATTGTAGTGCTGGAGCCTCATTCCTATGTGGAATGTGGATGTGAGGCTGTCACTCTAAATTCTTTTAATCCATACAGGGCAGAAATCCATTTACTTGAAACTGGTTTCAATGATGTGAAATTCAGTTCACCTTTAGAATTATAATTTTTCTCAAAACTGTATTTTCTTCCTGCAAGAGTGGGAAGATGAGGAGAGAGCCATTTTACAAAAACTTTTCAAGGCCATGCTGATAAGAATGTTCTCAGGTATCTGGCTGACAACTTAAAAGAAGTGTTGTTATATAACAAATCCTTTCCCAAATAATCTTAGAAAGAAGAAAGGGCTCTTCTGAACTAATAATTTCTCCTTGCTCATCCTTCTGTGATAAAAGGCCAGGGAGATACACAAAACAAAATGAGGAAGGTGGTGGTTTTGTGAAGCTCCTTGCAGCTGCCAGCCTTGCTAAACAAGAGGATGGGAGGCAGATTCCAGCAGGCATGAACCACGCAAGAAAAACAACCAAATAAAAGCCTGTTTGCTCCTGAATGCCCCTGGTGGCGGTAGGGTCCAGGTCCTCACCACAGAGTTGGCTCCAGAGGGAGCAGCTGAACCTTTCCCCCTCCATTTTTGGGTGTCCAGTGCTGCAGCTGAGGCAGGAGATGCTGGTGAGCACCCTGGGGAGCATGCAGTCTGCAGAGGAGGTGCTGCACCAGGGCAAAGGCAGGGGCAGGAGCATGGCAAGTACCAGGAGCTGAGCCACTGTAATGTCACATGGGCTTGGTCAATGGCTTTTTATTTTTACCATATAAGATAAAATGGTAGTACACAGCCCTATAACAAGGTGGCGAAAAGATCTCCATGAAATAAACAGCAACTTTATTCAAGTGATCCTATGTTCATTCTGCAATAACTTTAATCTAGAATAAGGGAGCACTTTACTGTGGTAGCAATTTCCTTTTGTATCAATATTTTTAGCAGCCTAGGTAAGTCTAATTCAGAGGGTCCTTATTTATAAATCTAGTTTTTAGAATACTAGGGCTGACTCTCAACTTTTGGATCCCAGGTGTCAATTAGTTTCTGAAAACTGACAATATACATTTAATTTAGGCCACGGAAGTGGGAATTTCAGAAAGGTCAGCTAAAAATGCCTGTACATAGCACCCAGAATAAAAGACAAGGGTCATCAAGAGTTACCATAAGTTAAATATTACACTTACTGGACAGAATTTAAGGAGAGAGTTGTTATCACCACATGATTGCAAGATGAGTCTTGAAGTTCTGGTCTGAATTTTCATTCAGTTCTACACTTTCCCTGACAATACAGCATTAAGTCAGATATCCATATGTTTTCACAATATCCTAGTATTTGGCTCTGTTAAGTTTGCTTTTTAAAGGGCAGTGGGCTGCTGTTCTCTGCTGGCGAGCAATGTACTCTTCCTGGTGTTCCCAGACATCCTTAGAAGTCCTGGTTTTCTACAGAAGCTTGCAAATTGTTGCATCTTCTTTGGACAACGAGGCAGAAACCTCATTTCTGAAATTCCAACATTCGTTATGTATAAAACACCTTTCAAGAACTGCAGAGCTTTTATGGGCCAGTGATCATTCCATTCATATTTTATGTTCTCTGTTTAATTTTTCATGACTCTCTGGGAGCTAGTGGAGCACCAAGTAAATAAAAGAGCTGTTTGAAGGATCAGGTTCTTTACCATATTTCATCAGAGAGATGATTGCAGAGTGTGGTTTGTGAGCTTCAGAAAACAGAGGTCCTTAGCAAGACGGTCATTGCTGGTTCTTGGTGGAAAGCTGCCTGAGTTCACCTCTGCAGTTGAGTTCCTCTCACTGTCAGTTCTGCTTGATTCTAGGAAGAGAGTTCATTCTGCATCCTCCTTCCTGAGCTGAATCAAGATTATTCAGCCTTGAGTTTCTCATCATTCTTAAATAGGTGGGAATTATTCAAGTGGAAATCTCCAGGGCGGGTAATTTACTATGTTGGCAGCAGCCATAGGCAGCTGAATAAAAGCTTTAGAGTATCAACTTATGCTTGTCTGATGTGATAAATAAAAAATGACACTCTTTTTCTTCTTTCTTCAGAATTGTTGGCTTGGAAGTTGTACAAAACCAGACGCAGGAAGAAACTGTTCCCTCATCTGGCTTATGTGTACTTTGTCCAAGTTTAGTATTTTGTTATTGCATCCTACTTTTTCCCCCATCCCCTGGAAGCCTCACTCCTGTCAAGCCCAAGGGTGTCAAAGACTGCAATGAAAAGTGGAGATTATGAACTATGCCCCAGCAAGACAGCAGGAAAAAAAAACCCTGGAAAAGTGAAGCATGGCAGCAGCTGCCATCCACAATAATATTCAACATCAGCTCACTGCCTCAGGATGTCATTCCAGGCTGTGACAGAAGGTCTGGTTTGTGCACCCATCTCTTTCCAGCAATGAATTTGTCAACAGGGATGGGGGGAGAAAGTGGGAATGAAGTGGCAATGACCTCTGGGTCAGGTGTTCCCTTGCAGACAAACTCCACCTGGATGTTCAAAGGCTCTGCCTTACCAGGGCTGTTTGATCAGAGCTCATCCTGACGTCACTCCCCATCATTTGCTTGGCTGGTGAGGACTAACTGGGGCAGCCTTATCTGAGATGTTTGGCCAACCTGTTGTAAACAAATTCCCTGCCGGACCTCTCTCTGAGAGCATGCAATCCAAATTGGTGTACCTTGTATCCATCTAGTTTGCTCTTGCTAGTTTGTCACACAGCTTGTTCCGCCATTGGGAAAGAATACTTCCAGGATCTTGGTTCCGAGAAACAGGTCTCGAGGGAGATTTTGCAGTGTGTGCCTGACTCTGACAGGGCAAACACTGCAAGGTTTGGCAGTCGTCGTGTGACACCTCTAGTTTTAGGCAGTGAGTGAGCAGGCTGTTGCAGAATGGCATGAGGGAGCCATGCCAGGCTGTGTAAAGCCACACTTCCCCAGTGTGGGTCTGCACGGGGCTCTGCAGGGCTTGAAGGCATGTTAGGGCACAGCCAGGACGGGGAATGTCCTGATGACACCCAGTGTAGACAGCACCTTACTCAATAGCATCAGTAAAATGCTTCGTTTGGGCTGCCTGAGCCAAACATGTTTTAAAAGGTGATACTTGGATCATAAGTGTGGTGAATGAGGCCTCTGGAGTAACTCTTGGAGTTTGCTGGCTATGCCTCAAACTCCTCAATTTGTTATTGCTTGCGAAAAAATCAAAGCATTTCTATGTGGACATTACAAACCACAAAACAGTGCAAAAAAAAAAAAAAAAAAAGCCAAAGCTACTTTCCCTTTCATTTGCAGTGATACCCATCTATGAAAGCTGCCTGACTGGCATGATGTTGACTTCAGCTGTTGGTCCTGCAGAAGTTAAAAGCTTGCTTTGTGTTACCATGGTTGTGGAAGAGTTGCCCTTGAAGAGCTCATCAGCTAAATATCATCTGAATTGCACTTCCATGGGTTCTAAATGTGCTTGTCAGTCCTTGGATGGTTAGTTCTCAATCACAGCACCAGTTTGGAAATGCAATGTCTTCTGTTTCTAGAGTTAGATACTAAGGCCTACAGGTCTGAAGTTGTTAAGATAACTAGATAACAATTGCAGATAAAATAATTGTTGAACCCACTTTTCAACTGGAAAAAAACAAAGCACTTTGTGTGAGCTCCTTCAAACTTAGAGAGAAGGTAGTACATGTGGATATTTTCTTACATAACCAAATCTCCATATATATTTGTTACATTATTATAAAAGGATGATTCTCAGAAAACTTGAAGATGCTGCTAATATGATAAGATTTATACACTGAAGGTGCAGGTTTTTAAGGATCACAGTCTAGGTTTATTAGTCAGGAACATAGTCTGATGTATCTATTCTGTTCATGCTCCCAGCAAGATGCTGTACTACATATATATTTATACATCAGAGCTAAGGAATGCTTTTCTTCAAAAACATGGGAGACTGTAGACAGCTCAGAGTGCTGGAAAAATCTTTTGAGTTACAGTCTAGTGCCCTGCCACAGGAGAGAAGAGAATTAATTTGTTTAGTTTCCAGGGAAATTTTTTGTTTCATTTTCAAACTTCTATTTGTTGTTCCTCTGTCAGTTGAGCAGCTTTCAAAAGTTAAGATGAAAGATGTATTACTCATGAATTTTCAATATTAGGAAGAAATATGTTTAATTTGCTTGAAACTACTGAACATCAGCCTTTCTGAAAATGGATGAGAGTTTTATGGCAGAGGTTAGTGTAATCAGAACTGGACCCATTCTGAATACTTTTTTAATTCCTGTTTTTGTCTTTGTAGATAGTTTAATTGGGTTCAGGTGACTTTCCAGACTGATGTGGCAAAATTTCTCTGGCATTGTTCAAATTCTGTAGGAATCACAAGCACTCCCATTTATTTCAGAGGTGATGTAGACCTGTCCAAGATCTTTGCCTGATAAGCTGTAGATTCTCTTTATTTAATAATACCTTCTGAGGAAGCTAATAATTTACATTTCCTATATGTCAGAACAAAAAGAGATGACAATCTTCTTTCCCCATACATTTTGGGAAAGGGTAATTCAGTGCCTTTTTCAAGTGATGAGAGCTCTGGTGTTCATTCTGCTCCTGTTACTGTTACATGTAAAGGGCTTTCCTTTCTTCTGCTGGGTCTTCCAGTCATAGCCTTCAAAATGAGGAGAACTTGCTAATGTTAGTCATTTTTTCTCAAAAAAAATATAGTTTTTTAGTTTGTTGGGTTTTTTTACTATTTGATTATAAAATATATCCTTTGGAATGGGTGGAGTTTTCCAGCTTTGGTGTTAAACTGTGTGGAAAAGTAGGCTGTTGCAGTTGGAGCAGAAGTTTCAGCAACAGAGTTGGTTTTCCAGTTGTCTGGGGAGCCTAAAAAAGCGGCTGATGACAAAGGCTAGTCATAAATTGAATTATTTTGTTTGACTAAAACTATGTAAACAAAGTAGTCAAATGGCATGCAAGTGTGCAGAGCAAATTGCTGTTTACACCCAAATGTTTCATGATTCTCCAGTGTTGTGACAAGGGGCAATGTCCACAGCTGTGGCTTAACAGGAGAAAAGTACAAAGTCTGGGGTTTATGCCCTGAAATATGGAGATAAGGCTGAAATCTTTGCAATATATTGTAAATATTACTGTACAGAAATCGATAAGAAATACAGATTTTTCTATATGTATGTTACTTTTCTAAGGGGTGTAAGTCTACACAGTTCATGAAATCGGCCAAGCATTACATCGGTGGGGATTAAGCAGAAACTTTCTTCAGGAGCAGGTTGTCCTACCATTGCTTCCTGAAGTTTCTTGCCTCTGCTTTTGAAATGGAGTACTGGTCAGATCTGATATGGATGTTTCACCATTGTTATTCTTATATTCCTGTGAAGAGAACTGTGTGCTATTGAATGCATACAAATAAAACTACCACTGTGAGAGGTAATGTTTGTTTTTTTTAAGGTGTACTTTTATTTTGGTGTCTTCATTAAAATGCTATTGCTTTAAAGCTGGAATTCCGTTAAGGAATTAATTTCTTTTTGAATGAGGCTGATACTTGGCTGTGAACATCTGAAAGTGCAGTGCATCCCTGAGCCATGTCCAGACCCCTGGCTGAGAGCTTAGGCACGGATTCTCGCAAAGAGGTGGCACAATAACGAGTAGCTCTCAGTATCAGTAAATTTGAACTCTATGAGGCTAAGGATGTTCTACAACATGCTAATATTTTTTATTTAAGAATATGGCTGAAAAGATAGAGTTTCTTTCTGAAGGGTGCTATTTTTTTCCAAATTTACTATTATATTTGGTCTTACTCACTGTCAAAAGCTATGATGTGCTGCAGGCAATATCACGTTCATCTCAGCTAGTGTCCAAAGTGGGAGGGAGTTGGAAGTCCTGCTTGGAAAATATATTATCTCCAGAATCTTATAAAAAAACTGTTGTTTAACTGTTCTTTCCATAGAAAGAATTCAGTATATTATGCTAAATCTCTGTTTATTTGCAGCAGAAATAATGGTTGCATACAGTGAGCTCTTACCAGGAACCAATGCACTCCAGTTTTGTAGTTACCATTTTGGTATGGTCTAACCTGCTCAGACTCAAGTGTTTCACCAGCCAGCATTTGAAGGCAACTTGAGTTAAAGGATGCTTGCTGTACAGTTTGGGATCTTCCGCAAAAACCCAAGAGCAACTTTATTATTACTGACATGTAACCTTCCTCTCACAAAATCTTGGATGACCTGTATCAGTGCAAGGTGTGAAGCAAGTTTGGAAAGGGTGAAACACATATGCATCCCACTTTCTATGGAGGTTAATCTCCCATGGCGAGCCTTTGCTCATCTTGCTGCCATGGAGAGGACAGAGCCATTGTAGTCTGAAAATGACCTTGGACTACAGCTTAGCTTAGCATTTAGGAACATTGAAGGAATTTTTCAGATAACAACTTTATCCCATGTTTTATGCAGTCCAGTGGATTTCTTCCAGAAGTAAGGTTTAGCAAGCTCCTGGCTCTCAGACTGGTTCAAGCAACCATTAAAAGTCCACAGCTTACCCATCCACTGCTCTGCTTCCGATTCGTTTCTGAGTAGTAAATAGGTGTTGGAAAGAAACCAGAAGAAAAGGTCTTTTCAGGTGTATGTAGATGTTGACACACTCTGAACACACACCTGCAAAAGCTTAGTACCTCCAAGAGCATTTGCCAAAGAACAGCCTACGTCAACAGGAGGCAAATAAACAAACACAGGACTTTGCTTCACCTGCAAAGAGATGCCTTCAAATTTTGAGGACATTTTTTAATTGGGCCATATTTATCCTGGATTTATCTCATGGTACTGAATGAGGACTATGTCAATTCACTTAAGTATAATGTTGTAGAGAGAGGTGGTAGATGCCCCATCCTTGGAAATAAAATGGGCTTAGAAAGGACTACTCAGCTCATTTGCAGGCAGTGATGTAACAGCAGTCTGTCAAGGTCTCCATGACAAAAGGTGTTGAGAAGTTTGGTCAATTATACTTGCCAATAAAATTTGTGATATAACAGAAAAACAAACAGTATCATAGAAAAGAAAAACCCTCCAGATCGAGGTCAGCTACGTATATCCATCTCCAAGAACCAATGTAGTTACTGAAAGAACAGGAAATCCTGTAAAATTAGCTTGCACATTTGTATTGGACTTGAGTTGCCTCAGCAGTTATGATTAAAAATATCTAAGGGCTGTGACTATCTGGGTTTCAAAGTTTGCCTAAATCACCAAGGGCTCAACAGGAGTAACAATTTTTATGTTTTTTTTCATCAGCTGTAGCAGGAACAGAGTGTAGCAATCATCAACACAAAACCACGTGATTATTGGTCAGTCATTGTTCAGTGTCAGAGCACTGAAGCAACAGGCACCAAGATGTGGAGTCACACACAGAGAGGCAGGCACAGCTGAGCACACGAAGGGGAATGCTGCTCCTATTCCTTCTGACTAGCCCAACCTCTTCTTGCATCACTGTTTTTCTCCTTGGTGACCAGGAAATCTTAACCACTTCCGCAGTTATTCATCGGTCTGAGTCGCTCATCTTACGCCCTCTCTGACCGTCCCTTTCCGTGTTTACATTTCCAGTGAACTCATTCATGTGCCAGTCATTACGCATGGCACTGTTCTATCTATCCTCATTCTTGTAATGTTGTTTTTTTTCTGAATAATGCTTTTGGTTAGGTTTTACACCCTTCTGCTCAATCTTTCTGTTTCTGCCCTAAGGAAACTAAGACCTAATCATGCAAAAAGTCAAGAAATGAATGTGCTGTGTAGTTAAGCAGAAGCTTACAAGAGCAGAGACCAATTTTGTAGTCGTTTATCATCTATATAACTCATCCTGCATAGTTTAGCATATATTTTTTCATTGTTTTCTTCTTGGCTGCCTGTTTGTAACATCGTCTTTGGCTTGGTTTATGTCTTCTAGAGGGTAGGTTTTTCAGAGCTGT
Organism: Cinnycerthia olivascens; assembly: GCA_035048155.1. Lineage (NCBI taxonomy): Eukaryota > Metazoa > Chordata > Aves > Passeriformes > Certhiidae > Cinnycerthia > Cinnycerthia olivascens. The sequence goes on along the minus strand of JAWWMU010000153.1, from coordinate 92,869,470 downwards.
GGTGACGCTTCATCCTCAAAGAGCTCTGAGCACAGCCACTGCAAAATCAAATCCCAAATCACAAGTCTTTTTGTTGTGTAGTAGAGTTTAAACCTTCTAGGGAGTTTGGTGGGGCCAAATAAGAACATTAGGACAGTGCAAGCCAGTTGGGTAAGCTTTGCAGCAGTAGAACTGGAAAATAAAGACTAAGCAGTTCTGTGTGGAATCCAGGACAGCAAGGTATCTGTTGAACTTGCTGGAAAGTTTGCCAGTTATTTCTTAGGAACGTGTCTTCACTCAACATTTCTTGCCTGCAGGAAAGTAAATTTAAGAAGAACTTCATCACATGCAAGAGTCAATCAGCATCAAACAGAGATGTTGTCTGTTGAGTTCACCTGCAAACACAAGCTAAGGTGACTGTCCAGACATCTGTTGGGTTTAAGAAGAGCATCTGCAGAGCTGCCTCCATCTGCACTGACAACAATGAGAATAGGATTCCATTGTAAAAAAGGATTAAATTTCTTGATGTCAGTTACTATAAAGAGGCTGAAAATTGTGTAATTTCTGAGAACAGGCCTTGAAGGTAACATTCCAAAATGGACTAATTGTCTGGAAGCTACAATTTTCCTAAATTTTCAGTTTTTTAGATTGTATAATTTTATTACCCTACAGTTGGTAGGAAGACCATCTTATTCCTGCAGAATTTGAGGCATTCATAGATCATCTTATATTGCTCTAAAACAATTGGAGAAACAAAGTGATAGGATGGTAAGAGGACTTCTCTGCCCACTGATCATAGCATCATAGAATATGCTGAGTTGGAAGGGACCCACAAGGATCATCAAATACAACTCCTGGCCCTGCATAGGACAATCCCAAGAATCACACCATGTACCTGGGAGTCTTGTCATGTACTGTCCAAGAGAATGATTTTCTCCCATGGCCACTTTGTCTAAAATGCCCATTTACCTATGCTTGATCTCAAACTGTCACAAATAAATTCCCCTGATCTTCGAATATTTACAACATAAATCAGTTTGTATTATGTTAGCATCTTGCCGTACCAGAGACCAATATTAGCAACAGTCCTCATGTGTAAAACATTTGTACAAAAGCAAGAGAACATAAAAATATTGTCTGCTAATTACATCACACTGCATAGGATAATCTGTAAGATTTTTTGTGGTAAAAATTAATATGATGCAATAAAAAATCATGCCCTGCAAAATGCAGGGAAGCAAGGAAACCTGATGTGAGGGAATGTTCAACTCCAAAAGTTACATAATTTGATGTATTTTTGTCTTTCTTCAGAGTACCATAAGAAAGGCATTTACAGCCTATCTAATGGTTCAGCAGAGCTGGCAGGATCTAGGAAGCCGGCAGTAAATTGCAAAAGAGGTGTTTTGTCAAAGAATAGAACTCAGATTCTGCCTGCAGTTGGGAGGCACAGGAAACTGTTGTTTAATTAGAAGTATGGATTTAAACCTATTTGTGTTACTTTAACTGTAAAATAAAATTGATTCAAAATGTTGCAAAAGTCCATGTGCTCAATTGTCCTTCAGCAGTCCTCCCTCTGCTTGGTTCGAGTCAGCTTGCCACAGGGCTCAGCTGAGCAGAAACAGCTGAAGAGATTTGAAGCTCTGAAACACTTGTTTAGCTGAGATGTGGCCGTGGAGTGAGAGCTGGCTATCAAACACTCTGGATCTGGCTGCCCTCCTCCAGCTGCCAATGCAACCTCCAAGGTGTGCTGAGGTGCACAAGAGCAGAGCCTGGCCACTGCCAGCCCCACTTCAGTGCTGCAGCACACGGAGCATCTTCTCGAGTCTTTGTCCACCTGGCCGGAGCTGATGAGGAGTGGGCACTGCTGGGGAGGAGGCCTGCTGGGAAGAAAGGTGGTTGACCTGGGCTCTGAAAGTGCTCACCAGGGATCCTCCTCTCAACTATAGCTGCTCCAGCTTCAGGGCCCTTGCTTGTTGTGTGAACAGAATATGTACCAGTAAGTTAAAGGAAGAGAACAGGATTGCTTTTCATCTAAATCAATGCTCTGCCACTTCAAGAAATTCTATATTTGTCTCTCTAAATAGATCACAAATACATATTTCCAGTTTAAGCCCAGCTTAAAATTATTTTGCTCATTTCTAAATTAAAGCAAACACTGACGGAGGACCTGTATATTTGTTCTGTTGATTTTACTCAACATTCTTCAACATAGATATCTTTTCAAGGTATATATATAGGTACATTTATTTTGAAATAAAAATTTTCATAGTTTTATAAACACAGTTAGGATCCAGATCGAAACCATCCAAACATTTAGGACTGTTCAGGTACTGAATATGAACAAGAAACAGGATGCCAATTTTACACTTTGCATTTTGTTACAAGCCTGGTTTTTATCCAGATTCACAGTTCAGTGGAGGAGGCAGGAGTGTCACAAAGAACGTGTGGTATGTGGCGTGTCTGGTCATGGGTAAGTGCCATGCTTTGTTGTAGGTGCATACATGTAGCATGATAATGTCCTGGGAATGACTGCAAAGCATAAACATTGCCCAGTACAGGTATTTCCAATATCAAGAACCCTCTGATGTCCATTTCCTGCAGCCTTCCCAGCCTTTCCTAGTTCATTGTGGCAAACCTCAAAGACACAGCTGGAGACACCACGGTGTTTTCTGCACAGTCAGGATCACACCTTTGCTACTGTGATCAAGGATGAAATGTAAAGTAAAGACTACAAATTCCATCCAAGCAGGAAGTAAACGTGGGTGGTTCTGAGTGAAATCAAATGGGATTGTGCAATGGAAACACAAAATAGTTGGTCATAAACGGAGGTGTTTCATATGAAGAACTGTGCCACATAGCAACAAATCCATCAGAAATGTGAGAAAAACCAGTGTAGCTAAAAAAGGAGGTGAAAATAAAATCGCGTCAAGGAGGATTCTTAAAACACGAGGAATAAAGTGAACTAGAAAGCTCCCAGACTGTAGAAAGAAAATGTAGCTGTTATGATGATATTTTCCATTGTGTGGAGGAGGCAAAAAAATTCGTCAGGAATAAAGTGAAAGATATGTCAACTATTTGACTTCCTTATTAATAGTTGGGTTGGATTCATCCACTATGCTGTTTGAATCTGATGAGCTTCAAAGGTAAAAGTGAGCTGATGTGAGAATCATTTTAATGAAGTCATTGATTTTGGCTTTATAAAATGTTCTGCTTTCCAGGCTTAAGGTTCTCAGTGCTTTTTATTGAGTAATAATCAATTATTGGTAGTAGTTACAGCTAGAAATAGCCATGTGATACTGCAGCCAAGAAGAGGGAGTGCTAAAATACTGGGTCATAGCTTGAGCTGTTTGAAATGGTATAATATTTCAAAAGAACTCACAACCTTTCCAAATCATAATTATCTTTATCAGAAGTATCTCAGAGCCAGTTTTGCAAACAGATGCTGGTACTAAGGGTTCAGCCACATGACTCAGCTCTGGCAGCCAAACCTGCCAGCACTTGTCCTGTGAGCTGCTGTGACTGTCCAGGTGTGTGCTCCTGTCCCGCTCCAAACGGGACACCTCCCTGCAGCTTGTAGGTGTTTTGCAGCTGAGGCTGCTGCTGTGTTCTGAGGCAGGCTAACAAACAGTGCCCAGCAGCACAGTCCAGCTCACCCAAGTGCCCACCCCAGCTGGCCTCTCTGCAGCCAGTGAGTCATCCTGTCTTCAGATAGACCTGAATGAATCACTTCTGCAGCTACCTACAGTCACTGATGACTGCTGGGAAGGAATGGTGACTGATTTAGGCTAGACTAACCTTTGGACAGTTAAACTTAGAAAAGAGCAATCCCACCCTCGTCTGGTGTTCATATGCTGTACAGTTGTGAAAGTGTTTGTCTGAAGTCATGAAGTCTATTGAGATTTTTAGAAAGGGCCTGTCACTTTTTTTTTATCTTTTATTGAGGTAAAACTTTTTGGTCACTGTTTTGGCCCACTATTTGTGAAGATCCCCACTCAGGTGTGGCTGGAAAAAGCTTCAGCTTGGTAAACCCCAAAATTGTCAAAACTAAGGGGCCCTGGAAGCCAACATGGTCACTGGCAGAAAGTCCCAATAGGACAAAAAATGTTGTGTACCTCCAGGCTAGGTGGGCTCAGGAAATGTGACACCACAGTGGTACCCTAACATCGAGAGGAATTTTAAAATATGTCCTTACTTATCTAGGAATAGGCAAGTTAGTTAAGGATAAAGTTAATGTCTGGCATATTAATTAACTTCTGTGGAGTGTGGCTGTCTAGAACAAGTTCTTCTTTGTCTGCTTCCTTAAATCTCTTATTTGAAAGCTATTTCAATCTCACAACCAGGAGGTTAAAGTGGTGCCAACTTGAGACATGGTGAGATTTGGTTTATCCTTATGATAAAGGGCAACACAGAAGACAAATCTGAAAAATCGAGTGGTGTGCTCCTATTCCAGGAAAGAGCTGTGTCTAAAATTGAAGCAGTTGCTGAAAAGGCAGGGAAAACAAAGGCAAGGGTTGATACAATGGTCTTTGTTTTATTTTCAGAATGAAAGAGGAAAGAGCAGTTTGTCAAAAGAATAGCAAAGGTGTTGAAAATCAGTGGAGGAAGGAGTTGTGAGTCATTAATGTACATAAATCTAGATATCTAAGTGGTAAGGCTGGTCAAAAAATTTCGAACAAAAATATTTTCATAATAGAACTTGACTTTAATGAAGTTCATATTTTTCACAGAAGTATTGAATGAATATCCTTCCCCTCCACCCCCCCACCAAAAAAAAAAAAAAAAAAAAAAAAAAAATTTGGCACCAACAAAATTAGAAATCTCTGAAAATGAATATATTTTTGCCAGGCAGAACAGTCTAGGTCAAAGCAAAACATCACATACATAGTAGAGGAAGCAGTATGCTCAGAGCATCTGGTATATTCAGAAATAGGTTCATTTTGGGTGCTGGGTTCTTTTTGATCCTGAGGTGGATCGTGGAAATATTGAGTACAATTAATTAGTAACTTTTCAGCTGAACAATTTTTTTTGTTGTTGTTGTTGTTGTTATAGGTAAAGGCCAAAACTACTGACAAGAGTTTTAGAGAGCTGTCATTATACCATTAATGCAAAACAATGTATTAACTAGCACACTACTGGGTCTAGGCACTGTACCCCCTTCATCTTAAAATTTCAATATGTACATGTACTTTCTCAAGTCTATTAATATTAAAGTTTAATAGTCATTAGTATTCCAGTCAGACAAATATGTTCCAGGCCATTAGAGTACAGTATAGTCATTACTTTTTCCAGATAAAGTGCAATGCACTGAAAAGGAAGTTTTCATTTGAACTCTAAACTCGGATGATATCTTAATATGTGAATGTACAACTACTGAAGCTGTTAATGTGTAACTAACTGAAAGATTCTTTGCAACAGTGCCTTGAGTCTGCAGTTTTCTCAGTCATGTTACTGTCAGCAGCTTGTGATTTGCATATGCTGTGATAAAATATTTTGCATATAACAAATATAGTTGTGTCAGAGAGAAAATGAAAGGTAATTTCTCTTCTAGCTATATTTTTCTTTTTGCTAGATGGCTATGTACCCTCTCTAAATATTGCTTTATCCCTACTATTATGAAAAGCAAGTCTGTTGTGAAACACAAATTATCCAGGAAGTCTTGTAACACCCATTTCAGATTATTTCTCAATGATATTTTTATTTTTGTGTGGCAAACTGAAGCAAAAAGAAATGAAAATTCTATCAAAATTGAGAAAACACATGCTGATGCTAAAGGAAAATTTTTTTACTGGGAGGGCTGGAGGGAGGAAGGAAGGAAGGAAGGAAGGAAGGAAGGAAGGAAGGAAGGAAGGAAGGAAGGAAGAAAGGAAGTAAGGAAGGAA